>OZ023232.1:24463242-24930712 GCA_964006365.1 Trididemnum miniatum | reverse complement strand
AGCCTCTCCTCGTTCTGTTCAAGGTAGAACATTTGAAATAAAACCTTCAAGAAAATAATACAGGCTGGATTATGATGTCACAGATTCACTGTAAACAATCGATAAGAATAGAAAAGTCCGGTTGGTTTAAACATTATTTTCCCGGTAATCTGAGAAGGAATATTTTGTTTAAGGTTTGTAACTATACCAGTTCCACAAGGATCTGAGGAATTTTAGAGAAAGCATAGTGTAAGCGCCCTCTGACGTTGGCTGGCTTTGCAAGTGCTTGTCATGGTCCACATGCCTATCTGAATTCAGCAATTCGTTTAATGAAGATTGACTGTACTGCAACATCAGCAATTGTTGGACCTATTCTTACCCTGACACATTGGGCTTTGTTGTTGCCTGACTTTGGGGGTGCCTATCGGAGAAGTGTAGGAAAGATGAATTCTATTTGACTTACATATCCTTCTTTGTATCATCTTGCTGGATCCTGTAACTGTACATGCAGTTCGACAAACGTACCGGGATATTGATGTTTAAACCACCGATAAGCGCTGACGTTCACTGTGTTTTCTGGGCTGCATGCGCAGACACAGTGCCTGCCTTGTCCCCCGCTTTTTCACGGGCGAACGGGTTGGGCAGAGAGGTTTTTTGTAGGTTTTGGTAACTGGTATAGTTACAAACCTTAAACAAAATATTCCTTCTCAGATTACCGGGAAAATAATGTTTAAACCAACCGGACTTTTCTATTCTTATCGATTGTTTACAGTGAATCTGTGACATCATAATCCAGCCTGTATTATTTTCTTGAAGGTTTTATTTCAAATGTTCTACCTTGAGCAGAACGAGGAGAGGCTTAGATTAGGAGTGTGTAGTTCTTTTGAAGGTTAGAATTTTTTTTTTTTTTTTTTAGGAAGGTGGGAGGTTGCTATGCTGCACTGATGAGACCATAATAAGGTCGAAACGCGTCTGCAGCTGCAAATTAGTGGGTTGCCATAGGGGCTTATAGTGATGTGGGCTAGTTAGGCTACCGGGAACTTAGTTGTGGATTAGTGGTTATATTTTCTTTCATTGGGTATCGTTGTTTGGGGCCAAAAACTTGAGTTTGATATAGAAGCAACCTTTAAAGGTGCTAGGTAGAATGCATTGTATGTTGATGGATTTACTTCATGGATTTGAAGTTTTAAGCACCACTGAAGAGACTTTATTTAATAGTCGAAACGTATCCCGTCTGGTGCAAAATAATTTTAAAGTTGTGCAAAAGTGTAATAATGAGTATGAGACCTAAATTCAAGAAGCCTCATTCATAAGAAAACAGAATCCTAAATTAAATTCTCAATTATATGCCAGTGGGTCTTCGTTTCTATTAAATGTGTTTTAATGTTGTTATTGCTTTTGTTTACGTTCTATGATACGCCGTTATGGTCGTGGGAATTAATGCTGTGTACTCGTAATGCGTTGACCGTCAATATGCTTTGCTCTGATATTGTCTTATATGATTTCATAATTGCATGTATTGTGTCGTAGCTTCATAATATTTACTACTGTATAAAATACTATTATTTCATAAGCTTTGCTGTAACTGTAAAAAGCATGATTTTTCTCTGATGAGGACCTGAAGAAATGGGTCGAAAACGTTCAGTTTTTTAATAAAAATGCTATCAATTTTAAATTTGCTGGCGATTGCAACTTTCTTGTAATAGTAATTGATCCTAATGGACAATAAACTTACAGTAAAAAACCAAGAACGCTTGGGGTCTAGAACGTAGTTGAGTTGCAAATGTAAGACTGCTGGCAAAATTATGAATTTAATGTGGAAGATACGTGATTCTATTTTAAGTGAACCAATTTCTGGATTTTTGGAAGAGCCAAGTGGCTCAACTAGTATCAGCTTAGCCGAGATCAAAGCAAAGTGTTGCCAAATGTTCAAAAATAAAACAATCTGGAATCTCAACAAAAAATATCTAAAATAATCTAAATTTAAAAAGCAATAATCCACATAATAATCTAAACATATCAAAGCTACATTTTCAAGAAATAAACGAAAATTGTAATATAATGTAAAATAGGTGAACCGTGTTTTCACTGCGCGAATTAGGGACTTCACGTCCGCAGAAGTCCAGTTTTCCCAGCAAAATCAAGTGAAGAACAAAAAATAAAAAAATCTCTTCATGTGTGCTGTTAGGCACTGGTGAACTGTCTTTGCCACTCCAGAACAATGCGAAATAACATTTGTCGAAGTAAGCAAAACATATCCTAATGAAATGCAAAAATAATCTAGAAAATTATCTATTATCCAAATGGGTATTTATTACATCTAAATCATACAAAAATAATCTAAGTCTAGATTAAATAATCCAAGTTGGCAATATTGCAAAGCATTGGTGTTTCAATACTGCATCTAAACTATGGTAAAAACTTTCGTTTTGCAACCAAGCTACCGCATTGGAAACAGCACTTATAGTCTAATGCCCATATCTTCGCGTTTGAGTGAATTGGAATAATAATAATAGGGGTTCAACTAACGACCTATATGAATCAATTAAAGAAACAAGGTTCCAGTGGCGCGGGAACATTTTTTGGTCAGGGGGGGCTAAAAATAGTAAGATCATGTCAACGTCTGGGGGGCGAAGCCCCCCAGACCCCCCTTTTCTCCAATGTACGTTTGTCTTGATAGACATCAATTGCATGCTCGCTCAAGGGACCGGAATTTTTTCAAGATAATTTTTTATCATGGAAAACAAGATTGTTTAGGGCCTACTTCCATTAGGCTTTTCTAACTACGCACGAATTATTACGAAGCATTTTGTGAGTGCAAGCATTTGTAAAATGCAAATACCTCAATGACAAAACCGAAAAGTATAGGCAAACAAAATTTGTCCGATCTAACTTTTGCTTAACTGATCAGTAGGGCAATTTTTTATTGACCTAAAAAATTAAAAAAATTGACTTTATTTTATCAAAAAATTAATATTCAAGTGTTTCGCTTATCGCTGTATTGCAATCTTTGTAACATCAAAGTATATTCGAATAACTAATGCATTGTCTTTTCAATTCTAATGTTTTTGACTACCGATACGTAGCGACAAAAACATGCAACAAATGAAAACACGACGAAAAGCTTATTTTATCATACACAAATTTTGCCAAAATTGCAATCTCGCAAAGCTGTCTGAACGGATCTTCATAATCGAATCAATGAAATTACATCAAACATTAAATTAATAAATTAAGCATGTGTAAAACTGTAATACCGATAACAGTCTGGCGACAACATACACCTCCCCGGTACCACCAACAGTTACGACCTTCCATCTCTCAATTATCTAAGTTATCTCTTTTGAGTATAAAGTAGAATCGCGCAAAAAAAGCAAGATAGCAAAAATTGACCTAATGAAAAAAAATCGATCTAAAAAACAAAAAATTGAATTTATTGACTTTATAACTTCATCAATACTGATCCTACGACCGTGAAACTTTGTTTCCACATTGTTAGAGTTATTTTCTACTTCCAAAAAATAATTGACTTCATTGACCGTGAATCGCCCTACTGATCAGAGTTACATGTAACAAACAATGCCCCACCAAGGTTAAAAGTAACAAAAAACACACGATCAAAATAAAGCACTGAACCATTTTTTAACATAATGAAATGTGTAGATATAGGTATTTAGGAAGGCGTATTAGCTTAATTTTAGTAAAAATCATCGGTGCCAGTTCAGTAGTGATTTAGCCGCTTCATTAGGTAGAAAATTTTCAAAACCATTAAAAAACTCAACCAGAAAAGAGAACTTGCGCAAGCTCATAAAAGCTTGATCAGGGGTGCCCAACCAGTCGATCGCAATCTACCGGTCGATCTGTGGATGCTTGGTTGTCGATCGCGAGCCGATTTGGCATGTACACACATTAGGTTGGTCACCAACATTTACAGTTCATGTGACGCGTCCGGGCAGTGAAAATCTGTTTATAGCTCTTTACATAAATTTTGGTGGAATTCGGAACATGTGAAGGATTAAGGACCGTTTTTTTGCACTTCAGCGCATTTTCGTCTACGATTTGCGTGATTCCCATGATCAGTAACGACTTTCATGAGCATTCAGAGTAGTTTGGCCTAAAGTGTTTGGCAGCTTCAAGAATTGGCAGCCATTATACTTCTACCGGTCCATCGTCCATGACTGCTGCAAAGGTTTGCGAACGCTGATATAAAATACTGTTAAAAATGAACTTCAAACATTGAAAATTTTGCCAGATTTCACGATGACCTAGTGAATAATAGCAGAGTGATTTTTAAAAGAACAGTGATTCTTAGTTGGTTAAAAGCGCCATAAAAATTATTTGCTTCGTTAAGTATGTACGTTGCGAGCATTAATCACGTCGCACTCAGTGCATTATTTGTTCGATTGTCAGGGGGGGCTCAAATGATTCAGGGGGGCCAAAAAAAGTCCAGGGGGGGCTTGAGCTCCCCCTGGCACCCTACTTTCCGCGCCTATGCAAGGTTCTGCAGTTGAATCAAATGAGTGACCACTTTGACATCTAGCAACAACCGTAACTTAATTGTTAGTAGCCTACTATAGGTAAAAGATAACACAGACAACAAAGCATGCTTTTTTTGACTAGGAGAGTAAGGGTACCGGTATAGATCAGAGTTGGACGAGGGCGGGTTTTCTCAGCCCGAACCCGACACCCACTGTCCAAACCCGGCCCGATTTATTATGGACGTAAGAGCCAGAAATAAAGACATATAATTTTTGCAACAGAGAGAAGATATAGCCATCTTCCGTTACCGATTTTGCAACATCTACAAGAACTAAATTAAGCTTGTGTGCATAGCAATAGACATAAACAGCTTGTTTGCAATCTTCTTGAATTTTAGCAGCTACACCAGAATTTTTTCCGCTCATCACTGAGGCACCATCATAACACTGGCCGACTAAATTCTGCTTGTAATCTAGCCCCAAGTCATCCATACAATCAAAAACCTTTTTTGTTAAGCTCCGAGCATCGAGATACTCAGCAGCCTGAAACATAAGGAAGCTTTCGCATACTGATTCATCATAAAAATATCTTAAAACAAATGAAATTTGTTCGGTTTTTGACACATCTTTCGTTTCATCCACTCTCAGTGCAAACTGGCCACTTGTTTTAACTTCTTCCACGATTTGCTTTCTCACCATATCTGCCAAAATTTGCAAAATTTCATTTTGAATCCGCGGGCTTGTGTACTTGGCATTTTCATTAAGACCTTCAATCTTTTTAACAATTTTGGAGTCATGTTTACCAATCAAATTCAAAAGTTCCAAAAAGTTTCCTTTGTTTAACCCTGCGGGGGCATCATCTTGCTCTCTATATCCTCTTTGGGCAATGTTTTGTCGCCCAGTGTATAGAAGGATTTCGGCCACCGTTTTTTTATAGTGCCTGTTTTCTTCCACTGCTCTCTGATGAGCTTTGTTGTGAATTTGGCCAACACTTGTGCTGGAAGACTGCATGCGTTTATATTCTGCCCAAGCTACTATGGCATTTATGTGACAATACGAACTAGCATGTCCATTCAGCCCTTTGGATTTCGATGCCTTGGCGTTTTTCCAGTTGGAAAAGCCAACTTCCACAAAAGAAAGATCTTTGGACGAGCCAAAATGTCTGCAAGCGAAACAGAAAGCAGCGTCTTCATTTTGCAAATATTCCAACTATGGGTAGGACTTAAACCATTGAAGGTTGAAAGAACGGTTAAAACCCCCTTGCATTTTTTTCGGATAACGAGATAAAATTGTTTGTGCGGGATCGTCACTTGGTAATTGGGATATATCTGTAAATGATGAGAACAAAATCGAAATGGTTGTGAGCACATGCAAGTCTATAAACTAAAAGTAGCCGTGTAAAACCTTCCTCCAATCCCCCAGGCCGGGGGCAGAGACGCATAGGGGATCAGTGGCCTTCCCTGGGCCACCTTTTTTGAGGGAAGGCAAATTAAACTCAAACGGAACTGACTGAAATTGGACGTACTCTATTTATTATATAATTAAATTTTCGTGACTGAATAAACAGGCCTACCCGTATATGATTGATTGCACTAAACACGCTCAAGTTTCTGCGTTAAGGATTTGACTTTCGATATGACGAGATCATGTGCTTTGAGACAAAAATGCGTCGCTGTGGTGAAATGGCGAAGATTATGGCAATGGCCCGGAAGAAATATGGCCCGGAAGAAATAATACTACGGTACATAGTTGGATATTGATAACCGCTAAGTGAAAATAACTTAGATTGCCTTAAGACGGAAAAGTAAATCCAAAGTAGACTTCTGTAGAGTAACTGGACGTTTCGACAACGTAGGTTCAGCTGTCATCATTAGCAGTAACGCTAAACAGTAAAAGACTGCAAATAAAGAACTAAGGAGTTTTTACTACTTAGCGTTTCTAATGATGATGACAGCTGAACCTACAGTACGTTGTCGAACGTCCAGTTACTCTACAGAAGTTTACTTTGGATTTATTTTTCCTCCTTAAGCTATTCTCTAATTTACTGTAGGTCTATAATTTAGATTAACTTTTCACCTAACTTGTTGAGTGCTTGCTTGCGAGTTGCGACATACCTTTAGGTCCAGAAGATCTGCGATCAGATGATGGAAGGTTGCAGGATGTAACACTTGCTTGCGTTGAGTTTTCGTTGAAATCGATTGCGTTTTGTGGAACAAAGTCGGCAACATGGTTTATAACTTCAGATTCACTGAGTATATCAACTTCTGAAGCTGCTTGGCAGATCACATTAACACTCCCTGGGGTAATATCCGGTTCATCTGATTCTCTTCTAGGTTCAGTGCTGCAAGACTGATCCCTGATCCGCACTTGTGCTGCAAGCATCGCTTCAGCGTTTTTTTGCTCGCTAGTTCACCAGTATCAGTGGTGATATCAGGAGTAATTCTCCGTAGAAATCTATCCACAGGCTACTTCTTGTACGATAGGATTATTTTTGACCTACTACGCAGCGCATATATGACAGTGCGAGACTGCGAGTATAGACAACTGAAACAGGTGTCTTTGCGACCATGCTCTGAGGTCGTTGTTATGGCAATAGAAATAAAAGTGAATTCCACACATCTGGCATTTCGCAATCTCTAGTATTTGTTTCGTCATAACCCATTACGTTACGGATCGGTTTTTCACAACTGCAGAACTGCACATACTGCAAGATTGCGTTCATGAAGTCGTAAAATTGTAATCCAAAAGCGCTTTTGGTCAAAATCAAAATAACGTGCAGCACTGCCGCAGCCTATTTTTCACATCATTAAAAAATAAAATAAATTTATTTTAGAGGCAAGATATTTCCGAGAGTGGGGTCAAGCAATGGAGAAAGGCAAGATTTTCGTAGGGGGAGGGGGCAACAGGGGGGGCAAGACTTTTCGTAGGGGGGCAATTGCCGCCCGGCTACGCCCCTGGCTACAGCTAAGACCTCGAGTGGCGCCACAATTGCTAAACTTGCCTGGTGTGCTTTTTTGGGTTCATGTACGTCAACGTAGCAAACGAAATCGAAAAGATGAGTAAAAATACAATAATTTTCGAAAAATGGAAAGCCAATGAGGTAAAAATCAGACGGACATGTCTTTTTCGTAACAAACTCAAGATGTATAGGAATCAATAAACTCACAAAATGTAAAATTGCCTTTGCAATCAATCAATCAATCAATCAATTTATTTTTGGCGAGATTACAGTAGAACAGTACCATCAAATAGAAGAAACAAAACAAAAACAAACAACTGGAGAGAAAAAAATATATTCGTATAATTTTTATAAACAAATATTATGCACGCAAGCGCAGCATTTGAACTTAGGGCTACGGTACATAATTAATCAACGTCGGCGTTTTATAGTACCGCTAGTATTCAAGTGACATACTTCTGTCGAGAGCATGTACGATATTGCCTATCACACGAAATTTGTCCCCCCATTTTTTTTAAACCAAACTCGGTCCATGATTACAGCGAAGCAAACATTTCTTAACAAAATGAGACAGTTAGGCTGCACATCCACAAGCAAAACTCTAAAAAAATCTGCTAATCTCCTGTAAAAATAATTACATTTACAACCTCATTTATAATTTGTTTCTACCACTGACTTGATTGCTGCTTAACCAACTTTTATTTGGCGGTCACAACCTTTTTGCTGACACCTTTCGTTTCGTATAGACCCTTTGCACTGTGGCTTACTGCGCTTGCGCGACAAAGCGATGTCTGCGCGAAGTGCCATAAAGCGATCAAGTTACTGTAGAAATGAATGGCAAACAACAAGAAAAGCTTCGTTTTTTCGTATAACAACGGCAAAATTTTTTACATAAGTGAGTGTACTGCTTTTTAATAAATGTGTGATAGAACATAAATATCATCTTAAACCAAAAGTCTTTGCTGCGTAAGGTATATTTTTGTAGAGTTTACTGTTTACCGTAAAGGCTACGTAGGCATTTGCAACTCTTAAACTGCGACATCATTCATATAATTATAATAAATGAGTTTCAACGGACTTGCAGAGCACACTATTTAAGCTTTATAATTCGTTTAGGTTCAGGACAAAGCACAAACTTAATTAAGCACTCTGCAATCTGCATTGTCACTAATGAAATTTGTAAACAATTTAACCATATAAAACATGAAAGCGACTTGTGAAATAACGCTGTCCTCAGTAAAGGTTTTGCACGGGTTTCTCAGCAAAGCAATCTTGAAGGCAAAATCAAGAAAAATTTTAAGTCTGAATCTGAAAAAGCGAAGTTACGCGCTCCTTATGGTTAAGACAACCCCACGTAATTCCAGTCTACAAATACCAGAACCACCGGCGTCAAAAGCAAATTTAAAAAAAAATTCTGACTTTAACTGTTTTTTAAAACATTAATAAATGAATATCTTTTGTTTTACACAACAAAATAGCTTTCATTTCAACAAAAAAGACAACGCAAAACAGCGATTTTACAATGGTTTACCATGTGCGAACTCGCTTTGATGGCAACTTTTTGCTATAACCACTTCGTTACGCTTGATTGAGCGTTAGTGAGAGAAGCGTCTATTGCTTTTGCACTTCGCATTGGCATTTTAGCGAAAAGTGAGTCCGAGCACTGAAGCGCGAGCGCTGCGAGACAAAATGCTCTATTTTGGCGCAGTTTCATATCATGCTATTTATGTCATTGATCACTGTTGCAAGCTGGAGTGTTGCTCTCGCCCTCCAACAAGAACTTTCAGCATTATGACGTAGGGTTACAAGTTGCAACACAAACGCACCGAGATAAATGAAACGAAACCATCAGAAATGGATCACTTTCACACCATTGACAGCGCAGCCCAAAAATGACACTCCGGTCTGGGTTTAATTTAGACAAAAAATATTTTATACAACGGTTAAAATCGGTTAAGGTTCAAGAATTTTGACTTCCTTGGGTTCAGGTTAGGTTTAAGTCAATTGAATTATAAAGGTAACGGTTCGGTTTGAGTTTAATGAAAGGAAGCGGTTAATGCGGATTTTCGGTTAAGTTCGACGACCTGCTAATTTGGTAATTTCACCTCTTTTTTGATTATTCGCATTGTAAGATTTTACTCTCACTGGGAGACGCTATGTTGACAGCTGTCAATGATTGAATGACATAATTTGTTATATAATACACGATGCGGTTGAACAATAGGTTGAGCTAACAAATGAAGTTGCCAATGATTTCATGCGATTTCTACTGGTTTGTACTGTCACATAGGTGGACCCGGCACCGGTATTTCAGGAACTGTGGGTGATCTTGAGTGGAGAATGCAATCTGTTGATTACATTGATTGATGAAACGGGTGCAGAGTTACCAGTAGACATGGTTCCGCTAGTACTGGGAAAAATGACAGCAGTCAGGTGCCGTACCAGGAAACCTAGAATAATTGTAGGCTAGGTAACATAAAAATATCAGCAGCCAATTAAAAAAAATCACCGGTAGTCTAGCCTACTGATTAAAAACTAAAAATCAGAAAAAGGACTCTAGATTAGCCTAGCGCCTCTTTGAAGTTATAATAGGCTAAACATACAGTCAGATGATTCTAGATTTATCTGTTTAAGCTGAGCTGTAAATGGTTAGATTAAACTGTTAAAGTATACATTGACTTAATGACAATGTGACAGGAGGCTACAATCCAGAATCAGTAAGCTGGTGCTGTGGTAGCCTAGTTGTATCTGTGTATTACAATGTTAAATAGTTTAGTGGTCTATTATCTGATTATGGTAAGGTTTGGTTTCATTGGTTAGTGGTATGGTAGGCTGGGCTGAGTATGTGTATAGTGTAGTTTATGCAGTTAAATTGGTTGCTGTGATTTAGACAGTTAGACTAGCAGTTTGGTATTCTATATAGGTAGACTCCAACACAGAACACCAACCTGTTACTTGTTTTATGTCGTAATTTTCAGTTTTACAAAGCTGGTATTGACAGTTTGCAGGCCTTAGGGTCTAATAAAATAAAGAAGCAGATGTCCTAAGAGTTGTTTTGGTTTTTCAATCTGCTATACTTAAGACTCTAGACTGCTTCGTATAGCTGTGTTGTTGTACTGTGTATATATATATGTATCGGTACCGGTATATACTGTATAATTAACAGGCAATTCCAGAATAGTTGGCATTGATCTTCATATTAAAGTGAGAAAGCCTAATTATATTCAAGGTTGTGATGGAAGGTTTTAGTGGAGAGAATGGAAATTACTCGGAGCCTCTTTTTCACAATGAAATTGAAAGGTAAAGTTTGTGTTTTTAAATTATATTTTTTAGTCTGTCTGCTGGGATTGACAATGTAAATGATTTTCCAAAATGTCGTGTGTTGTGATGTTATATACGTATAATATGCATTTGAAAATTGCCAAAAACCAAAGTTTATTGTGAATGCTATGTTGGTACTGGTATACATACTATTTTTGTTTGCTGCTGATTTGAAAATATATATAAATGCTTTTATGGCTAGACTAGATGCTCTATAGGTCTACTGCATGTTGACAAACTTTTTCCTTCCGTTATGTTCACTGTTAACTTTCTTCTAAGGTGAAAAGTGAGAATTTTTGACATTTAAAATTTAGTTGATACCAGTATTGCCAAATGGAATGATGGTTTTGGACCAGAGAGAAAATTTGAATCAGAGAGTTTGTTCTTTTAACATTAAGTAAATGTTTCATTCTAAAATCAAATTGACTGAGATTTCTTAAAACCATTGAAAGCTTGTAATAAATTTTGAAGAGCATATATATATAATATGTGGACAAATGCACTTGGTAAAATCCCAAGAGAGAACCGAAACTGTCATTATGTCAATATTTTGTATTTTAAATATCCAAAGTGGTTTAGTTTACTATATTCACTTTTATATAAATTATATATATACTATTCCGAGCAGATTATTTTTGAAATACGCATTGTTTTATGAGTAGTAAGATGGCAAAAATAGTTGGTATTGGATGAAGACAAAGTGCAGTGCATTATGTTGGTAATTAAATGTAGCTATTGCATTGAATTTGTATAAAATTTAATATTTTGGTAGCTCCAAAGACGTTTTAAAAAGTTTGTAACTTGCAAATTTGAGAATATGAAAAGCTTTCTAACTTGCCAATTCATTTGTGCATAAGCTTAACCGTAATTAAAGAATAGCCCATTTCAGTTTACAATTTCGTACATAGCTCACTTGAATCAGATTCAAATTCGTTGGTTATTTATATATCAGTTGACTTACTCTATTCAGTTTGTTGGTGTGTTTTAATATTTTACCCCAGTATCATAAATCAATATATTCTATTTCAAAGCAATACATTCATGTGAGTTAGGGCAGTGACTGCATATGGTTTTAGGTTGCTTGAGTGAACACACTCGTACTGTATTATTTTAGTATTTTACACTCGACTTAAACGGTACACGACATTTGGGCGCAGTGCCTTATGGGCGTAAGGACATTTAGGCGCAAACACATTTGGGCACAAAATACGTGAGAGTGACTTTCAGACTTAACAAATGAGAATGATTGCTAGCACTTCCACCAGCCTTATTTAAAGGATGAAGATGAGAAATTTGTTTATTTGCAATTCGTACTTCACTTTTTTTAGAATGTGTAATCGTTACTTCTTAAGACAAGAATCGCATGCCCACATTGATAAGTCGAAAAGTTGTAGCGCAATCGCTTCCGCAGAGTTAGAGAACCATTGTTTTTGAAAGGCCACCCGTCGAGATTAAAAATTAAAATCGAGCGCTCTCAAGGTGTTAAAGTCTAGGCTCTAAAATTAACAAAGAAAACAAAAGATCTAAAAGTTAGAACATTTTTGTTGCAATGTTCTTGAACGATGGTAACGCGTGAAAATAAGACGATTGCAACAACACGGTAATGCGTGATTAATAAGTATTGTAGCAAATTTTTAATGAAAACATAAGAAAAATAAATTCTCGTTTAAAAAATAGCATTATTTTGAAAAGATACTTGATCAATCTACTATACAATCGAAATGGATCATAATTTTTGTGTGTAGATAACAGCTTGATATAGTTTCCGTTAATTAACACATCTTAATTTCTTCTATGAGATTGTTGCAAACAGAAAATTAAGTATTGGATAAGATCGTTGCAGACAGAAAAGTTTATATTACAATGTATATTTATTACAATTAAAATAAAAAAAAACTAACAAAAAGTTGATTAAAAATGCGTTTGAACGTATTTCGCGCCCAAATGTTCTCACACCCATATGACACTGCGCCCAAATGTCCTCGCGCCCAAATGTCTGCATCCAGATGTCTCGCGCCCAAATGTCAGGTTTTGCGACTTAAATGGGAAGGTGAACATGTAAGTGCAAGTTGAACATGTAAGTGCGAACATTTAAGTGGGATGCAAGATTTGGGAGTTGTGGTGGTGATGTAAATAACGATTTAAACAGTTTATACATTTTCGAAGTTTAAGTGTTACGTGATGTTTATCAATTTGAATATGCTCTTGCCATGATATTCGGAGTTGCATAGATTAATGCAAAACTCAGTGGTTTTATATTGCTAACTCAGCACCACGAGTCATATATTATTGCTTAAACCTTTATTATTTTATGCATATTGAGGTCAGCTTTTGCTAAGATGATTGCTTTAGAATTCTTTGCGTTTGGAGGACACAGTTGACTTTTAAACACAAACTTGATCTAAACTGGCTCATAATTAATTTATGGACTATGGTATTATCCATTTCCTTTCTCGTTTTTGCATTTTAAAAGTATGCGCTGCTGCTACGCAATAAGAACTGCAGGTTACTCGAAGTAAATAGCGGTTAGGTAGACTTCAGTAGAAAATTAACATAAATATTATTAACTAAGATTGCAACCAATACTAAGACTTATCGAAAAATGGACAAAACAATATTACGCGATAATACATTAATAATAGAAAATATATCATATGTATGTTGATAGACAATTGATCAAGTTTCAGTTTCAGCAAAGAATTGTAAGTTTTGAGTGAATTTTGCAGAGGTATGTGTTGTGCAAGCATGCAAATGGCTTTCAACCAGAATTTGCAACCGAGGTCTTATAATGTTCTGAAAAAGATTTATATATTCATTTTAGAATATCTACTCTGTGAAAGGACATAGGAATTTAATTAGCGCTGCTGCAACACCTGCTTGCAAGTAATGCATTCTTCAACGCAATTGAGTAGTAATAAGAATAAATTTGATGGCCAAAGCAAAGAAAGAAATTGAAGATTGTGCTAATCAATGAAAAAGATTGCAAAGTAAGCTTTCGTTGTTAACCATTACCAGCAATCTCCTGCACAAAATGGAAAAGAACTGTCAATGAGCATCATGAAACAGCACAGATGAAGTCTACGTTAAATTGCTTTAAAGCATCAAAAAGTAGAAGGTTACTTACTGTACTTGAAAGCTGCGAGTGTAGTGGGTTGAAGAGTAGCTGCTGTAAAATTATCATTTTAAAATGTACGGTACCGAGGTTCTTGCATTTATGGAATCAAAGCCATTTCTTTGTTTAATCAAGTTTGTCGTACATGCAAAAGAGTTTTGCTTTAAATGAAATGCTAAAGCGTACCAAAAAGTTTGACTGTTTGTGCAAATATGGCCGAAGTTTTCACTGATAATTTTTGGGTCGATGTCTTTATAATCCTTAATGTGTTGTAGTTTCTGTTTTGTTACGCTTGCGTAATTTCTATGTTTCGTCATTCCTTGTCTTTCAATTTCTAAGTACATATATTAAAGCTATTCTCAATTAATTACTACAGTCTTTCTGTCAGCTGGACTTGCCTAAATCTTTTACCGCTGCGGTCATTCTAAATTCTAAAATATCATTTTTATTTTTTGGGGAAAAGTGGGATTTCTGAATGCTATCATTTTAGCAGTCAACTTCCTTATAATTTTTTTTTCATTTTGTAACTTCTCGCCGTTACAATTGTTTCTTAAGCTGTTGATATGTGATGCTGCAAGTTTCGTAACTGTTTTTCAGCAAATTTTGAACTCTCGAGTCTAAACTTTTGTCTGATTCACTATTTTTTCTGTTATGAACCCGCTTTCAACGGCTTTAAAATCGCGTAGTTCTCGGTTCGTCTCGCTTCGCTTCATGCATTGTTGGTTTATATCGTCATCTTTTGTGCTACAGGCAATTGTCAATAAGAGTTACATAACTTGCACTATTCTTAAGACTTCTTTGTTGCAAGGCTCTAGCTAGGGCGGGCAGGAATTACGGTTAATTTGGAACTGTTCGTGAGAATTTGGGATAAATGATTGTTAGTAAGGTTTTGAGGTTGAAAGTTAAACGAAAAATAAAAAATAGCTAAAGATATTGTCTTAATTAAACGTTTCTCCAATATGAGACTCAGCTGCCATCATCAGCAGAACATGTTATGCGTTGGAAAGCATTACAAACTTGTATTGTCGCGTGTGCTGTACACTGCTGATGATTACAACCGAATCTATTTTGGCTTCGTACAAACTTACTATAATGACTTTAGCTTTTATGCATATCGTTATGCCAAGTAAATTTCGCTGGCAAACTTTTTTGATTTTTCGTTAATAGTATTAAATTAAAAGGTTTTCACTTTTCGTAACGTTATGGAAAATTGTTTAATATTTCAATAATATGATTCACAGCTCAGATGGCCTGGTGGTAAGAGCGTTCGCCTCGGGAGGTGTAGACTTGGGTATGATTCCGAGTCGGGTCAAACCAATGACTTAAAAGTTGATATTCACAGCTTTCCTGCCTGACGCTCAGCATCATAGGGACAGTGTGGAGCTCAAGCCGGCAAGTTCACTTGTTGTGTCGTTGGGAAAGGGACTTAATGGGATTCCCCCATTTTGGTGTGGTAGACAGAATGTGGCAACTCCTAAGCGAGCGAGCATAGTGCATTGATCGCTTTCTCGTGATAGGAGAATAAATATGCAACAAAATACAAAAAAAAATTAATATTTTTTGGGTGACATGTAGGATTTACTGTTATATAACTTTTTAAGTTACAAATTTTACTCACTAAACTAAAGCAGCACGTCTTGAATTATCCGTAGTTACGCCTACCTAGAACATATATAATTATGCAGAGATAACCAAACAAAAGAAAAACAGCTAAAATCTAAACTTTTTACTATTACGGTTGATCTGCGCTTCTCACTTTTACTGTTGTGTCACGCTGCAACATCGCTATTAAATCCGATGTGCGAGAAATTCCGATTTTGTCTGAGCGTCGCATATGCTTTCAAGGAAATTATAAATGCGTGAAAACCCACATGAAAAAAATACATAAAATTTTACGAATTTTACTGCCGTCGGCGATAGATATTTGTATAAATGTTTACTTTTTACGAGACATTCGTTCAAAAATTGTAATATGACGTGTTGTTTGCATTTTGCTTGCTTTAGTGCAAAGTATCTTTCTTGCAATTCAAGGGACTCTGTAGATCAGTATGTGAAATTTATGAAATTGAGATGTTTAGAAAGTTTTGAGTGACAGTTTTGAATTTTGTGAATTTTTCTTCATCTTTACTCATAAGATCTGTAAAACTCTTTCGTTTACCTTTAGGTATTAATTGAAACGTATGATTGAAAAGATGAATGCCATTCTTTTTATTGATCTTATAAAATATTAACTTCTTTGCTTTTGAGAGGATGTGGTGCTATTAATCTTGCTACTACTCTCGTATCCTATGACTTTGTTTGCCGACGATATGTCGGAGGAGTTTTTGTCTATGTGTCGACTTGCACGCGTATAGTGACTGCTTTCTTGTCTACTGTAGCTATTTGGTTTGTAGCTTTTTCAGTGGAAGACTAAGGTGCAGCAGTAGCCTCAATGGTGAAGGCTGAGTTGCCTTCAGCAAGTGTTTGTTGAATTAGTTCTGGCGTAGGTGGTTAGTTGAAAGCTTTTTTGGTAGACCAGGAAAGTAAAAAATGGGCTAAAATAGCTCAAAGTAAACAGTGAATTCTAGCTTTAGCTACTGAAACTTTTTGTAAAATTCTTGTCAAAGAGTTTTGTTTCAATTTGTACAATTTTCGTTGTTTACTCGGGAATGTTTAAGGCTGGCAGGTATACAGAGTCATACCGGTGCCTAATTACCGTATTTTCCCGTGTATAAGAGACCCTTTTTTGTTCATAATTTTCACTTTAAAAATAGGGGGTCTCTTATACATGGGAGTAAGTCTTTTAGCGCCAGTATGTATTGTAGTTCGGTATGCAGGTATGCACTCTGATATATACCTGTTTCATATATACCATGTATGCTCTTTCTGTACAACACATTAACTGGGTATGATTAATGATTTCTATGATTAATAAAGTTATTCATTACTAAAAAACTTTTTTCCTGAAAATTTTACCTAAAAATTGAAGGGTCTCTTATACACAAGGGTCTCTTATACACGGGAAAATACGGTACATCACCATTTGGAAATTAGATACTGCATCTCAGCAACGCCAGCCACAGAGTAGTCGCTGGTTTTGTAGAATTGCGTGAACAGAGAATTAATTTTGGTTTTCTTGTGCCATTGCCTCTCGCAGTCCACCAGTTTTGCCTAAGTAAAATTTTTAACGTTAGTCGCACCAGACATTTTAAATGCATGTTGCATGGAATACATTGAAATTTGTTTCAATGGGAGTTGCATGTTAAACAGTGTATGAGCTCTAAGGTTTATACAGTACTTTAGGCTATTGCTGGAAGTATCAAGTTTAGGTTTGTTGGTTTAGTCTGAAAGGTTGCTTGGAAGATACTGCGATCATGGGGTAAACAATTGCTTTTTTATTGACCAACTCATTGCTTTTCTATTGATCCAGAAGAAACTTAGTTTATAAATAATTTTTCTTTTAAACGGTTTAAAAATTGTGTAGAATCTTGTGAAAATGTCTTAGCACATATTTTAATGTGTATAATTATTTCGCGTTTACTTAGCTAAAGGTTTCATAAGCGAGAGACTGCAGAGTGTTTGTTGTTATGTCAAGTGATCAATTGCGATTTGTTTTAGGGTATCCGACATCCCACCTGTTTCCTATGCAAAATCCCCAGGTGAAACAATCACAATTGAAGATAACCAGAAAGTTACCTTGAGTTTTCACGATATTCGCTATGAAGTGAAGCAGAAGGTAGATGATGTGCCTTTATGTGGAAAAATGACCTACAAGGAAATACTTTGCGGGATAAGGTAATTCGTTTTTTGAAAGCTCGTTTTAGGTTTTTTCATTTACGTGTTGTTTCTTTGCTCAGAATATGTAGATACTTAACGTAATTCAAGCGGCGTAGTTTAGAAACGGTTTGACGTTTTACGAAGTGAAACTTGCAGTTTCAGTTACTACCTTTTCATTTGCAGTGGTTTGTTGCCTCCTGGACTGAATGCAATCATGGGACCCACGGGAAGTGGCAAAACTTCGTGAGTAACTGTGATGCCGATAAGAAAACGAACTGAGATTTGATTCAGCTTAAATTAAGGCTTATATCTGCCTGCATTCTCACTCTCGACAAGCATGTTGGACTGTTGGTAGCGCAATCCTTTTATTTTGTTTATTTTCATATTTTTTTGCATATTTAACATCACTGCTAATTGACTATAAATGAGAGAGTTCTTTGCTTGTGTGATATAAAAGTTTTTGTTAACAAAGATTGCTTGATGTTCTCGCAAGAAGAAAAGATCCCCGAGGTTTGAAAGATGGGATTGTATTGTTGAACGGAGTTCCTCCGCCCGCGAATTTTCGTCTGATGAGCGGATATGTTGTACAGGTGAGTTACCAAGCGAGTAATTGAAAAGACTTGACTGGTTACAAAATTGCATTGCTTTGCAGGATGATATTGTTATGGGAACGCTCACTGTCAGAGAAAACTTGGCCTTTTCAGCAAATTTGAGGTTGAGTAATGAAAAATTTGACGAGGAAGCTAGGAAAGAAAAGGTGGAAAAAGTCATTGAACAATTGGGTCTGCAAGCTTGCGCAGATACGATGGTAAGTCAGCGTATTCGTGGTTGTGATGGAAGAGAAAAGGATGAGCTTTTGTGCAAGATTTTCACTCTTGTTTGAACGGGAACCTAACTACTCACAAATAATCCATGCCAGTAATTGTACTGTTTTAAATTTGCGTCGTCTTTGAAGTTTCGTCATCAAAATCGCAGCAAATTACAACATGCTTGAAATTGTTCAAGTGTTAAGCTTTAATTGTTCGTCAGGGTGTAAGCGCTGGATTCTGAATACAGAAAATTGCAATTTTTCGAGCAGCTTTTCTTGACTGACTAATTTTTTCCAATTTTCAGGTTGGTAATGAATTTGTTCGCGGAGTATCGGGTGGAGAAAGAAAGAGGGTAAATATTGGAATGGAGATGATATTAGATCCACCCATTTTATTTCTTGATGAGCCAACAACTGGGCTCGATGCAAACACAGCCAATTCAATTGTTCTTTTGTTGTACAAGTATGTGTCTTATTAGTTGACGAAATTGTAAGGTGACAATAAAAAGTATATAAGATGAAAAAAGTGTACTTAATTTTATAGTTTTATGGAGTATTCTTGACTTGGTCGTTTGATATTTTCTAAACTATTTTAAAGTGGTTGAATATTACTCGTACAAAGAGTTCAGTGTAGTAAATTTTCACAAAAGTTTCATAACTGCAAAGTCTAAAATGTGTTTTGCTTATTTTTTTCGTATTTTCATTTCCCGCCATACGTAATTCAGTAGAAAACAGTAATATGTGGATGTTTTCCATTTCGAAGTCATATGATGATTTCTCGCATATATAACATATACTGTGAAGTATATATCTAGTTTATTAGCTGCTTCAAAACTGGATTTGTTACCAGTTAGGTCACATATTTTTCGAAAACAAAAAAAAAAATTATGAGAAATACAGTATGCGCGCTTTATCCAAACCTCGTTTTGCTTGCATCGTTCTTGAAGCATCACGTCTTGTTGCTCTCTCTGTAATGCTACGTTAGGAGAATAAATCCAAAAAGCGCTTAAGCAATGTATTTCTGTATTTCTCAAGCGCCACTGCCAACAAAAAATTAAAATTAGAAGGTCTTTCTTTTACCTAATACCCTCAATTCGGGATTGGAAACATTAGTTGTTTCGCGTTTTCAGGCTGGCTTGCGGGGGAAGAAACATCATCATTTCCATTCATCAGCCTCGTTATTCTATTTTTTCCTTGTTTGATCGTTTGATTATTTTGCATAAAGGACAAATGGTTTATCGTGGACTTGCCAAAGAGTCCGTTGAGTATTTCAACAATATAGGTAAATCCTTACACAGTATTTTTTTCGTTAGTAGTAGGGATTTTCGGTATTTGTTGTTGTCAAGTTAATTATAAAAAAAGTTATAAATATATTTTTGTGGAACTTTTGTGGTGGTTTTGCACAAAAACCAAGGTGGGGCGAAACTTTGTTAGTTCTTTTGTGATGTCATGCTTGACTTGGCAAGTTCATCATAGAAGAGCCAAACATTGTGGCTTCTTAAAAAAAAAAAAAAACAGAGCTCAGGTCCGCTTTGGTTTTTCGTTTACGTTTAAAGTTAGTTTTTTGATTACTTTTTGGCCTTCAACATAAAATGTTGTGTGGTACCGCTCGTAGTATAAATTTTCACGACTGATTCGATTACAACGGTACAGTTGATCCCAAATGACTCATCTATTAATTGGTGCATTACTGTATAAGCCTTTGTTCTGTTAGAAATCTTTTCTGTTGCTTTGTTTAAGTTTTTTTTCATGATTTTGATGCTGATGTGTATTTAATCTTATGTATTTGCGCTTAAACTGAGAAGATGGTTTGCATCTCACATCTTGAAGCAATGAAATACCATTTAAGAACTGTTCATTGAGATTATGGTAAAACGTAGTTTTTCGAGTCATGTTATTTTCAATTAATTGCAGCTGTTTAATGGTATTATAAAACCCCGTGATATTATCCAATGCTGTGGCAATAGTTAAAAAGCAAGTCGGACCTTGATCCGGTTTTGTTCTAGATTTAGTCGTAAAAACAGAACGGAAATGTGCATTGTGCGGCAGATAATTCCAACATCACGTGAACAACGAATTACGTACACGATGTGCAATACATTACATGTACAATGTGAAACTACATTGCTCGGTTAGCTAAAAGAAATATTTCAAAAGGGTTTTGGTGGTACTGTAAGGTAACGGCTTGAGAGTATATTGTTTTCTGATTGTCATGCAGGATTCTCGTGTCCTACTTATCACAACCCCGCCGATTTTTATCTTGATATTGTTGGTGGTGACGTCAACACTGCTCAGTTGATTGACAGGATGAACGCAATTGCAAGCGATACAACCCTTGCCATTGATGGTATGGGCAACCTCAGTATTTTGAATTACTAATTTTGCGTATTTGTTTCCTGGTACTGATTTAGAAATAAAAAGCCGCAACAAAATATTTTATGATTTTAATTTAGTGATGGTCAGATTTATTGTATACAATAATTTAGTAATTTAATAATCGATCAGTTGTAGCTATTTAAGGGCTTTATATTTAATGCTCTATCATGAATTTTGGTGATGATGTTCTGTTACATGATCTCTTTTTATAACACAGCAAATATTCGATCGAATACAACAATCAATATCGCAACACCAATATGTTCCAGCTATACCATATAATTTTGTGGTAGTTGACTTTTCAAATCATCTGAAAATCTAGGAGTAGGTCTGGTTAGCTCAGTTGTTGAGGCATTGCTATATGTTCGGGAGGCCTGGGGTTCAAATCGCGGGTCGATCAAATCGCCAACAGCTCACCACCGGTGCAAGGTTTTTTCGGAAATGTGTTGCCCAGGCGCTAAGCCGCGTAGTTGGGCCTCGCCACTTGTTACACGCTTCGGCGTAACAGCGCGAGTATGATGAAGATTTGATTTTTTTTTATTATTAAAATGAATCTTTAAGTTTTCATACTGTGACTACCGACGGCATTACCTGATATTTTTGTAAAATTTGATTTCAAGCATTGCACTACGCTGTATTGTACTTTGCATAAAAATGTCATATTGTCGTTTGTATCGCAAGTTTATTCATAGATCGCTCGAAGCCAAGTGCAAGAATTGAACGTGCAAATGAACAGGAAATTTCCACAGTGATGAAGCAAGACGAAGCCAGTGATCACACAGCTTATTTATTGGAGCAATTTGGAAAATCACAGATGGTATTAGATGAAGAGAAAGAACTGCGGGTTGGTTAGAGTAGATTAGCTTTGCTTTGCGTGATTTCCTAAAGTTTTCAGCTGTAGCGGTTAGACTGCTGCAATGCCATGCTCTGCAGCACTACAGTCTTTAATAAAATTTGTAAATGCTTGATTATAGAATGTAGGGTTGTTGATTGTTTCGCCAGTTACATGAAACATGCAAGTAAAAAAGCTTTGTATTTGGCCGTATTGCGAACCAAACCTACAACTTTTCATTGCCCCTAGGCAATTAGATTGCAGAAAATATTGTGGGGTTATATAAGTTAAGTTGTTATGTAATATGTCACCAGATGCGTATCGACTAACCGCCGTTGAGCGTTGCTTACAAATAGCTCTTATGCAACTGGGAATACGTCATCATTTTGAAAAGCTTGCAATGACACTGATAGCTATGCTTTATGCATTGCTCTTACGTGAGCTTGCAAAGCGACTTTTCATTTTTCTGGACAGAAAGTTGCTACATGCAGACTTTTATTGGTAGCTTTTAAGTAATTCTGCGTGTTTTCCTGTTTATTTGCTGTGTCGGTACTTGATCTTTGATTAGATCATAGTTTTTGAGTTTGCTTAAAGCCGCTATTGCCGACAAGCGATAGACGTAAAGCCGCTATTACCGACAAGCGATAGACGTAAACGTAAGCCGCTATTACAGACAAGCAGTAGAGGTAAGCGACGATTTCTTTGCATCATGTTTTTAATGCAATCGATGCGAGAAATTGTGCTTTGGCTATTTGCTGTAGGCTATAATCGCTTGCGAACTTGCCTTACGTCGCGATGCCGCCATTCGCATGACGATATAACACTTTATTGGACTAATTCCCTTTTTTAAAGTACAAGGATTATTGAAATATAATTTCAATGAAGAGGTTGACTTTTTGTACTTTAAGTTGCAGAGTATAGCAGCCAAAAAATCTGATGCATTGTGAGAAACTTATTTATGGGATAGAACGATAGTGTTCGAAGTACAGAACATTACACTAAAAAATAGTTACCCCAATATTAAATCGCTGTTAATGTAGTTTTGTGTTTAGGCTATCAGAAATCAATACGAATCGCAAGGAGTCAAAGCAGCTGTTATTCACAAATATGCCAACTATGCAAATGGTTTTTTTTGTCAAGTAAGTTTACTATTTCAAAATTGATTTTTGTGCCACACCATTTACGTACAATCGTGCATGTTACTATCAGTGACATCCCAACTTCTTTGGTTTCAACATCTTGCCACAAAAATGCTAGGCAAATTTTTGATGCTCTAGATTCTAGCGTCGAGTACAGATTAAAATCGTCGGGAGATGGTTTCAAGGGTCGGTGTTGTGCGTACGAGGAGGATAAATTACCCTCGCGAAAGAGGAGAATAAATTTTCAGTGGGGCTATGCAGTCTACCGGCCGTGACGACCCAGCCAAACGAAACATTAGCATATAGAGCGTGTAGTTCGTACGAAAAACAGATAACTAGTTTCAAGTCGCGACTGATTGTATACCGTTACTACCATGGTGAAGACGTAAGCGTTACCCGTGTTACCATTTCTTCGACTATATCGACAAGCATCTTTTACTTGATTATCATTGGAGGTTCAATGGCATTATTCCCTTTTTTTCTTCTTTTCAGCTTCGCGCAGTTTTGCGGCGGACTGTGCTCAACATTATCCGAAATCCCATGACGTCGTTTGCTCAAATCTTTATTATGTTGATTTTTGGTGTGCTAATTGGTTTGATATATTTTCAAACAGATACGTCATATCACACTGGAATACAAAACAGGTAGGTGTGTGGTAGTGAAAAGTTAGCAGAGGTTGAAAGCTTGTCAATTATTGATAGAGAGATTGCATAACTGTTCTTAGCACTTAATCCACGTCACGAACTAATATAAACTTAAGCAAACGACTGATTCTTAGCCTTTAGAATAAAACGTTTATAATGTCTATACCGATTCAATTTTGTTGATGGTGCCAAAAAAGGACTGCATTATGTAACAGTCGCACTGCTTTTTTGCACTTGGGCAATGTTTTGTTGATGAAGTAAAGTGTTTTTATTAATTGTTGCGTAACTCGAACCTTCATTGTTATTCGTTAGCGACATAGCTTTGCGGTACCGCGCCGGTTACAGATCCCTACGTGACGGGTTCGATTCGCGGCTGGACCTGATCGCATTTGACGTACAGCGGGAAGCTGCCGACTTGCCGGAAGGCAAACTCACTATGCAGTCTTCTTCATCTGTTAAAATTTCTGTTCATTAGTTGGAAAATAATCTGAGTTATTAATTTATTCTATTTTGCTTAGGGCCGGCTGCTTTTTCTTCCTCATCACAACGCAAGTCATGTCCAATCTGTCAGCTCTGGAGCTTTTTATCAACAACCGGTCTCACTTCATGTAAGTTCAAAGTTCAATGGGTTGTGAAATATGTAATTAAAGTTTCTTTAATTCATTAAATCAGGTTTTGCAAAAATTCTCGATTAATTATTAGCATCTCGCGGGGCGCGTTTGTGGAATATTAATGCGATTTGCTTTAATACCATAATTTCAATCAAAGAAATTTGTCTTCGTTATGGTAGATTTGATCGTCGAGTCCTCTTTGTTGTTTAGTGTTTGAGCTACATATAGTTACGCATTTTGTTCGGAGATTTTATTTAAGCAGATTGCTATTGTTGTTTTCAGTCACGAATCTGCGAGTGGTTATTACCGAGTTTCCGTGTATTTTATTGCACAAGTTTTTGCTGACTTGATTCCCAATCGACTGATTCCAAACTTTTTCTTCTCTTGCATAATCTATTTTATGATAGGTAAGGTAGTTGGATATTTTCATTCTCAAAAATTTTTACCTAACTTGCTATAGTGCCAAGTTTTTTCGTATAAAAGATAAACAGCGTTAAGCCGAAGTTTAATGACAAGAAACATCAAGGTGCGCAACTCGGCTTAAAATTAGGCTCTGAAATTAAAATTGATGCAAATATGACCCCATATGCATGTGCAGTGTTTTTTGTTTTTTTTTCTTAAGGCGTTTTGACGAACCGAAATGGTCTCTCAAAATTGTCCAGCGGTCTCTCGAAATCTTTTGCAACAGTGTAGAAAGCTGTGTTTCACGTTATAAATTCAATTGGCTGTCTTTCAGAATCGCTAAATGTTTCTGAAGCCAAACCTTAGAAAAATCACTGTGCAATGTGCATGTGTGCCATGTTGTTTACTGTAACTTCTTAAATGCAATGAGGGCAAACAATACATAATCAATTATGTTTCGTTTTGGACTATGACATGTTGGATCTCTAAATGATTCTAAAATGTATCGCCAATTAAGAAGCATCATTCTGTTTTGTGTTTGCAGTGTATGAGCATTGAGCAAGCTTTCAGTTAAGCCCTGTACTTTACACCTTAAATAAATATAGCAGATCATTTTGAAGGTAAGGCCGTTGCAGTCTTGTACCGAAACACCAAGCGTTGGAATAAGCACCATTGCTGCTTCACCGTGCCATTATTAACGCGATCAGTTTAGTTTCAATCTCTTGTTATTTCAGTGCAAGTTATTATTTTCCTTAATTGATTTTGAAGGGTTTCAACTTGACGCTGGCAAATTCTTTTTCTTCGTTTTTTCCCTCGTCATAACTGCAGTTTGTGCTTCATCGATGGCTTTTCTGGTTAGTGCATCAGTTCGTATATTCGCCATTGCTAACATAGTGGTGGCTTTGCCTTACATATTGATGATGCTTTTTGGCGGATTTTTGGTAAACACTGGATCATTGTTGGATTGGTTGGAATGGATCAAATATATCAGCATTTTTCGCTATGGAATCAATGTAAGTAAAATATTTATATATATTCATTTATGTTTGCTCTTACAACACGATATCGCCTTTCCGAAGCCACAATGTGCAGACAAGTTACACAATAGTGATTAGTGTTGCATGCGTTTTTTGAGCAATACTTACTGCTGGCCAATAAAGTTGTGTTGTACGATGACTTTCAAAAAGAACTTGTCTACCGTAGAGCTACTGTAGAGTGTTAAGTTATGATATTATTTGATCATCATTAGAGACTCTCAAGAAAACCTGTTGCCGACTGTGTTTTTGGAGATAGTTCCTTGTAAATCTTTTACGAAATAATCGAAATGTTTCTTAATTTTTTCGTTTTCATTTAAAACAATAGCTACGGCAGGAATGTAATGATGCTGCAACGCTTCAACCTGCATCATGCTGCAACGTTAATCATTTTTTTGTTGTTTCTTATCGCCTTATCATGCATTTTAATTCAATGCTTATGCTTAGTTTGTTTCTGCAATATGCATGCATTTATTTATGGACTGCATTTGCAGGCACTCACAGTGAACGAGATGAGTGGCTTGATATTCATCGACAACACTTCGTACCCCGGTTTCCAGCCTAACTCAAGCTCACCTTGTACGATTGATTTCCCTCCCTACCGCATTCCAAATTGGTAAGTGAAGCTTTTTAGAGTTAGCGCAGTACTATCTTTGAGTGACGAAATACGAGTCAAAAGATATCAGCGGTGTGTTCGAGCTAAATCTATGAGGTTGAGGGTCTATCTAGCTAGATCATAAGAAATAGGAAACTAGCTTTTCTCCTTCTTAATGATTAACATATTTTTTTTTTACAAGTTTGGAGCACAATTTAAATAATCGAGACTGCCACGGCAAAGACATGTCGCCAGCACTCACTTTACCCTGACGTAGTAAATAGTGGTGTTGTGGACATTTTTACTTTTTCTAGACCACGGACGCGAGGCCGCGATTAAATTTTTGATTTTGTAAAGGTTTTCAATTATGCATATGATGATAATTTGTTACTCGACACAACAAATTTGTGCAATTTTTTCGTGCGATTAATGGAAGGATATGAACGAAGTTATGAAACAAAAGAAAACCATTAATGGTGGTTCCATGCTTAATTGCATTTTTTTTTTATTGGTTGGCGTAATCAATTTTTGTGTTGATTTTTATTTTTCAGTACAACTGGCGAAGAATACATGAAAGTGCAAGGCATAGAGTACGGAGTATGGGGACTGTGGCAAAACATTGTAGCTCTTGGTGCTATTTGCGTTGGATTTTTATTCATTGCTTATATCCAATTGAGAAGAGTAAACAAATACAAATAAGTTATTCATAATTCTATGATGAACAGCAGTAGTATATTGCAATGTTGTGCTAGACAAATATTACTCGCTCATGAGGCATTGCTGTTTTGAATGTCCTTCATGAAGCTTTGCAATTTATGCTCTCCTAGAGAAAATCTTGATAATTATACAGTTAAGGCGGATTTACAGTACATCGTTAAAAAAACGGTTTTCTCGAACAATCAAGGTGGAGTTATCATTTGATAATTTCATACACGCAAACTGGATGCAAACTGCTTGACATCACAAAAGGAAAAACAAAACCCCGCTCTACTTTGGTTGTTGGTGTTAACCCGCTTAAAAGCGTAGCGGAGCTTTGTTATATTGTGCTTCGTTAAAACGTTAGCTTTGTTAAAATGTATTAAGATGAATGAGTTCATAAAACAATAACCGAATTTCAATTCCGCCTCTCTTCATTTTGCTAATCCGTGTAAACCCGTGTGATTTTACACATCTTTTGCCAGCTCATAGCAAAATCATTCTGCTTGTATTGTTCATCCTTTCCTATATCTCTGCGAAATTTATATTAGTTACTATAGGGTAGATGATCAAAAGTTGCAGTGATGCATCGCGAGCTGGACGTTTTTCAAGTTTTGTTTCTGAGATAGATTTTCAGCATCCATATTTCTCGTAGCTACAATTTCATTGTAAATAGCAGCATATGATTATGTCAAAAAGTTGTGATTTTATGTGGTAAGGCATTATTACTAGTTGTTGCTTCTGCATCTTATTGTACGTTTTTGTGATTGTGTCACTGTTAGCAAGTGTTAGAAGTGTAATCGTTATTGTTTTGTCGATTCGTTTTGTTCTTATTGGGGCTGCTGTAGCAATAGACCGTGTATGATTAAACTAATGGTTATAGCACAGCTTTAAGTAGTCTTTCACACCTAATAAAAGTATGCGTTTCTGCTTTTAGGTTTGCGCAATTAGGAATGTGAACAATAATTATGCAAACCCGGTGGAATCCACATAAAATTTTGAGGTTTTTACGTTTGAAACGCTCGTTTCTTCGCTGTTTGCGACGCTAACTCTTGCAGTTCCATCAAAACACTTGGAACCCGATTTCACGGCGTGAAGACATGCTTGCATTTGCTACATCTAAGCATTAGCAACACTGCTAAGCAATAAGCACTAATAAACTCCCAACGCTTTTTTCATCAAAAATGCCCGTATTCGCTGCAATGCGAAGTGGCTCTGTCGTACCTCCATTTATTGATGGGCTTACTCCTTGCAACCACTGCTTTCGAAGCTTTACAGCCAGGTCTTACCTATTGGCAAACGCCCTGTTGCTTATTTAATTCTGTTGTTAACATAGGTTTTGCTGACGTAATTGTTTTGTTTTTTGTACTTTTACATTTTCATTAGGTTATCTAATAAAGTTCTTACTGATTACTTCGTTTTTGAACTTAAAATTACATCGAACTTTTAATGGTATTGTAGTGACATGATTAAGATCAAACGCAGATTGCTGATATGAGGCCTACGGAGACCTACTATAAGTTCCAGAATACAAACCAGGGCACCTCGCCAGCGTGACGTGATGTCCGAGCTGAGTAAATCGTCCTTGTGTTGATTTGGAGAAGTGTGCAAACGCATTAAGATCACGCTTAAGCTACCATAAACAAAAACTAGGCGTCGTATGTTCTTTCTCATGCTTCTATCTTCGACGGTTCGTCGTATTGGCAATGTTTTGGTTGATGTATAATTAAAGCGCTCAAGTACTTATTTGTCCATATAGCCACATGGACTATTTTTCTACTCGAGTCACGCTGGTGATTATTCTGACATTGACACCTTCTTATAGATTTGCACTATGTGTAATTTGTCCAATAAGTACTATGTATTTATTAAACCATACCGAAGTATCAATGTCGCAAGACTTGCTGCGAACTTCAATCCGGGGAAATCACCTGATAGTTCTTACACGTAAGTCCTAGTCGTATCGTCTTAGCTTTCAGAAATGCATTAGGTCAGTGGTCGACAACTACCGGTGCCGGTTCGTGCGAAGTTTGTTACCAGTGCGTATGCGTTTTTAGAATAAATGCTTTGAATTTGAAACATTTTTATAACGCCAGACGCAATTTTCGGAAGTTTTTAAATAAATACTGTAGCCTACTTGAAAGCTCGGTTTTGGTGACCCAGTATGGCTAATTTATTCAAAATCATAAAACTGACCGAATTGCAAAGGTAAATCTTTTAATTGAACCGCGAAAATTTGATTATGCTGTCATTGTACATCTTGCGTAAATCAAATTGCGCTTGGCTAAATAAATTAGTTAAAAACATTTTCGATTTTTAAAGGTCGGTCCGCGAAAAAACTCGGTTTCAAACCGGTCCACTGCGTGATTTCAAACCGGTCCACTGCGTGATAAAGATTGCCGACCACTGCTTTAGGTCATCGCGAATCAGCCTATTACATAAGCAAGCAAGTCCAGTCATGGTTGTTGTTTGTAACTTGGTTCAATTCAAGTCTAGAAGATCATCTGGACGCTATGACCCACATTATAAACTTTTGTTGGAAAAACCACGCCCCAACACTAAGCGTCCAGGGGAGCCCTTAAGACCTTCACCTCTCAATATTCACAAATAAAATATACTTGGAACTGAAGTATATTCAGGCTGATTCTTCATAAAATAAATCACAAAATATACTGAGAGGCAAAAACTCACCGAGGTTCACTCAAATAAATCAAAATAACTCAGCAGAAATAACGTCTGTTATCCAACCCCAACAATTCGATTCTGCTACAATTCGGTAAAACACACTGGAAGTAATTAAGCGAAAACACAAAAACGGATGGCTCTAGGGGAAATTTGCCAAACTGTGAAAGAGTGCGATTGCTTAATGATTTCGGTGCAAGCTAATAAAGACGCCAAGACGTTGCGTAATTCAGGAAGCCGAATGATTACTGCCAAGTCAAAATTGCGAAATCCAAATTCTTGTGAAGGGTGGAAGCGCTAACAAAATAAACCTAGGTTCGGTTCCCAATGACGTATCAAATTTATAATTTCCTGACTGTGAGGGAACAACATTGTACCGCGTTTTGCTGCTATTGAGGAGTCGACGGCCACAACACTTGCACGTAATAACACATGTACATAGTCATGATGTAGTAAGACGTAAAAATAAGTGGTAAATTGCGCAATGATACAGCATTGTTCATTACGTTAAATATGACATCATTAATTATGCAATCACGTTATGTTATATAGCTTTTCAACAAGAACACTGTCAAATTCAACACGATTGCTAACAAATACTACACGAGAATTTTTAGTTAATAAGCTAATGCAACTTGCTGGTAAGCTTTGAACAAATCGTAGGCCTAAGATGTAAATTCTAAAAAAATTAACTTTCGAAACGGAAAACCATCCAATTTTCAATGGACGTAGCGATTGTTTCTCAGTATTTATTCCACCGCAGCTACTTGTATTTACCCATCTTTCGCAATGTAATGTATGTTAGCAGCATGCAGACAGATGAGATAATGCTTAATGCAAGCACATTTTGCCACAAGCCCCACATACCATATTCAATGTCTTGCAGTTCCATGAATATTTCTCCTGTAGTACTGAAACGCGACAAAAAGGGTTTAGTAAGACTTCTTTTTCTATCTTGTTACAGTAACTTCTGACGCGGAGGTTGGCCGGTCGACCGGTCGGTCGACGCGGAGGTTACGACATCGTTATCGGTGCGGGACGAGTAGGTTACGATTACCAGGCGGTAAAATTGGACATAGTGTCGCCGTTGGCTCACCACCGCTGCGGCATTTTTGGAGCAGCGTTGCTCAAGCGCTAAACCGCGGGACGGTTCTCGCCACTGGTTGCACTTTTCAGTGCAATACCACCGGTAGCCTATTAAGAAAATTGTTGCATTTTTTTTGAAGTTCTAACAAGGCCTTATAGAGGAAGGTGGGGTTATTTCGGTCATGGGGCTAGTTCGGACCAAGCACTTTCGTTTTTTTTTTGCAGCATCATGTGACCTGTAGGCTGTAGCGGTCACAGCAATCTTCTCTTTCAATCGCCATATTGGTTAGGTAGTAAAATCAAGTAGTTCTTTGTTGAACTTCATATTCACGTGTTTTAACAAAAAAGTATAGATGAGACGAAATCGTAAGGGTTTGTGCTGGCATGGTTGCATTTAAGCTGAAGTCTAGTATTGATACTAGTCAGGCATAGGCCTATGTAAAAAACACGCAGACACGATGAATTAAAAAAAAAATCAAGTTGTGTAGGAAGAGTTTGCCGTTTGCTAGTCTTGCTGAGTGTGGGGTGAATTCGGACATATGTAATAAACCATTCGAAATAGCATGGGAAGATATTGTTTTCAAATTTGAAAATGATTTTGAATCAAATATGAAAATAATTTTAGCGCGTGAAGATGTTGTTTTCATGCTGCCAAGTGCGACAAATTACTGGGTCTTTTCGACGTCCATTTTTACGCTTTTTAACTGGAATTTTGAACAATAGAACATCTAATTTTACCAAACTATTGAGATCATGCATAGTCTTTCTTTCATTCGGTTAATTTCGTTTGAATTCTTTGTTGTAAACTTTTGAAACTGTGATGTGGATTTAACTGGAACGAGCTGTTTTTTTTATCAGCGGAAATTGATGCAGAGCGCTTTTTCATTGCAATAAATTTGCCTTCTTTTTGATGTCCGAGACTACACCCCACTGCTTGTCCGGATCTACCCCACTATCGGGGCAAGTTCGGAAGCCTAAATCCGGCCCTCAAGAGCGTATTTAGAAGCGGGGCCATTTTGCCATACCCTCCTACCCTTTTGACTCTGCCTTTTGGTTAACAAGAACACTACTGATGATGCCAAGTGACTGAAAAATGCCAGATTCTTTTGATGGTTTCTGTAGCTTATGGCCAGGGACGAATCCAGAGAGGTGGGATGAGGGATGTGCATCTTCCCACCAGCCATTTTCAAAAATGCTTTTGATGCATATAATTTTCTATAATTTCGAACCCGTTCAATAGCTGTAAGCCTTACGCCTTAGGCACGCATAATTAAAAATGTGCGAACAAATGCATCATATTTGGCGAAGCAATCAGAATTAGGGTAAAAAAATTTAAACAAAGTTTACCTGAAAATTATTCAAAAAGCACTAAAATAGCCATTACAGCAGGTAAATTTTCAAAAATTTTCCGGAGAGCATGTCCCTCGGACCCCCCTACCGCTTTTCTTGTTTCTTAATCAGCTTCAAATTAGTTCTGCCAAAAAAAGAAGCTGAAAAAAATGTGGAAACTATGCTCCCCCCCTTTTAAAATCTGGTCATTGATTTTGCCCCCCCCTTTAGAAATACTTCCGCCATCGCTGTTATCTATACAGTTTTGCACAAAGAGTTGGTAATTTCTTATTCCTAATCTTGCTCTAGAGCCACAAAAGTAAATTTTGTCCGAAATATCCCCACCTTTTCCTACACTTACCAATTTGGAATCGGAAAATGTGTGACAGCGCTGATGCAAGGGGTGCTCGAGTTGGGATCGAACCCAGGGTATGAAGAATTATCGATAAATACCAAGCCACTCATTTCGTTGACGGTAAACGCCTAAAAAATAATTACGCTATGAATTTTGAAAAAGATTTCCAGATAAAAAGCGCCAAATTATACCCAAAATATTTGGTCATTATTCTGTACAAAAACATTACTGCATAAAAATTTCAAATTTGCATCCCTTACGCTAACAAAAGAAAAGTTTTTTTTTAAACGAAAGATGTCAGTGCTTCGAACGGTGTCTCCATCCTCGTATTTACTTTCGATAAGCCTTTGAGGGTGAATGAATGTGTTTAAACAAGTAGACCAGAACTGGATCAAGATTCTAATTAGCAAAACCAAACAAAAGTATTTTGTAGTTGCAGCCACTTTAAAGTTAAATTTGTCGTGTTTTGCAATCCGAAGAGTTGAGACTATATAATGAGCTTATGATTTTTCTATCTGCTTCCATAGCGTAGCCTACTTCCAAACTAAATTCGTCAAGCACGTCGCTATTGGTGCGGGATGTCGGGGGTTCGGTTCTTGGGCCAGTCAAATTGAAACAGCGTCGCCAATGGCTCGCCACCGCTGTAACGTTTCTTCGGAGCTGTATCGCCCAAGCGCTAAACGGTGGAGACGGCTCCGCCACTCGTTACACGCTTCGGGGTAATACCGCGAGTACGGGGATTTGATCACTCTAATTAATTGTCAGCTATCAGCAATAATAACTCACATTCATTCCGTATCTAAAAATGCTGAAATATTTGAACCATTTCAACCACGGTAGAAGAGAATCAACGTTGACCAGTAAGCCTCCGAACAACATCATCAAAATGTACGGCATTGACAAGGCAAGGTAGGCAACAACAAAAGAGTGAAATGCGGAGCTGATCCAGAACGCCATTGAAGAAGCACAAATAGCAACAATAAAATTTGTGAACGCAAAAATAACAAACTTCGCCGCCTGTGCCTGCAAACCTATGAACAAAGAAGGCATTTCATTTTTTACAAACCGGCCTTGCAGCCTCGTAGTCTCCCAGAGTACCAGCAAACACGATTCTGCTAGTTTTTAATTTTTATCAGCCTTGCAAATCTACCCCAATAAAAATCTTTCATTTCGGGTAAAAGGGTTAAATTAATCCTCACAGACTTCATAATTTTTAAAAAGATCGTACAGCAGGTAATCAGCAAACTTCATGATGAGGAAACAACAATAACAAAACTTGCAAAAGGCCAAACAACATCACGACCACCGAAACATAAGCTTTCATAATTCCTATCTAGTCACAAAAAAATTACAACATAGTTCAGGGCTTAATCATTTTTCTGTAAGCTTGTTGCAAGGCATTACTTTTTAGCAGCCTAATTCCCATGAGTAGTGTATATTCTTACCAATCATAAAGTAGATGATGAAACTAAAGCAAATGTTTGGAATTAATCGATTAGGGATCAGGTCAGCAAAAACTTGTGCAATAAAATACACGGATACTCTGTAATAACCACTGGCAGACTCATGGCTGAAAAAAGAACAAAAAAGGATATAATTAACGTAACTTTGCATGCAGACCGAGCGTGAAGCGCTAGTCAAGAATACCAAGCTTATAACTTACTTTTTTAGATAACTGAAGCAGCAGACTATTTTTCTCCTTCAAATTTTAGTTACTAGCACAAACTTACACAAAGTGAGCTCTGTTGGTGATGAATACATTGAGTGCAGCAAGGTTGGAAAACATTTGTGCGGTTGTGAGGAAAAAAAAACAACCGGTTCTGTGAAAAACAACAAACTTATGAAGTGACTGATCCTAGTCAAAACGTGGAAATCGCTGATCCTAGTCAAAACGTGGAATTATTACGGTTTTTACATGAAAAAACACTTATTTTAGCACACTTTTTTATCGAAAAAGGGCATGCAATGAGTGCAGTCATTACGGACAATTCAAAAAATCTTTCGCAGCGGGTGCGAATTTAGGGGGGGGCATTGTGCCATGAGAATCCTTTTGACTTTACCTTTTCGCGGTTAGTGTAGCCCTTTTGACTTTACCTTTCAGTAAAAAAGAAAAAAAAATTAATGGTGCCAAGTGACTGAAATATGCTGGACTCTTTTGATGGTTGTCCTAGATTATGACCAGGAACGGATCCAGGGGGTAGGATGAAGGGTATGCAATATTCATCCTCCGACTAGACATTTTCAAAAATGTTTTTGATGTATACAGTTTTTTCATGACTTTGAACCTTATCAATAGCGGTAAGCCTTACGCCTTAGGCCTAGGCACGATTAATCGAAAATGTGCAAACAAAATGCATCATATTCGGCGAAGCACTCAGAATTAGGGTCAAAAAATTCAAACAAAATTTGCGTGAAAATTATACAAAAAGCACTAAAATATCCATTGTAGCATGTAAATTTTCAAAAATTTTCCGGGGAGCATGCCCGAACCTCCCTCGAGCCTTTCTTGATTCTCAATCAACTTCAAATTAATTCCGCCGAAAAAAAAATACGCTTGTAAAAAATGTTAAAATTATGCCCCCCCCCTTTTAGAATTTCTCGCTACGCCAAAGCACAAGCTTGGCTAAAATAAGTGAAAGGAGGCTGCAACCATTATTAGTTTGAGAAATTATAGACTGAAAGTTAGGTTTAGCACCTTATTACAAGGCCAAAAAGTGGGGGCATGACACCGTAGCTCCCCCTGCGCGCCTATGTCTCCAGACCCCCACCACTGGGACAAGCAAATGAAGTTTTGCCTCCCCCCGAAATTTTTGGCAGGCTATGCCACTGGCTGCGACAGTTGCTTAAACAAGAACTAAAATATTGCCTATCTCATAGAAGGCCTAATTTTGAAGACATTTGGGCAACTTTGAACTTAATTGCGAACTGTGCCACGTTTCCACAGTGGCATTTTTGAGCTACATGAAACTGCCTCAAATCAATTTTTTTTCTTAGGAGGTTTCCTGTAAAGCCGTTCAGTTTTACGTCTGCCCATGTTGAGTGCTAACACTAGGAGGGCGTTCGGACTATAGTGTTAATATTCAATTATCAGACCTATAACCCATTAAAAAGTTCCAAATAATGTCCTATGGTTCTCAACAACACTTCGTGCAGGTTTTGTAATTGCGCAGTAGTTCAGTTCAAAGGCAATGTGCAACCGCCGTGTAACAGCCTTCGCGGTTGTTTGGCACCCGTCTTATACTGCCAGCGAACGAGCCTACGGCACAAAGCGAACTGAAAAACCAGCGAGGATTACGATTTGATACAGATCATTTCATTATTTTCAGCATCACCTGTTTTGTAATCCACTTTTGAAAGAAGTATCGGTTTGGTAGTACAAAAGTCCAATCATTAAACCAAAGAAAACCATGCTCCCCAACTGAAAAGCCATTTGCTCAGGAGTTCGAATATGGATAACCGCAGTTCGCTTGAAGGTTTCTTTTAGCTAAACAATAAAAGTGTCACCACGTCAAAGTTGTGGGTGGGTTCGGAAAGAAATGGGCTTAAGTTTGAGAAATATTTGGTAATTTTTGGATCTGCTTAGCTTTAATGCTTTAAACCAAATTCGGGATTGGGCTTGAACTAGTCGCTAGTCGGCCTGTTCAAAACTGTGCTGCGTCAAACATTGAATCCGACAACAAAGTACAATGCTCACAAAGTGTTATTTGAGTGAAGAATGGTCGTTCAAAAACTGTTTTAATTGACACTGATAACATATTTTACCAAATCTCAGCACGCAGGAGACCTGGTACAAACAAAATAAAAACAACTTAGGTTAACAACCTGTTTGACAAGTCCATTTGCATATTCGATTTTTGCAGCTGCAGGTGCTTGGTCAACATCATTCTTCGATTCGTAGTTTTCTTTTAAAATCTAAATCAATGTCAATGATAATGATTGGTTATCAACGCAGTTTTTTTTACATTTAATTGATTTTCTCATGAAATAGCTCGCAAAACTCATCAAAAGTTGTCTAGAAACAGCATCGTAATTGCTTCAGTAACCGGTACGCCAGGAAGGACATAGCTTTTTAGTTGTTACGTATATGCCATTAGTTTTCGAAGTTGGAGTACAGAGTTATGTAAGGTTGTGGTATTACAATACACTTTTACGCGTTACTTTTTTTGCGCATACTGTAAGCAAATGAACTCAAATTGTTTTGTCTAACCACTACTATGCTGTGGGCGTTACAGTTTGTTTATTTCAACTAGCAACAAGCACTAACAGCATAGGCGTAGCTAGGGGGGGGAGGGGGGCAAAGGGGATTGCCCTGGGGCAAAGACAAAGGGGGGCAAAGGGGATTGATTGATTGATTTAAACTTCAGGGGGGGCAATCCCCTTTGCCCCCCCTGAAGTTTAAATCAAATCACAAATTATCATTCACAAAATAAAAGCTTAAAACTTTTTGCGCCTCTGGTGTATTTAATCGTTGTTGACTTCGAACGGGTGTGTGTTTATGTTGGTGGGGGAAGGTGGGTCGGGCGTTGCTTTTTACAAATGCTTATACTTCTAAATTTTATAAATATCGCCAAACTTTTGCTTCGTCGCGGGCAAGTGACGTACAGACAACAAGTTATGGTGATTAGAAGAAACAAACGTCCGGTTGAGCGCTCTGTTGTTGTAGCACGATGCACAGTTTCTCACTGCTGCGAAAACATCGCTTCTTTAATCAAAAAGTTCAACCTACCGATGGGCAGTGGCGTCGTGCCATTGGGGCCTGGGGGCCCGCCCCCCCCCCCCACATTTTTTAAGATGAGTTACTTTTTGTATTTTAAAATTGAAAATTAAAAAATGAAAAAAATCAGCCAGGGCCACTATTCGTTTTCATCCTTCAAACTAACCCCATACCCCTCTTTCTTATACTATAAATTCCATTGTTTTGTTTTTAAATTTTTGCTTCAATCATTCGCTTCGACTCAGGAGTAAAGTTTGTTTCTTGATCTGCAGGTTGAATTTAGAAAACATTTTGCACACGACGCCCAATGGCACGTTAAAGATTATAGCCTACCCTGTAGAACATACCTGTACACGTCATTTATCTAATGCGTCAAAACTAATAATGATTGCAGCCTCCTTTCATTTATTTCAGCCCATCTTCTGCTTTTAGACATGGACTACTAAAATATTTTTGTATTGTCTGACACTATATAGTGACTGTACTCACTGCAGATACCGGTATGTCCTTTTTCGATAAGAAAGTGTGCTGAACGAGTGTTCTTTATGTGAATACCGTAAAAATCCGTTGGCGGCTGGGGGCTTCGACCCCAACCCCCAGCAATGTCCTCCTTTTTTGTTAAATCATGGGAACACACTGACTGCGCATACTGTCCATAATGAAGGAGCGGTTTCAAGTATCAAAATAAATTTCGATTTATTATCCAAAAGTTGGGGTTTCGCGACATTTTTGGGTATCTTTTCCAAACTTCCTTTTTCGTGATGTTACTCAATCCTGAATACGGCTTTTACAAAGGTTGAGAATGATCAGTATCTGTTTAAGTTGTTACTCGGGCCCCTCCAAACTTTTGGCTGCACGACGCCTCTGCCGATGGGAGTATTTTCCTTAAAATTTCTTAACTGCGCGATGCATCACAATTAATGTTGAATTATAATTAATCAAGTCTTTCTCCATAAAACTGTTTCGGATTAGTGAAATTGTATTTCTCACTTTTGTGTAGCAATTTTTATGAGAGCGACGAGTGTAGATCACGAATGACAAAATGTCAAATCGAACCCCTAAACAAGTAAATAATTTTCAACTAGTAAAATGATGTATGCGTTCATAAATGATGATAGATTAGTAAGCCTGGGTCAACAGCGTAGTGTGTGACCATGGTGTGACGATTGCCTAGTAAAAATTTACCACCAACTGGCCGTATAAAAGAAAAAGTTAAAATTTTAGCATAATTTAGCGATCAGTTTAAGGCTTAGACAGTAATTTCACAAAATCTATGTTTTCATCGATATGAGGGGAATACGCTGCATTGCTGCTCTTAGTAAATTGCGTCTGATTTGAAAGTTACAAAATTTGGCCCCCCCTCAATTTTTTTCTAGCCACACCCTTGAGTAACAGTAAGCTTAATTAGGTTAATTTGAGCCACAATACGTATCACATTACCTGTCTGGCTTAGTGAATCAAAAACAAAAATAAGCCATTGTAAATGCTTATTCACACTACCCTCGAAAAATATGTTTTATACTTTAGAGACAAGAACTTCATAAATTTTATATTCACCAAGTTGACTCAACACACCTGTAACTCCCTGTTTTCGTCTAAAACCGCCGGCGAATTCGCGAATTCATCCATCAGAAGCTCTGCATTGTCGCATAATACATCTTCTTTCATTTCAATTATTTCTTCATATCCATTGCTACGTTTTATTTTATCATTTCGTTGAGCGACATCTGCGAACATAGGAAACTCATGGGACCCAATATGCAATAAAAGATGTACTAAAAGGGGATGTTTCAAGATTATTCTTTTCGATTTTTAGTACTTGCGATTGATATAGCCAGCGGAATTAAAAAATTTTGGCCTATCAAGATCAATGTTTGTGCCTTCTTGGCTACACTGTTCGTTTTTTGGCAACGCTGTCGAACTTTTTTGGCACTTACGTCTAGCTTCTTTTGAGTACGTACCTCTTCGGTCAGTTAGTTGAGTATGACCAACTTCACCGCCAATAACGTCCAGAAAAAAATCAGCAGGGTTGTGGAAGGTAGGACAGACAAAACCTGCAAACGGATAAATTCCGAATATTAAAAATACACTTACTCTACGTTAGATCGCACTTAGCTTTCACAGATGGCCCAATTAAGCGACTAGTTCGGATAAACACAAACACTATCAGTTTTATCATTTCACACGTTGTAATGTCATCATTAGACACTGCACGCATTGTTAAAATTGGGGATTTGGACGTCGAGCAACTCAGCAGCGCAAAGAACACTTTATATCAATGTCATCTGACAATTTTGAGCTGTGGACTACTAAAAATTTTTAACAAGACTAATATAATTATATACCTTTCATTTGAAATCCATCATAACGGCGAGTTACATGGTTGTACAAGTAGATAACAATCATACCGTATTTGGGTTTACGAATCTTCTGAATCACCTTCTCGGACGCCGTTGAGGCTTAGTGCTTCAAGCATTCTTGATTAAGAGCTTTGCTCAGAACGAAATTTTATGCAGCATGTTGCTGATACTCTAGCGTCCATAATTGAGAAAGGTGTTGTTTTATTTTCAGAAAAAGATAAATTAAGCTCATTGCGTGGAAACGTGCACAAATACACAACAGCTTAAAAACTCGCTACCCTCGAATTTAGCATAAAGCTAGATGAAAATTTTTTGTTGATTGTGTTACCTAAATTGTTAAAGTATTCGACCGCATTTCTGGCGAGTCCACGGTAGACCATTTTTCCTTCGTGCAATAAAATTAATCGATCAAATAGTGTGAAAATGGAATAACGCGGTTGATGAATGGAAATGATGACGTTTCTCCCACCGCTTGTAAGTCTAGGCATGCAAAGAATGTCAAAAGCAATATTTCAGTAAAAAATTGCGACAGAACATTTTTTGCGAACTAAAGTACTTGACAGAGATATCTTAAACGTCAAAAGTTTTATCACCAAATAGTAGCAAACCATGAAGGCATGTCATCGCATCAAACTAAAGTTTTTAGAGTCAAAAATGATAAGCTCAACATATGTGAAATTATTTTCAAGTCTTTCACACCTGAGTTGTCAACGGGCCAAAGATATTACGCCCGACCTAACGCGAACCCGATTTTTCAAGCCCGAACCCGAATCCTAATTTATTAGCCAGTCTGAGCCCGATTTAAACCCAAAATCAAAAACATCACTTTAAATTTTTGAAGAAATTTTAATAAAAAAGAAAGAGAGCATTACCCATCCATAGTCACCAGTTATGAACAGCAATATTTATACCATGCAAGGTGTTTTGTTTGCTTTATTCCATCAATCGCGAAAACCCTATCACTCAATGGAAATCCAATTTTGCTCCTCCTGCGTCCGGCCCGATTGAAGCCCGACAATTTTTCAACATCCAAGGCCGGCCCGAGCACACCACACAGAACGAAGGTGATTTTAACACAAACATCAAATTTGAGCTTCAAAATTGTTTATTTTGTGTAACATTAAGTAGAATATACTATAAGCATCGAAAAATGTGCAGAAGGTTGCGTTTGACTTGCTGTCTCTTGCACTTTCGCAGAATGTAAAATATGGCTCAAACATGAACGATCAACGTATGAGCGACAGTATATTTTAGAAAATCATGTTAGATCTGCAACCTGCCGATGAGCTTCAGTTGTTAAGAACATTGCTATATCGGTGCGGGAGGTTTGGGTTTGATTCCGGGGTAAATCGGACAAAGTCCTGCAACATTTTCTCAGACACTCCCAGCGATGCAACGTTTTATCAGAGCTGTGTTGCTTGGACGCTAAGCAAAGGAGATTGGCTCCGCTTTCCGATACATGCTTCGGCGTAACAACGCGAGTATCATCGATTTTTTGCTTTTGATAACCGCTTTTAAATTTCTCTGCTTAAGAAATACAAACTAACTTGTGTAGCAGACGCACAATCACATTGGCTGTAGTGGAATCTAAACCTGTGGTAGGTTCATCCAGGAACAACACAGGAGGATCAAGAATCATTTCCATACCAATATTAACACGTTTTTTCTCTCCTCCAGAAATTCCTCGAATTAACTCATTTCCTACCTAAAAGTGAACCACAATTAAACTTAGTAAAACTTTCTGCACCACCAACACGACCAAAAATTCGTTGGGATGCAAAATTTTAAAATGTTGCTAAGAAAAAACAGGTAACAAAGCGATAAATCCAGAAATGAAGGGTACCGAAAAAATAGAATGAAACACGGTTGCACCATTCAGAAAACACATTTAAACATCGGGTTTTAGGTTAAAAACTTATTTTGCAGTGTTTAAAAAAACACTACAGATATTATACCTTGGTGTTAGCACACGCTTCTAAACCAAGTTCGTCTATAACTTGGTCGACCTTCTCTTTCAACTGATCATGGCTGTATTTCTTATTCGAAAGTCGAAGATTGGCAGAAAACATGAGGTTTTCTCGCACGGTTAAAGCTCCCATTACGATGTCATCCTGAAAAAGGATGAAGTCTTAAAGTGATTGCTTGGGGAAGTACGCACAGCAAAATCAGAAGCCCTGCGGTCTTCTATCAAATGCACAGTTATTAGTCTTTAAATTTTAAAATTCGACCACTTTTTTGTTTTATGCTCGTGTGATTAAAAGGCGTTGTGACGAGTCAGCGCCGGCAATGTACGCAACTTAGCATCTAAGCAACGCAGCTACGAAGTGGAAAAACACATCAATTGTGAAAATCTAGACATTGGGTTTACGCGGTAAGATTGGAATACACGATTGATAACATTTTTAGTGACCCACACTCCCTCCCTCATAGCCAGACATAATCAGAATTTAATACACCAGTATCCTCACTTGAACAACGTAACCACTCATAAGACGAAAGTTTGATGGCAGCTTTTCACCATTAAGCAGCACGTAACCGTTTTTCAATCCATGAGGATTCTTTCTTTGAGCGAGAATATCCAGTAAACTGCGTGTAAAGTTAAACAATGATTCAACCAGGGTCTCGTCGCATCTATAAACAGATTGCTTACGATGTTTTTCCGCTTCCGGTTGCTCCCATTATGACGTTTAACCCAGGAGGAAACATGCCGCTGAAACACAACGTCACGATTTTAAACTTTAAACAACAGAAAAATGCACTCCACCTTTGTTTGAACAGAGATTGACTGACCCACTACGATACAAGAAAACAACACATGCTGCTACTCTAGCCTTGCATATTAACGCCTCAGCATTCCTAAGTTAATTCGAACTTGTAATAATTCAGATGCTTCAGGTTGAAATAGCCCTTAGAATGAGGAATAAGTACTCACTCGAGTACTTATTCTAACTTACTTTCCTGCGTTGTTGATCATACCCAGCAACCTTTTCAATGAAAGAGCTTTAACACGCTTTAGGGATCCTTATTTTATCATGATAGAATTGAAATTCTCATTTTGTTTTGCTGTGCTCACGTTTCTTTTTCTTTATTTACAGGCCTATAGTGGATTGTGGTAAATGACGTGCAAACATCTCACCTAACTCCATCCAGAATATTTCTTTTCGTCGTTTTGAAACTAAAAGGGGAATCCCCAACTCTTTGCTTCACGACGTAACGGATATCATAAAAACTAAGAACCACTTTCTTCTCTTTATTCATTCTTATACTCCAAATTGAAGAAAACTGCTCAAAAGCAAGATTAAGATCACGTGCAGGCCTATTCTCTTGTCTGACACTAATCGGAATTAAATCCCCTATAATATTAAATATATCGAGCACCTGCAAAACGATGTAAATTATTTCACAGTTTACGCGGCTACTAAATACTGTAAACACGCAAAATACAAAATTTTTAAAATCACGCTCCATCTTAATCAATTAATCTATTGGAATAAAGATTGACAGTAATCTAAGTCAAAATTGAAAAATCTTGAGAATATACAGTACATAATTGTATATACAGTATATTGTACAAAAAATAATTGATCAAAAAAGTTTTTTCCCGTTTAAAACCAAATTAGAATCACCTCCATGTTTTACCTCCAGCGTTTGACAGAAACTAAAGTACAAAAAAGCCAGAGTTGGGAGTCATAGAGGATTAACAGTAGACTATAGAGATTACGGTTGAGCAGTGAGAGTTAGACGCAGAAGTCAGTATTTTTTTAAGAGATCGGAGTTTACTCACAAGAGCAGATGGAAGTCGATAAAATCGAGTCAAACTGAAAAATGCAAAATGTTTGACACCTCCGATGGTTGAGTGGTAAAAGCGTCTGCCTCTGGAGTTGTAGACTTGTGTTTGACTATGAGTCGGGTCAAACCAACGACTGTAAAAGTGTTGGTATTCACAGCTTCCCTGCATGACACTCAGCATTAGGGACAGTGTGGAGAACAAGCCAACCAGTTTTCTAGAGTGGTAGACAGGTGGCCGGTAACTCCTGGGCGAGCTCGTTATAGTGCATTGATCGGTTTTCTCGTGATAGGAGGATAAATATGCAACAAAATAAAAATACCTGGGGGTCATAAATGATAATTAGTTTACTGCATGCAATAAACCCTATGTGTGATGTGAATGTATATTGCATATATGGACAAAAGTACTAAACCGAATCCGCTAACAACAAGATAACAACTTTCCAATAATATATTTATTGAAATGCTTTTTGAGCTAATCGAACCACACCGATTTTCATACGAAGTCGCTGATAAACATTTTATAAGCTGTTTATTACTTCATTTTTCAAATTTATATTCTGGGCAAAAATCTCTTCGTCAAAATGAATGGTTTAGTGCAGGGATGCATTGACAATTTTTTTCCAGCCGGAACGCAAGCTCAAAACGTAATATGTCCAAGTTTTGTGACGTCATAATGTTTTTGTCCTCATGTAATTATAAGTTGTCCTATAGGCCTTCGATTGAGCATAGGTGGCGGAAGCGGGGTGGGCCTTTTTTTTTCAGGGGGAGCCTTAATTTTTAATAAGCCTACCATAGGCATTAAAACCCAGGAAAGAGCTTAAATCCAGACATATTTTCTTTAAAATTTTTGTTTGTGGGGTGGGTAACAGAAACTAAAAGCAAGAACCATGGGTCTGAAGCCCACATAAATTGGACGTATGTCACATATGTTGACAAGCTAAATATGGGTTGTAGACATAGGGCCGGATTTAAGTATAGGCTAAGCAAGCTGAAATCTAAGGCCTGGGAAAAATAGGGGCTCATCACGAACAGTGAAGACCTTTTTTTTCTTCACCGATATTTTCACTGGAAAACTGAACATCTGAGGATGTGTATACCTTTTTTTTTACTCTTTACTACACCGATATTTTCAGTGAAAACAGGACATCTAAAGACGTGAAGACCTTTTTTTGCTCTTCCAACCAGTGTGATTCAATAACCTAGGGCCTCTCATTGTCTAAATCCGGCCTCAGGAGCGAACTTAGGAGGGCATTGTACCACGCCTCCCTCTTTCACTAGTAAAAAAGAACACTACTAATGATGCCAAAAGACTGAAATAGGCCAGATTCTTTTGATGGTTTCTGTAGAGTATGTCTAGGGGCGAATCCAGAGGGGCAGGATGAAGGATATGCATCCTCCCACCAGCCATTTTTAAAAATGTTTTTGATGCATACAATTTTCTATAATTTCGAAACTCTTCTGTAGCTCTAAGCCTTACAGGCACGCATAATTAAAAATGTGCGAACAAAATGCATCATATTTGGCGAAGCACTCAGAATTAGGGTAAAAAAATTTAAACAAAGTTTACCTGAAAATTATTCAAAAAGCACTAAAATAGCCATTACAGCAGGTAAATTTTCAAAAGTTTTCCCCTAGAGCGACAGCTCCCTAGAGCTTTTCCTATTTTTTAATCAGCTTCATATTAGTTCTGCCGAAAAAAGTGCGCTTGAAAAAAATGTGAAAATTATGCCCCTCCCCCTTTTAAAATTTCTCGCTACGCCACTGCCGGCCCTGGTTGCAGGCAAAGAAAATCTGATCATTGATTTTGGGCCCTCCACTTTAGAAATGCTTCCGCCATCGCTGCGGCTGAGTGATATTCCCCTACAAGCGGAAGGAGGAGCGAAAAAGCAAAATGATTGTCTGGTGGATACCAATCCTGCTGCTGCAAACTCGAATCAAATAATCATCGGCAGTTGTTGACAAATAGTCTGTCCACATGTCCAATTTATGTGGGCTTTTGGCCCACATTGATATGGACTTGTTGCTGTGGACTTGATGCCATAATCAATTTTTTAAATTATGACATCAAAAATTCGATGGTGATGCAGAAAGCCCACAGCAACAAGCCCACATAAATGTGGGCCAAACGCCCACATAAATTGGACATGTGTACAAGCTAATAGTCACAAGTTCAATATCGAAAATGAACACAATTAACAAAATTACAACTGTTGATATGCTAGCTAGGTCTACCGGTACAGTTTTTGTCTGTACTTCATCGCTTCCACGTACTTCATCGCTTCCATGTACTTCATCGCTTCCACGTTTGCACAGCTTGGCTGCTCGACACGTTTGCACAATAAGCATGCTCGAACAGTTAAACAAATTGTTACGTCACAGTGTCTACTATATTTAGGCCTACTGTCGGTGTACAAATCGCAGCCGCATTTACGTACAGCTATAGGCAGGCTGAAGCCTAGGGCCTCCGAGAAAATGGGGGGCCTGATCACGAACAACGAAGACCTTTTTTTTTTCATCACCGAGTTTTAGTGGAATAAATAGAGTTAGCCTAGGGCCTCTTATTGTCTAAATCCGGCCCTGACGAATCGTCACTACAATCTTTCGGTCATAATGCCAACAAGTACATAAGCGTTCCGCAACGTAGTAACGAAAACGTAAAGGCAAAGAACTACGAAATAATCTAAAAACAGGGCAAAACACGCAGCGTATGCGTAACGCAATGTATCATCTTACAAGCAAAGTAGCAACAGCTTTATCTTGAACCGGAACGTCGTTCCGGTGCGTTCCGTTACCAATGCAACGCTGGTTTAGTGTCAAGTGCTAACCAACTAAAATATAGCTCTTCAAAAATTTAAAACATCCAACTTTGGCTCTTACTTGACCAAAGTCGAAAAGCTTCAACCAAAAAATAATCAAGCATTAAAATGAGGGATACCGTACTGTCAGCCAACTGAACAATTTTCTCGCAGCGCAATCGCAAAATACAAAATTATGAGCAGAAACGTGAAACTTCATTGTTTTCTATGTCAACCAAGATAGAGAAAACTCGAGTGGTGGGAACAACAAAACATTTTTGTGAACTTTATTATTTGTTTTGCCATGAAAACCGAAGTGGTTTGCTATGGGGCGTCGTGTGTAAAGCTACGCAATATAAAATTTTGCATCATTTTTTTGGTTAATTTTGGTTAAATTACGTGCAATATCATATATTGTTGCAATTTACGTATATTGCTGCAATATGTGTTAAATTGTTGCAATTTATGTATATTGCTGCAATTTGTGTAAATTGTTGCAATTTACGTATGTTGCAAAAAACACTTAAATCGGCTTTTAATTGCCATGGTGATATGCTGACTAAAACAGTCAGTGTTGCCCTTTCCCTTTTTCCATGAACTCATGTAGTGTACTGGCCTGAGGCGCTGTTGTACTGACTGTGCAGTTGTGCGCTCATTGGTTTGGCTGAAACATTTAAGCTACTGGTTAAATGAATCATTTAAGCTACTACTGTTAAGCTACTGGTACCGGTATCCTTTGGAATACCAGCAGCTAGACTAGACTAGACTACCGGTATAGGGGTAACAACTAGTATCAGCTCCGAGGTCCAGTTGGGTTAGATTAGAATTAGGTTCAGTTGGGTTAAATTTAGTTAGGGTTCGTTCAGTTACAAAATATCGGTATCTGAAAAATCTTGTTTTAAAGTACAGTACCAGTAACCCGACATTAGGCCAAGTCTAGCTACCTCAACCTATGTTTTTGTGACATACTACTATCTCGTTGCTAATGCAGAATGGCTTATGCTGTATGGCTGAAACATGTCAGATTACAGTGACTTCTGTGATCTGTCCACAGAAAGCAGGTAGGCTACATCCTGACATCAGCACACCGATACACCAGTAGCCAGTTACATACGGTAAACTGTAAAATTAAAAATGTCAAACTAGTCTACCGATACCGATATTTTGTAACTGAACGAACCCTAACTAAATTTAACCCTAACTGAACCTAATTCTAATCTAACCCAACTGGACCTCGGAGCTGATACTAGTTGTTACCCCCATACCGGTAGTCTAGTCTAGTCTAGCTGCTGGTATTCCAAAGGATACCGGTACCAGTAGCTTAACAGTAGTAGCTTAAATGATTCATTTAACCAGTAGCTTAAATGTATCAGCCAAACCAATGAGCGCACAACTGCACAGTCAGTACAACAGCGCCTCAGGCCAGTACACTACATGAGTTCATGGAAAAAGGGAAAGGGCAACACTGACTGTTTTAGTTAGTATATCATCATGGCAATTAAAAGCCGATTTAAGTGTTTTTTTGCAATATACGTAAATTGCAACAATTTACACAAATTGCAGCAATATACATAAATTGCAACAATTTAACACATATTGCAGCAATATACATAAATTGCAACAATATATGATATTGATTAATTTAACCAAAATTAACCAAAAAAATGATGCAAAATTTTATATTGCGTAGCTTTACACACGGCGCCCCATAGTTTGCTTTTAAATTCGCTGAAACAGCAGTTTCAAACACCTCATAACTTCTGTTTTTTGAACTCTGTGATAGCGTTAATTTTCTTAAAACTTTAAGTTCGTTGGTTTGGCCTGCTTGTATTCCTATGCAAGTTTTTCTCCTTTAACCCCACATAAAGTTACATTCTATGCGAAGCAATTGCAGAAACTCTCCATTACTCCCTGCTAAGGAGACCTTTACTTCTCGAAGCCCTAAATTGGTCAAACGTATTTAACTCACTCGCTATTTTCCAAGCTTTATAGCAAAAACTGAGATTCGGTTCCTCTGTCATTTTTTCTTCTTGGTCTGTATTTGTAACTACCAATGCCAATGCTTAAACGTAAATAAAAAGTTTACTAAAACAACCCATGGTTTAAATAAACATGCACAAACTTCTAAATTGGCTATATCGCTTACACATTCATTTTGTTTTTGCCTCTTTTTCATACGTTGCTATAAGGCCCATAAACTAACTTGTTTTTGACGAGTCTCCCGTCAACGGTATTACGATAATATATACATAGTAAATGTTAATGTATAACTTAAGGTTATATAATTTGAGTTCCTTATTATGCAATCGCGACGTCGCGATAGCAACAGTCAATTGGAACATGGACCGAGCTATCTCGAGGGCTTCTTTGCAGTCGCAACTTGCTGCGCTGTAAACGTCCACTATCTCACTAGCGTTACTTCGTAAAAGGTGTCATTTTTCTTTCCCAAATAAACTAAAGATCAAGTCACGTCCAAGCTAACAGACAGATACATCGCTTGTTCACACTTCGATGCATTGCGGACCGTCAACCCCATATTTGTATAGGTAAAGTTTTCGCAAAAAATACTTGCCAATGCATGGGTTTGAGCTGCGTATATGACACTGAAATGTTGATGTATGTTAAAAAAAAAGAATGAAAATCGAAACCATTGGAATACAACATAAGGATTTTTGAATGTTTTAATTACAAAAATAAGAGGCCAAACAATTTGAAACATTTGATTGCTAGAGACGTTTCGATTTAAACTTAAACCATTATCACTCTACAAAATATCATTGCGAAAAAAGTGAAAAAGTTACCATACGGACAAGCTCGAAGCAAATCATGAACATGTGGATGCAATCAAAAACTTTTGGTGCAGGGGTGACGAACCTATTTGCTGTCGCGGGCCACTTTGTTACTTACCAATAAGCAAGCGGGCCGCATAACTTTTTAGTCATAAAAAGTGGCGTAGCGAGAAATTTTAAAAGGGGGAAGCCATAATTTCCATATTTCTTTAAAGCGTTTTTTTTCGGCAGAACAAATTTGAAAATGATTGAGAAACAAGAAAAGCTCTTGGAGGGTCCGGTGGCATGCTCTCTCGGAAATTTTTTGAAAATTTACATGCCGTAATGGCTATTTGCAGTGCTTTTTGAATAATCCTCAGGCAAATTTTGTTTAAATTTTTTGACCCTGATTCTGAGTGCTTTGCCAAATATGATGCATTTGGCGCGCACATTTTCGATTATGCGTGCTTAAGGCGTGAGGCTTATCGCTCTCGAAGAGGTTCGAAGTTATGGAAAATTGTATACATCAAAAACTATTTTGAAAATGGCTGGTGAGAGGATGCATACCTCTCATCCTAACCCTTGGATTAGCCACTGGCCATAAGTTACAGAAACCATCAAAAGAGTCTGGCATATTTCAGTCACTTGGCACCATTAGTTTTGCTCTTTTTTTACTAAAAGACAGAGTCAAAAAGGGGAAGGATGGCACAATGGCCCCCCTGTGAATACGCTCCTGGTCATAAACATATCGGTCCAATCTTTTTGATATACTCTTTTTTCATCTACAATATTTCGTTTTTTCACTGAAGACAAGCGGCTAATTAAATATTGATTAAAAAACAGAATAACAAATACCTTAAGAAAGCAGTAAAATTTGTATATGATAAATGGTACTGCCACCTCACCAATTCGTTTCCGCAAACTCACATAATTCGTACTACTGTAAGGCAAGCTAAGGTCCCACTCGAATAGTTTACTCGTAAACTGCTGCACTATGCTGAAGCTGCAACGGACTCGAGTTATGTTATTATTATTTCATAACAATGGATGAACTACTGAATCCTAAAACAGATGACTTGTATTGAGCGTTTATATAACTACTGTATGATACGCGCTTGATTAAACCAGGGGCTCAGCTTTTGGTATCGCATCGCAAAGATTAGACGGGGAAAAAATGTTTAAAAGTACTGGTCTCGCCAAAATGTTCGCGGGCCGCATGTTCGTCACCTCTGGGTTAAGGACTCGGCGCACTGAAAGAGCTTGCGTCTGTTTAATAGAAATTACCCACCCGTCGAAAAGAAACCTTTATGAAACTTACCTTACAGATCAAGAAACAGAAGCCAAGTTCTCATTTGTCTGACAAGTACTTGTCCTCACAACACTCACTACTTAAACAGAAAACATGGAGGGATAGAAAGACTAATTCTGGGTATATAAGACCAAAAAACTGCGGATCCTATATAAATTACGCCAGTGCTTATTTACATAATTGTTTGCGTTTGAATTGAAATTAGTAGTGAAAATAAAATATTAGACATTATGACACAGCAAATAGCTTTATACGCAGAGGTGGGCATTCCGCAATTTGAAGCGCAAAGCGCTAGTTGCGCAACTTCCGCACGTGCGGAAGTTGCGAAGCGCTTTAACAAATTATTTTTAGCCATTGCGCAAGTTGCGCTGCGCTTCAAGGAAAATAAATCCTTCTTGCGCTTTATTGCGTTGCGAACTGAAAAAATATATAATATTGTGCGCATTATTGCGCTGCGAACCGAAAAGAATCAGGTTGCTTGCGCTTTGTTGCGTTGCGCACGGTCGGAAGTTGAAATACTGCGTTGCGCTTTGTCGGATTAATTAAAGCGCTATGTGCTGGAGTAAGCAGTTTTTTGTAACTGTTTTTAATAGAATAGCAGTTTGTTTCTTGATGCGTACAAAAGGCCTATAGGTCAATTTATTGTAGCAGAAATTTTCAGCTCATCAGAAATGTGGTACACTAAAGTCTTTTGCTTTTTAAAATAATTGCAAGTGCTTAAAGAGATCATTAAGTGTTGAATAAATCGTATTTACTTGTTGTGGAGAACTTCGCCGCATAAGCAAATTATGATTTACCGCGATGAGGTGCTTTTAACGGCACGCGACAATGCAACGTGGGCAATGGTTTTGAGCGTCGTTTTTACGACGACCATGATCGCAAGGTTGAAGGTTCAACTTCCAACCTAGTCTCGTTATTGCGTCCTTGGATAAGATGCTTCACGTTGATTATCTCTGCTTGGTGAAATCTGGCAAGCGGCAAAATAAATGAGTCAAAAGCAAAATTCAACCGGAAAACTCGGAAACAAAGGCAACTCCTAAGCGAGTCTGGATTCGTCCTAAGCAGCGCCTCTTTCGCTTTCTCGTGATAAGAGGGTGAAGATGAAGAAAGCAATCATCAGCAACGCATCTTTTTTCGCTTCTTATTTAATTTTCCTGTTCATTGACCACGCCAAATCCTGTTACAGTCACTTGCATTAAAATCGTTGTCGCGTTGTAGCCAACTGCGTGCTGCTAAAAGCACCTGTAAGAATAACTTAAGAAAAAATTGCATTGCTTATACATCTACTCGTTGCGCTTTATTAAATTTTTCATTGCGAAAGTTGCGTTGCGCTTTTTCTTTTGTATAAACCTCATTGCAGAAGTTGCGTTGCGCTTTAATGCAAAAAAATTATTGATTGCGGAAGTTGCGTTGCGCTTTAATGCGAAAAAATAATTGATTGCGAAAGTTGCGTTGCGCTTCAGTCAATTTATAAATTAGGTTGCGCTAGTTGCGTTGCGTTTCATGACTTAACAGAACTTTTGCGCTTTGTTGCGCTGCGCTTCAACCAATTTTTAAAAAATGCCCACCTCTGTTTATACGTATAGCCACCTGTAGTAATACGAAGACAACGCAGATACCAAAGCATCGAAAAAATAAGAAAGTCTGAGCTAACAATAGATAGAAAAAAGAAAAAAAAGGGGGAGAGGGGGATAAAAAACAAACCAACAAAATAGTAACAAGACTGAACTAAGTTATGTTTATAACAAACACAATTAAACCAATTAACTGTTAAACACATGCAAAGGAATCGACGATTCATCTACATTAATAGAGGGACTGTTTTCTTGAATTAGTAGGACATAATGCAAAAGACCTTTTGATTAAAGAAATCTTTCCAATAGAAAAGATTTTATGTCATTCATTGCGCAATTGCATTTTCTTTGTGTGTGTGCACGCGCTCATATAATCTTATTGTTTTGATCACAAAGAAATTTAACCTTATAGTTTTGGTCACAAAAGCAAGTTATTTGAGCACGAGTGGTCGCTTTAGCGGAGTTAAATTTGCAGATTCTGACCAAAATTTGGCGGTCCTGGTCTGGAAACCGGGGTGGTCGCGTTATTGAAACAGAATGCAATGCATTACCATAGTAAATTATTTGGGACCGCAATGAAGTGGTCCTGATAAAGAGGTGGTCGTGTTATTGAGGTAGTCGCCAACCGGGGTTCCACTGTAAGTAGATAAGCACTAGCGTAAATTATCTAGGATCCGCAGTTTTTTGGTGTTTTATACCCAGAATTAGTCTTTCTATCCCTCCATGTTTTCTGCTTAAGTAGTAAGTGTGAGGACAAGAACTCGTCAGACGAAGGAGAACTTGGGACTTCTGTTCTGTTGATCTGTAAGGTAAGTTTCATAAACAGAACAGATTTATTTTGTACACGCTCATACCATAACAGTTAACAACTAATAGTTGAAAAATAACACATGCAAGCAATTAGAATTTAGTAAAACATCATGGTCTGAGGCTAGAGTGTACGAGGGAGACAACAAAGGGAGCATTGCTCATCGGGTTGTTGCCACCCTTACTACACTAAAGATTTAATACCAGCGCCATTTAGTTACATAGCCAAAGCCAATGTACAGTTAGTTGGTTTATCGAAAGTATCACAAAATAGATAGTACGCGCAAAAGAAAAGAAACAAAAAAAAATCAAACTAATACTCACTGAGTAATATGTACACCATAATAATAGACAAAATGCTGGTACCGTAGAACTACTTATAATTAAGAACATAACGATTTTTTATTGATCTTTGAAAGCCCATGCACGCACCAAACTTTAACGTTTATTAAGTTAGTACCATTGTTTAAATTTGATAGTTCATTTAAGTGTGGGTGTCAACTAGAGATTTTCTAACATCAGATTTAAATTTATGGTAGGTGAGGGTTTTCAATGCAGGTGATAGAAAATTCCAAACTTGAACTCCAGCAACTTGCAAGGTATTTTTTCCCTTGTTTGTTCTACTTTGTGGCATGAAGTAGTTTCCAGAAGATGCACTTCTAGTGTTGTGCCAATGAGAAGCATTAATAACTTTAAAATAGTCATCAAATGTTTTTGGTAACTTATGATGATGAAACATAAACATAAATTTGGCTAATTTCAGTGTTCGCAAGTCTTTGATTTTGAGTATGTTTAATGAGCTAAATAGTCAATTGTTAGAGGTGTGGCTGTTTCTCTTTACGTTACAAATAATTCTTATTATTTTGTTCTGAATTATCTGAAGTTTTTGAAGGACTGTGCTCTTTGCAGATCTCCACGAAAGAATGCCATATTGAAGATGAGATTGTACAAAACTGTAATACAACGATACTAATGATTTAAGGTTTAGATATTTACGAAGTTTATAAAATATTCCAACAATTTGAGACAATTTGTTACAAATGAAATTGACGTGATATTCCCAATTTAAAGTATCATCTATGTGTACTCCAAGGTACTTTGCAACTGTACGTCTTTTTATTAGAGAACCATTTAGAGATAGATCAAGTGTTTTAGAAGAGTTTCTACATGGGCCAGAAGGTTTCTTTTCGACGGATGTCTGATTTCTATTAAACAGACGCAAGCTCTTTCAGTGCGCCGAGTCCTTAACCAAAAGTATTTGATTGCATCCATATGTTCATGATTTGCTTCGAGCTTGTCCGTATAGTGATTTTCTCTCTTTTTTCGCAATGATATTTTTTAGATTGCTAATGGTTTAAGTTTAAATCGAAACGTTTCTAACAATCAAATGTTTCAAATTATTTGGGCTCTTATTTTTGTAATTAAAATATTCGAAACCATTGAATATAACCAAAATTGAGGGTAAATAAGTGAATGCAAAATCGATGCTTGTTTACACATATAAGCAGCGTAATTCTGACAGTTTAATTGTGTCTTTTGCATTGACTGCTCCTTCGCAAAAATTGAAATGTGAGCTTGCTTTTTTGCCGCATTTTAACATTGTATGGGACTCAAGACTCAAGCTTCAGTTATGTATTGCTGCAATTACAACACAATACAGCAACAGCTCGCTTTGCAATCTCGTTATGACAACAACAGCTCACATTAACAAGTCCTGCCCGGTTTACTTTAAATAATTCTGGTATACCATTTTCACACTATTTCTAACGCTAAGATTTGTGTAGGGGTAGCTTCAGCTAAGATAAGGCTACCTTTCCTACAATCTTTCCTGAGACTCAGGCGGGTATCAAGCTCACTAATAAAGCTTCTCAAAAGCCATGCGCAAGTGTTGGGACCCGTTTTCGTGCATCAAGTACTAAAGTTTGCAATCGAAAATTGGTGGCTCTAGTTTATACTGGGCACTAAAGGCATGTTTAAAAAAGTTCTTGTTAAAATGATTACATCATTCTCTTCTTCGTGAGGTTTCGTAGGATACTCTGCCAAGTCATACCAAAAGTTTTAAAACCACAGCTTATTCAGTCCCGATCTAACTACTGTAGAGTCCTGAAATTAAATAACTTCAGCACTATTACTGAATGTACGCCATATGATCGGGAAAGATGGGCTCTTTTTAGATTATGCCCGCGCTAAATCGTGATCGCCCTCCTTACCTCACCTGGAAATTTTTCTGCCGACGCCGTTGCTTACAAATGGAGCGGAGAGTGGAACTATAAGTTGGAAAATTATATAAGTTTACTTAAAATTATTTGGTACAACCACAACAGCAGCGATTACAATAGTGGTGCCGATGCTTGTAAGCTATATAGACTATATGTACCGGTACCCAAGAGTTTTGACAAATGCATTTGCGTTTCGTGTCTTGAGAAAGTGATACTGCTTTTATGCAGGCTATGTCACACTTGCTTAATTACACCATTACAACTCAATTACACGCTAATGACCTTCACATTCTTAATCAAAAACGGCCAATAGCATATATTTCAAATTGAGCAGAAAATTTAACATGAATTGAGGAGACTGCAAAGTGAGCTTGAGGTCTTCGAGTCGCAGCAGGCAACAGGTATATAAAGTGCGATCGAATGTAGCCATGAATTGAACCTGTCAATAAAGATTTGCAAATGCCGCACGCTTGCGCTATATGCCAGTCGCAAAATCAGATACAATATAGCACATTCTGTGCATTCGCACCGCTATTCACGGTTTGAGTAAAAAACTACAAACACTGCATTGATTATGAGTACCGATATTCCATTTTAACAAAAAAAAAAACGGCTTCTGGAAGGCATTGTAGTTCATTTATAATAAGCCCAACGTAAACTACAGTACATTGCAGAAAATTACAACAATCTCCAGTACAGTCTACCATATACTTTTCTAACATTTGAATATAATTAATGCATGATGAGTAATGACACATCTTTGAAAATGAAAAATGTCAAAAAATGTACCAAGGTGTTAGATGAGAACTGCACATTATGAGTTGATTATGTTAATTCAATTTCCAAATGCTTTTCTGTAATAGTATTCGGCTTCAGGGTTAGATCAATCTTTTCCACACTGCCGTGATCATACCCAGGACAATAATCTGGTACACCGAATCGAAAAAACTGGCGAACTTTATTCGGAAGGTATTTGTTGTCCACGAGAGGAGCAAATAACCTGGGGTCCATGTCTTTTGGGTCATTTTTTCCTGCAAAATTACCCTGAACTTAAAAATCTAAGCTTAGAGAAAAAAAGCACTAAAAAAACAGTAAGATTACATTTTTCTAAACAGTTGTGCAGCTGTGGAGTGGTGATAATTTTTCAATTTTTTCCTAACCCTACGTCATGGAAAATCGTTTTTTTCAGCTCCAAATTTATGACAAAATGTTGCCAGGTTATTTCAAAATCGTGCCTATCTAAGTGTTTTTTACAAAAGGTGTTTGAAGCACCAAACCAATTTAAATCTTCATTATACTCGCAGTATTACTCCAAAGCGAGAAAACGAGTGGCAGGGCCCATCTCCGCGGATTAGCGTCTGGGCAACACAGAAACGTTGCAGTGGTTGTTTTGTCAGCATTTCATCATCAGCGTCCAATCTGACCGGCTAGGGAATCGAATTCAAGACCTTCCGCGCCAATAGCGATATCTGTAACCACTACGCCAACCAGGTATACTGCCGTGAATATCAAGAACGACGTAGCTGCATTTCTTTCGATTTTGAGTTTTTTGCATTTTTGGCGTCCTATCTGGGCCTATTTAACCCTGAATGTAAAAACCTTCCCCCAAATCCTTGTTTTTCCCACTTTTTTTACCCCCTTCATGACGTCATTTTCCCAAAAATGCGACTACCTGTAATAAATTGCAAGAACAAGCGTAACAAACTTTTTGTGCTGCATTTATCCACATAATATTTCGTCGATAAATCACGAAAAGACCGTAAGTGCTTTGCGCTGTTTTTGAGATTTTTTTCTTGTTCGTGAATCTCTTAAAAAATTATGAAAACACCGTAACGTTACTTACGTTTTTTTCGGTCTTGCAACAGTGGCGTTTTTTCTGTGATGATAAATTGCCAAAACGACGTAACATTATTACGTAAGATTGCAGTTACGTTGTTTTTTTGATTTAATAGGCTAAAACTTGAGATCATGCAATTCATTTCGCAGTTACGATGTTTTATCGATTTATGCTTGAAAAAGAATCAAAGATAATAAATTGAAAAACAACGTAATGGATAGAGTTCAATTTCAACCCCCAAAAACACCATTTTCAAAACGCCCCGTTTTACCAAAAAAATAATGGTTTGTAGATAAAAGCTCTTTCAGTCGAAGTACGAAAAATGAGAGAAAAAAACAAAAACGAAAGAGCACGCGTCTAAACTTTCTAACTGCTTTTTCTCAACAATTACAGTTTTGCAGTTACGTCGTTCTTGATATTCACGGCAGTATAGGGTGCTTGAAGCATGAGTTTGAAATTTCGGAGAATACAGCAAGGCTAGTTTCGAGTAAGTTTTCACCTCTTGCCATTTCACATTGACATCAGGTTGCATGGGTGGTCCAAAACATACTCTGCGTTTGCGCCTCAAAATTAAAATATTTGACTTACCTGTTAAAAGCGACACAAAAACCCCCATAACGATGGTTATCACCATTCCGATTACAGGATAATACAAATACGATACGGAGTAAACGGATTTATAATAAGGCGGTAATCTAAAAAATAGGAATCATAAGATAACTATCAACGACGTAACGATTGATTTTTTCAAAAAGTGCTCAACAATCTTCAACCAATATTGTTTTATTCAATTTTTCTGTTTTCAATCCTTCCATCTAAAATTTTCACGTTCCCTTAATACCAGCTGTGCTACAACAGTTTAAAATTCAGGGGAAAAAATATAGTTACAGTAATTCTTAAAACGGAGGTTTCGTTTTTCCTCGTTATGCTATTTTCGTCCCATATTTGTTGTATTCCGAAGTTTAAAACTCGGTTGTTACTCAAAGAGCAAAATGGCATCCTATAAGCAAGCACAGAGGAGTGTACCTGTTACCTACAAACACACTTCCTATACCTATTTCAACAAGCAAACAGCCACGGGCGGATCCAGAATGTTTGTGTAGGAAAGGTGATTTAGTTTCTTCATTTTATGGTACAAAGTAGTCATAATACTGCATGGACATGAACCCTGGACATCAAATATTACAGCGTTGCGCGAGCAGTAGTTTCTGTCGTTTGCTGCTACTGACGCTCTGGGGGTCAATCGCCCCTCTGGATCCGTCCCTTGCTTACAGCTGCTTCTTACCCTGCTGCACCAGTGAATGCGATGTTGCTAATTTCTGTTGTATTCCAGCTTTGAAAATCGTTAAGCATGGTAGACAAAGTGCTGTTAGTCACCACAGCTGAATTGTTGCACTCTGCCACTGTTAACGGAAGATTTAAATTTTCAGGCGCTGATCCTTGGATAATACTACCCACAGAAATCCATACAGTAACAGCCATACCGGACAAAGCACCAGAGAAAGCTCCCTGAAATTTAAAGTATAACGTAAGTGTGTACCGGTATAGAAAACTGAAAATAAAGCTAAGCTGTTACTTTCATCTGAAAACTGCAATTTAGACGAAACAATTTGAAAATTGCAATTAGATCATTATTTGCTGATCTGTTTTGCCATTAACGGCTATTCTCATGCCTCCGAATTATGTTCTAAAATTTTTTAAATAGGACTATAACCGGTTAAAATACTTACCACAAATAAGTCATACAACATATCATAATTTGAATCAAAATCCTAATGAGATCAAAGCAAATAAAAACTGTTATGACTTTTAATGGGCGTAGTTAGAGCGATTCAAAAACACATCGTAAATGGTCCCTCCTGTGCTTTGGCCTACTTCAACATTTTTATCAAAGATTAATGAAAAAAACATTGAAGTGTTGCTGTTCAAACCATCTCAAAGCCTTTAAACTTACCACTGAATTTGTCCAGGGTACATGCAGTCCCAAAGCGTAAATACCCAACACTGCGCCAGCAAATGTTCCCATCATAGCAACTTGAAATTGCACGACCGTGTTAGCAGCAGCTTTTGTGAAAAACGCCATGCCAAGCACAATCATACCCATGCAAAAACCTAAAAAGTCATAATCGTCATTGAAGTTTATAAAGCATCCAAAACTATACTAGTATTGGAACAATTTTTTATTCAATTTAGGAATAAAAGTTCCTAACAGTAAAAAGGTCAAATACTGATATTGCCGATTGGTGGTAGTGAGACACTGTGGGTGTGCGTAGAATTTAGCGATTTTTCGAAGCCAGAAGTTTATCTGAAAACAAGTGGAAATCTTTTGTCGAAAATTCAATGCACCAAGTTGTTTTATGTTCTCTTCCTTTTGATAAAGGTCTAGGCTACGTGATGTAAAATTTTAGGGATACTCTAGCAGCTGACGTATTTTTAGAAAAAGAGAGGTCTTGGACAAAATCTAAATACTCCCCCGGGTGTATATGTGGTATATGGTGCTAAGCAACAACCTTCACTCAAAACTAATGTCACTCAGCAAGAGTTCGCAACTTAATAAATGATTTGCCACCTTGACATCCGATCTTAACCAAATCACATTGACAAACCATTATATACTGGACTGATATGAAAATTTATCGTTGCTAAAACATCTTGCATTGTGCATGATGCCACTCACCTAGAAAAAGTGGCTTTCCACTTAATTTTATGAACTTTTGAAACAAGCTTTTGAAAAGGACCAGCAACGAAATTATCAACTTGATTATTACGATAGAGTAAGACTAATATTTCTTCCTTCTTTCCAAACTATTACAAATTCAAATTCTACGTAGGCCTAGTTTTCTTTGCTATCAAAATTTTTTTGGTCCACACTATCTTACTTGTGACCTTGCTGATTGTCAAGCGAACTTTTTCGTTTAGCTTTGGTTTCCACAAAAGAATGTAATCATTGAGAACAAGGATGGACATAGCATTGATCCCAGAAGACAATGTACTAAAAATGTTACTTTTCATTTTTCGAAGCTTGATTTTTCCACAGAGAAGCGACATTTACCTCAACATTCCACTGTAAGCAGCCGACACAAACCATCCAGCCATTCCAGGAGCACCATTGAAAATATCCAGAACAAGATATGATATTGTTTGGTCAACTTTTTCAATTTTTCCTTCTAACATGGGGTCACAGCCTTCATAATAAGCGTACATGGCGCATCCATTAAAAACAGATACAACTACTAAGGTTATAATGACAAGTGTAGCTATGATTGATGCCCTGCAAAATAATTATTCTTATCTGATGACTAACTCGAAGAACAAAGATAATAGTGTACAAGCATCAAAGCTAAATTAAGATGAGTTGATCAAGAGGGCAGTGCAAAAAAACTTTTGGTAAGGGGTGTAGATTGGTGTTAACACTTGAGGACTGAAAAATTTCACTTCGCCGCACTCACTTTCGCGCACTCTTCACGTCTTTACACGACACATATCGCTGAGTCATTGCTTGGTTATTGCACATGCAGTTGACCCACGACAAACCAGCTCCCACGAAAATCGTCCATGCAGTATGGGGCAAAGTAGGGTCCATATCGAACCTGTTAGCAAACATTTATTGATTTGTAACCAAAATGTTGCTAAAAGGAAAATAATAATGCGTATGACATCTTCTCGAAGCGATGACATCATTATCTAAAGATTGGCACTATCATGAATCCAGAACTAACTTACGTAAAAAAGGTATTCCTCCCTCCTCTATATACAGCTTCCAACACATTTCCGAATCCTCCAACCAAAGTTATCGTTCTTATTAGGACGGCAATAACTCCTGACAACATCACAGATGATTGGACTGCATCGGTCCACACCACAGCTTTCATTCCACCCTTGTGTAACAAATGTAGGATTGATTGAGGAAGTGTTTTGTAAAACCTGTTATACTTACATATTCTATTGCATCTTCCAACATCCAAATATTTGAACTTCCATTAACTTAGTTTCAAAATATAAGCAGTTGGCAAAGCAACAGCATCTTAGCTTAGTTTACTTTTACCCTGCTGGTTGGCGGAGTGATACCGACATCACTATCGGTGCCCCAGTGACCTGGGGCTCTATTTTCGGGCGTGTCAAATCTGACTCAGTGTTGCCAACGACTCGACACCGCTGCGACGTTCCTTCGTAGCTGAGTTGCCTAGGCGCTCATATGCCGCCAAGATTCGAAACCGCAACTTGTTATACATGCTTCGGCATAATACCGCTAGTAGGCTATACCGGCAATGAAGATTTGATTTTTGATTTTTTCCTTTACTTTAAACTTTCTTTAAAATTTACTTTACTTACCAAAGTTGTGTATATAGTACAAACAACAGCAGTAATTACAACGCCAACATCAATTCCAATCGAGGTCACCGCATCAAGAGCAAGAGCGGACAGATATAATGCTGTTCCCATGTAAATCAACTTCAACATAAAAACACATACGTTGAGTTAAAAACTGAAAAGCAATATTAGTAGAATAGGCGTAAACTTAAACAAGAAGCAAACCTGAAAGTCCACAAGCTTCTCAAAATTATGAAAAATGCTCATATGACAGTGCTAAACGTAAGCAGTAAATAGCATTTGAAGCTGCGCTCCACCCGCACTTTTCAGCCTTCCAAACAGCTTCACGAAATATCGAAATACAGAGCTAGCAAACAAAAACACTGCATATTGTGCTTTTAGCTGAACACAAGCAACAAGTAAAAAAGCCAAATGAATAAGCGTTTAAAATGAATCAACCATTTTCAATCCAAAATATCATTGCTTGAGTAAAATCTAGGAAACCTGCATCAACACAACTATATATGGATTAGTAATGTGTAGGTTTCCTGTCCATACTCAAAAAAAGAATATATTGTAAAATTAGCTCCTTGAATATATCAGTTTTTATCAGGGATGGCAGTCGCATCGAATCGAAGAAGTTTTGCGATATTTGTAATGACTGTCAAACCGCGATGCGATACTTAGCTTAAACTGCGGATGCGATTTTTGTTGCGATTATCTAAATTTTTTCGATGCGATTTTTTGTGTTTGCATTTGCGATTATTTATGCGATTTTCGATTATTTCGATTTTTTGAGCAATTTTGAACTCTCACATTTTACAAAAATTTTTACAAACGATCAGTATTATCAAGCAAGTTTTATTTAACAACGAAAAGCACATTAAAGAGTACATGCAAAAAACACAAGTTGCTCTATCTTAATTATTAGCACGAAGAACCAGAATGGCATCAACCACATCATCTCCTAAGCGCATCCTTAAATCACTTCGCACATATTTCCAGCTCGAAAAGACTCTTTCGACAGAAACTTGTGTCACTGGCAATTGCAGCGCTATTTGAGCAATTTTAGCGAGGTCCTTGTCCATGGGCGAAAATAAATCTTTTAAAGCCGTCGATCGTGGAACTCTGGGTTGATGTGCCAGCTGGCATATGGTGCTTTTTATCTGAAAAAAATGATGTAGCTTACTAAAACATAGAATTATAACTAAATTAAGCAATCTACAAAGCAATTAAATCATCACCAGTCTTTCAAGTTTTAGCCTAAGTTACTTCTGTGTTTTGTTAATGAAATACTAGCTGAACTAACGTAATACGCGGATATATATGGTAGCGTAATTAAACAAATTTGCTAAGCCCCAAACCACTAACCTGCAAAAAATTTAATTTGGATGGCACTGTCATGGATCTGCAGGAACCTTTGTCGCGCGATCGCAGCAAAGCTTGAAAAAGGATCGAGTGAGGTAGGAGTTTGATCATCAGCCACAGGTGCAATGTCTTCGTCATTGCGCATCACGCGTATGCGACGCCAAGTCGCCAATAGGTGCTCTTGAGCAATTTTTTTCTTCTCTTCTGTCAGTAAACACTGATAACGTAAATCCACGCACACCGTAGCCAAAAAAGCATCACAGGCAGGAAGATCTTCTTTTCTGGATTTTAGTTGGTCGACTAGTCGACAAGAAAAAGATGTCTGTCAGGAGGCTGCTTCCTAAAATGAAGAAATATTTTATCAGTTGAAGGGTCAAAATATAATAGTATAACATAAAGGCCTAAGTTACAAAAATGAAATAGAAGTCTAAAAACAAAATAATGCAATGTTTTTTGGATGAACAAGCTGACATGCCTTTACTAACCCGCAAGAGTACTTCCCACTCAGCAAGCAGGTCACCAGCAGTAATTTTGTTGGACTGAAGACGAGAAGTTGTCATTCGAGCTGGTCGCATATTAGCGTGTAGGTTTTCTATAGAAGCCCATGCTTCGGGAGCTAAATGCAGCACAGGAATGAGTCCAGAAAGCTCAACACAAGTCGATTTCAATTCCAAAAGATGATCTAGCATATCAAATGTTGAGCCCCACCTCGTTGGCACATCCAAAATTGCTTTTGCTTTCCCCCTCTGCAACAGCAGTTTATTTACGTTTGCAGTTCGGAGCTTTTTTAACCACTCGTCGAGCATTTTCAATAACTGCCGTAGAATATTCATCATAAGAATCTGCAATGGCAAGGGCCAAAGAATGGCAACTGCAACGCTGAACGGAAAACGCGTGCACTTCTTTCACCGCATCTTCAATTGCAGACAAAAAACTGGAAAAAATGTCATGTTCTTCCTCTTCCGTCATTTTAAAAAATGCATCTCGGTTTTCTTTTCTCAGCAATGCGCCACACGACAACATGTTTCCAGCGTTGTCCGTGGTTTGAGAATATATTTGAATTGTTTTTAAGCCATACTTTGCCAGAACCTAAAATGCGGAGAATAACAGGTTACAAATTCAATCCTAAAACCAAAAAGTACTGCATAGGCTACTGCTACTCAAAATATTGTGCTGATTCAACTTCTTTTCGTTAACCGCAGTTCGATATGTTGTAACTTTAAACTGGTTTTAGAGTTTTGATTTTAATTATGTTTTCTATCTAGGTACGAACGCAACAAACAGTAAACTGCTTAAACTTGTCAACATACTTGTACTTGAAAATCATTAAAAGTATTTACCTTAATTTAACTTCAGTTAGTGCTAGAAAATTATAACATAAACATTTAACAACGTTTCTAAAAAGCCATAAAAAATTTTGCTTATCTTCAAGTTGGTTTGATCTTCCCCACAAGTCGAAAATATACAGCCTTTTATTATTACAATAAAATAACAGTAACTATGTATACATATTACTTAGGATACTTACCTCAAGGATGCAATCCTTTAAGTCTTTTGCTGTATGGCGTGTTGACATTTCCCTCACGGCCAGCGTCTTTATTACTATCTCATTACCTTCAATATGTTGAACATTGATTCCGAGAAACCCACGGGCTTTTCTTGAGGCGGTGTCAAACTTCAGTGACACCAATCTGTCCTTAAGAGTAGAGGCCAGGGACTTTCTAAAGTTTTCGGCTTGGCTGATGACCATGGTTCGCATTGCTCGTCGATTAAGGCAGATTGCGGTCTTACTGATGATGGGATTCAGCATTTTTTTAATTCCCGATGCTTCAAAGACTGATAATGGCAGGCCATTGACAGTGACTGCTTCTACAGCAGCTTTCTTGAACTCGGTAACGTTTAGAGTAAAGTCTAAGTGATATTTCTCTGCTTCTTTGGTCACGGTGACAAACGAATCTAACGTGGTAGCAGCAGATGAGGACTGATGCTTTTTTGACACCAATTAAGCTTCGTATTTTTCGACGTGCTTGCGCTTAAGATGCTTTGTTAAGTTGCCTGTGTGAAAATAGGCTTTGCCAACTTTACTGGGAACAGTAGTGGCAGCGAACTTGCAAAAATTGCACTTGGCGCGCACCGTCGATCCTCTATCTTCGATTTTAAAATTCTCGCGCAACTCTTTATCGATAGCTGGCATGACTTATTTACAGTAAAAGAGTACTGAAAAAATTAAAAACATACACAAATAAATTCATTTGGGCGTTGGGTCTTTAAAATTTACAATAGCCTACGTTGCATACTTGCTAACTCTACCTACTTGATAAAAGTCGCCAGGGACTCTACTCTACTTTAAAGATGGCATGGGCCGCTAAGAGACCCACCAACGAGCCGTTAACCGGTCTTTTTATAGGTCCGCTAACGGCCCGGTTTTATGTTTGTTTATTACCGAGCCGCTAACAAGCCGTTAACACTTTTTGAGATCCCTTTGGGTTTGATTAATGTGATTAAAGGTTCATAAAAAGAATGGGCTTTGAACGGGCTGGGCTTTATTTTTGGTACGAGTTGCCGGGTCGGTTACTGGGCCAGAGGTTCCGAGCCGTGGGCGGTCCGGACCTCAAAAAAGTCAGCCCGAGCCATCTCTACTCTACCTATTTAGAATAAGACCGCAGTATCCGCGACGCGCAGCAACCCTACAATCTGTATGCGCATCTTAAGTTAACTGATGTAGGAAAATGTTTTTTCACTGATCGCCTTGCTGAACCATCATTTTTTAAGGATTACCGAGTGCCGATTGCCTACTGAACTGACACTAACCTCGTCATTTAATTATTTTTTACGTTTCGAGAATAATTTTTTCAAATTTTATCTAATTCTAAACCCAATTCTAGTGGAGAAAATTCCTATTGTAGTAAACACATTTCTGTAAAAGCGCAGATTGCAGAACCTCAAAAAATTTGAAATAAGTTACTTGCTCATGTCTACAACTATTATCACTCTATCCGATCCAACGAAGCTTTTGTGCATTACGTCTTGTTGGAAAGTGGATTGATTCACTTAATTTCACTTGAGAATGAAAACCTGAATCACAAAAAAAAATCAGAACAGTTGTGATGATGAGCCTTGCTGGCTTTTTTATCTCTTCGCTCTGCGTGAGTTTGCACTTCAAAAGTACTCGTTCGCATTAAATCTACCCGCAATTAAAATCAAAGGAATATCAAAGGTGCGAAATGAAAATCGCCGTCGAAATGAAACTAACTGGGCAAAATATCAGAGGCGTGAAAATTTTTTCGCCAGAAGCCGCAGGGCGTCGCCAGGTTTCAAAGCAAAGTATTTTGTTTGATGGACAGCTCGTTTTAGCGATAAAGTCGGTCAAATTTCACTGCCACAAAATGATAAAATGCTTACGTCACTTTTTGAAAGAAATGCAGTTGGGAACAATGGGAAGCATTTAACGACCTAAAAAATCGCAAAAATCGCAGATTTTTTTTTATCATTTACGCGATGCGATTTTTGATGTGATTCTTTTTATACGTATCGATGCGATTCTTAGATGCGATATTTTTGAAAAAAAAACGTGCGATTCGATGCGATTGCCATCCCTGGTTTTTCTTACCGTTGAAACGATGATCATCGATGAAGCAGCCAATCTCGCCGATCGATGAAATCTCTTCTCTAAAAACTAAAAGTAGTATCCTATTAGTGACGTTGTGATGGTGATATCAACGATATTTACCCTGCCCACTGTCCACATGTCCAATTTTTGCGTGGACTTTGGGCCCGTGGTTCTTGGTTCTCGTTTCTGCATCATAAACAATTTCGTGATGTCATAAATCATTGCTTTTAACTATGACGTCAAAAAATTGATTATGCACTACAGTAACTTTCGACGAATTTATTGGCTTTGCTTGATTCTATTAAAAACATTAAATTAAACTTTTTATTGATTGTGATGCTGAATTGCGTTATGATCAGAACCGTATTTACAGTGCAACCACTGAGCCACCATACTCCCGCCTTTTTTGACTTCGTCTTTTAGTAAAAACAGATCAACTTTCGCTTAGTAGCTGAAATATACCAGACTCTTTTGATGGCTTTTGCAGTTAACGCCTTCCTCCCATTTAAAAAAATTTCTCGCTTCGTCACTGGTTATGATCAAAAATTTTGGTTCCAAACAAAAATTATGCTCAAGAAAACTAAACTCTTGTCAGCCGTGGTTTCGACCTTATTCGGTTTCGTGAGAGTATGCAATTGATTTTTTGTAAGCTAGGCCTACATATCAGCTATAACAGTCCCAAAATTACCTCGTAAACAGAACTCAATCGCAGTCTGTGCATCATTGGTATGTAGTACATCCACGAAATTATTAATTGCAAAATTGGAGCCAAAGCGAACCAAAACGTTATGGTCCCGTGCACATACGCATGATTTGGGAAGCCGAGAATAGTTATCGCTGAAATAAACGTCACTCCCATAGATAAGCCGACTGGAATCTAAAAACATTATGCGATAGGCAAACAATTTTGTCTCGGCAATTGAGAAAATTTCAAAAAAAAACAACAAATTTTCATCATATTCGCGGTATTACGCCGAGTGGCAGGGCTCATTTCCGCGACTTAGCGCTTCGGCAACATAGCACCGAAACAACAACTCAGTGGAGGCAAGCCGTTGGCGATACTGTGTTCCATTTAACCGGTCCGAGAATTTAACCTTAGAACTCCCGCACCGATACCGACGCTTAACAACTGAGCTAAGGAAAATTTAACGAACTGATATAAAGCGCAAGCATAGATAGGAAAAAACAGACAGGGCCGTCTGTTTTCAAAAAATCACTATTGGATTCTTACTTAAATTGCAAAGTTGGCATTTTTACGGAAGTAATTTTGCGCCGTGGATGGCAGCAACAAAAATAAATCAAACTAAGAGAATACTAACAATCAAATGCAAACAATTTTCTTCCTTCCTAGGGGTATAGCTTAATAGTCAAATACTGTAAATAGGGTATAGCTTATAGTCAAATACTGCAAGTGTATGGATAAATGTTACTAGTTGATGAGGATATTATGTTGCAATGTCATAGTTCAAGCAAGGACATTATGCCATGATCCGTAAAAATATCACTACTTCTATGTTTTATAATTAAGTTCATGATGAATCGCTAGTAAGAAGAATTCAACTTTAATTTAACTTGACAGTGATCACACCCATACGATTTGCTTTAGTTAAAAGACTCAGCTTTATTTTAGGTAAGTAATTTATTTCTTCGAGCGGCAGAAACGTTGAACGAAGTAAGAACATACAAATTAAAATTTCGTGGATTTAGGCCTATTCGATAGGAGGCTGCGAGTGACAAATCGTCTTCTAGCAGCAGACCCTCTAAAAATAGGAAAGAATACATAACAAAAGTCAAAGAGAAGATAATTAACTAGTTAATAATTTTACCTAAATCGGATTATTAAAACAGGATACACAATAATTGCAAGTCTTATAATGATAGAATAAAAATGTCTACTTATAAATAGCAGAGGTCAGTCAGTGCACAAGCAATCAAGATTCATAGGAATTAATTAATTGTTTGCCTATCGCATAATGTTTTTCGATTAATAAATTAATAATTCTTTATATTTAGATTTAAATTTGGAAAAAGACAGTTGTTTGAAATGTAAGGGAATATTATTCCAAAATAATTACGCCTTGATGTTTAAATGTTGGTTGGAATCTAGAAGTTTTAAAATTAGGTAGGCATAAGTTTAATTGCGATTTGTTTCTCGTGGAATATTTGTGTCTATTTTCAAATTTTACAGAGAAGCTTTGAAGTTGTAGAAGTAGTAAACTTTTTGAAAGTAGGATTATCAGTTTTGCAATTTTCAAATTATAGAGGTCATTTAATTTTAAAATATCATTACTTCTATAACTAGGAGAGATATGACAAAATTTGTTTATATTACCGATCGCTCTAATTGCACTGTTTTGCAATAATCTTAACCTATCTTTATAACTAGAAAAGGTTTGCTTTCTTTTTTGTGAACAGGAAAAGGTTTTAATGCAAGCAGGCTTTAAAAAAGCATCATTAACAATTATGGAGACTTTGTTAAAAGATTCATTGATATCATCATTGTCACATATTTTTTGAAAATCGCATTCAAGAGAGATTTGTAAATCAGCGCAAAATTCTGCGTGGCTGAATTTTTTTAGGTCGAAGCGTTTTCGAATAATTGCATCAGGATTTGGGGTTACACTTTAAAATGGTACATGTGGTATGATGGTCAGAAATTTCATATTGCAGGACAGCAGGACATACCTCATAATGATTTTTATTAGTTAAAATATGATCAATATAGTTGTCTTCGAGACCGGAGTAACTCGTGTCGGTTCAGTTATGAGCGATTGAAAGGCATTGCTACGAACTGCGTTTAAAAATTCATGACCGTCATTTTTTAAGGTATACCTTTATTATATTTCAAAAAAATGGTTACCCAAGGTCATTTGTAGACAATGTCATAGAAAAGTTTAATGATGGAAAATCCCAAAATGAAAAATATGAAACAGATTTTTTGTTTACTATTGGCATACCATATTATGGAAGACTGTCTAACCAATTTGCAAAACGTGTAGCAACGCTAATTAAGCTCAAATTTGATACAGACATTAGCGTGTATCATACGACTGTCAAAACTGCCTCGTATTTTCCTTTGAAGTGTACTACTCCTTTTGCTTTATTGTCTAATGTGGTGTATAAATTATTATTTGTTTCTGTGACACGGATATCACATACATTGGTGTGACAACACGCCATATGGATACCACAGCCAAGAACACCTACACTCAAAAAATACAAAATCAACAATTCGCGATTGTATGAAGGTTTGCAAAGCATGTATGAAAACAGAATATGACATAAATAATTTTTAAATCCTCAGACAATGCTCTAGCAAATATGAAACGAAAATGCAGGAAGCCTTGCTCATTCTTGCTCATTAAGAAACATAACCCTAAATTGAATGCACAATTATATGAAGGAGGTTCGTCATTTCTGCTGAATGTGTTTTAATGTATTTTGTCATCGTAATCGTTCAGTTTATGCTATCTTGTTGTTTGAAATTTGTGATATATACCACATATTATGCAATAAGCATACGTATTTAACATTTTAATACGTTGTATTTGACATTGTCACGTTGGACTTGTATAATGATTGTTACATTAATGCATATTTTACCCACGAATTTTAGACTGAATTTTTCTTTGAGTTTTTACCAAATTAAGATGTGCAGCTTGTTATAATTCTCTGAAGAGCGCCATAAGAACGGCCAAAAACGTTTAGTTTCATCATAAAATGTTCGCTATTTTCAACATCCTAACTGTTGCTGCACTATGGCTAATGAAGACAAAGTCACTACCGAAGCTTTACCATTTAACATAGCAATGTTTTCTTTTTCTTGTTATGCGTTGTAAAGTCGAATTTAAACTATCAAGAAACTTTTCTTTGTTTGCATCTATTGGATGTCTATAACTGCATCCTACCAATCACTTCATTTTCTTCACATTTAATTTTACCCACAATTCCTCTCAGCCTGGTAGATGAAGTTTATAACTTAGTCATTCATAATTTTAAAAGTACAGGTTTCTGCAGCACTGGCAATCGGTGCAATCTAGATTTAAAAAAATTCTCACAAAAACGCAACAAAGGTGCCTTTTAAAAAAAAACAGTAATAGTTCAATTCTTCATAAACCCAATAATAAGCTGGAATCGTTTATCGAGTAAGTCGCGCAGTTAGTAATAACGCAATATATATAACGCAAACATATAATTCAAATATTAGACGTAAACGCATTTTATAATTACTCAGAAAAATAAAATATTACATAAATCTATAAGCATTTCCGATATTGTCTTTTGAAGAACAAAATTATCATGCTACCCTCAAGCATAGGTACAGGATTCAATCAAACGCATCGGAACAAACATATTTTGAATGCAAAACGGTAAGTTTTTAAGCAAAGATATATTCGTTTGATGACACAATAAACAGAGAGCACTGAAAATATGGTGATAGTCACGGCCGGATTTAGGCAATGAGAGGCCCAGGGCTGATCTATTTTTTCCACTAAAAGTCGGTGAAAACCAACAAAAAGGTCTTCAGGTCTGCTAATGTCGTGTTTTCACTGAAAATATTGGTGAAGACCCAGAAAAATAGGTCTTTGTTGTTCGTGATGAGGCCCCTCATTTTCTCCGAGGCCCCCCTTTTCTCCGAGGCCCTAGGCTTCAGCTTGCTTAGTCCATACGTAAATCCGGCCCTGGTGATAATACATACGAGTACAATTCAAGTAAGTATGTTTTGTTTCCTTGTTATCTGGAACAGTTTTTATTTCTTGAAGTAAAATTTCTGGAAGAGTTTTTATTTTTATTTTCTAGTAACCTACTCTAGAAAGAGGTGATTTCGTCAAAATGAATATTAATGTCATTTTCTTTCTTCCATGCTGTACGTGTGTGTAGTGTACGTTTTTTTACGTGTTATATTCTAAAAAACAACTATTTTCTTACGTACCGTTGCCATTCTTCTCTCTCCAAAGTAATAATTTTCCACATTATTTTTCTTGCGATCAACAAATGCATGATAAAGTCCGACAAAAAGTGAAAGTGCTAAAAGACCTAAAAATAAAGCTTTGTCAGCGATATGGCCCAGCGGTACCGCGCTCAGGAGACAAATCCTACGTGACTGGTTCGATTAATAGAGACTGGAGCCGACCGCATTTGACTTACCGGGTGCCTGCTGACTCGAAGAGTGCAAGCTCACTTCGCAATCTCCCTTCATTACTGATGAATTTTCAGATCAACATAATTTGAAAATGGTCTCAGTCAGTTATTTATTTATTTCTTACCCTGCACTCGTATAAGACCAATTTTTTTAAAAAGGACGACAAATTTCTAAGGTAAAATCGCAAACGTTTTGATCAATTATTTGGTCATTAGATGGGAACTAAAACACTTACCAAAAAACACTCCAAAATCCACAATTCCAAACTGTCGCGCTATTTCCATATCCAATAAAAGATCACAAAGCGTTTAAAACAATAACAGCTGCTTGTGAATCTGTTTGAATCTATCCGAGTGCAACCTGCGTTTTGAAGCGATGAATCGAAAATGACTGAAACCATTTCGTTTCGATGAAAGCAAAAAGTAAAAAGATACCTCAAGCGACTAATAACTAATAAGACTAAAGTGCAGACCATAGTCATTTCATCTCATAGGCTCAGCTTTTTAGTTCGCATGGGCTATTTTTTAAGCTTCACTGCAAATAAAATTGGGTAGAGCTCTTGGTAAAACTCCACTCAACCTAATTCATATTTGGGTAAAACACGTTTTACCCAAAATATTTTGGGCATAAATCGATATGCCCAAAACATAACTTAAATAATTTTTTTGGGTAAAAAAGATTTTGGGTAAACATGAAACTTTGTAGGCAAATACAATTTTTACCCAATTTTTTTGGGGGGAAACACACCTTCTACCCAATTGCGACTTTTTCGCTTTTGGGTAATTTTTTATACTTAACAAAATAATTTTGGGTATTTTTGAAAATTACCCAAACGTAAAAAATTTCGTTGCATTATTAAAAAATTTTACCCAACTTTATATTGAACAAAAAAAAATACACTCAAACATCCAAGTTCGAAATTCTGAAGAATATTTAGTGAATACGTAACTTTTACTGGTTTTTCCTTTGCTGTATGCAGCTGAAACCTATACCATATAGCGTTATGCTGGTGATGAAGGCAGCAGCAGCGTGATGCAACTTTTCCTCAGGGTCATAATAGTCAAGCAACCACCCTTATACCGACGGATAAATCAAAATCTAATCAGTGGACTTTTATTGTTATTCAGATTTGCGAAAACAAACAGCATTCATATGAATTGTCGATATACCGTGCTGCTGCTGCTGCTGCTTGGACTCCTGTGAGGTCAAAATTAATACATTTTGGAATAAAATGCAGTGAAGTTTCATCTAAAAACTATGCATAAAGAAGGACTGTCTGTCTTTAAAATGTCGTTTCAGATGTTGACATTTTGATAAATAATTGAGCGTTGCAGTATCGAGGTGCTATAAAGGGGGAATCTTATAACTTTCTTTGCCCTGAAAGATTGGCTTGGACCGAACAGGCGTGTTTAGAAAACCTGCTATCACTTGGCCACCTGCCATATTTGAGTGGCGTAGTCAAGGGGGAGAGGTACCGGGGCCATGCCCCCTGAAATTTTACGAAAACAAAAAAAAACGATGTAAAAACTAGCACTCACTTTGCTTACATTAAGCTATACAGCATTAGTCATGAACCCCTTCAAATATTTTTGGCGACGTCACTACGACCTGTCTATTTCCTGAAGGTGCGCGAATCCTGTTAGGTGCCTTTCTCAACTGAACAAGTAAACTAACTGACTTGTTTTTTGCACGGTTGTTTCAATGCTCGACGTCAAACAAAGAAGTTGAATTACAGATCTCGAGTCTTACTAAGCTATTTTGGCTGTTAAAAGCTATTATCTGATATACTGTACGTGCATCTATTAGCCAATCAATTTAAAGTGATAGGCTCACCTATGCTGTGCAAGTAAAAACAGTTTTAGTGGGTTGTGTGCACTAATTTTTTCTCTGGACAACAGCCCCGGATTAAAAAATGGGAATTAATCTATCCTTGTATAGGCTCAGTATAAACGAACAGTGTGGAGAACAAACCGACAAGCTCGCTTTTACTGTCGTCAGGAAAAGGCACTTGGTGCTTGGTGGAACTACTTTTTCTTTTTGTTGCATAGATTGACCTAAATATTATTAGATACGCTGTTTTCAGATAGGTCGGTAGCTGAGCAAATGCGCGTACACTAAAGATTATAGGCTAAAACATTGACTGTTAGAAATTTACGCAACGCAGTAAAAAATTTGCAAGAGGGATGGTTGAAACTGAAGAACTTGAACGTTATGGAAAAAAATCTTAGCAGCCATAATGTAATACAGTTCACAACAGTTCCAAAGATTTCATCTTTGTTTATAGAATTTCTTGGCTGTTGCACAAACAAAAGTGAGGTAGGCATTAACGTTTAGGCCCCAGAAAACGTTTTAGTAAAACGAAGTATGGAAATGGGTAACCAGATTATCGAAAAGCTCACTTGTGCAACATCCCCTTTAACATTCGCAACACTTCCAGTACTGGTAGCGTATTTAGGGTGGCATTAGGCCATGCCCCCCCCCCCCCTTTTGACTCTGCCTTTTAGTAAACAAGAACAAAATTAATTGTGCCAAGTAACTGAAATATGCCATACTCCTTTGATGGTTTCTGTAGCTTATGGCTAGGGACGGATCTAGGGGGTAGGATGAGGGGTATGCATCCTCTACAAGCCATTTTCAAAGTTGTTTTGAATGTATACAATTTTTCCATAATTTCGAACCTCTTCGATAGCGATAAGCCTTACGTCTTGAGCACGCATAATTGAAAATGTGCGAACAAAATGCATCATATTTTGCGAAGCAGTCAGATTAGGGTCAAACAATTTGAACAAAATTTGCCTGAAAATTATTCAAAACGCACTAAAATAACATTAGAGCATGTAAATTTTCAAAAATTTTCCGAGGGAACATGCTCCCGGACCCTCCTTGAGACTTTCTTGCTTCTCAATCAGCTTCAAATTTGTTTTGCCGAAAAAAATACTCTTGCAAAAAGTGTGGAAATTATGGCGATCCCCTTTTAAAGTTTCTCACTACGCCACTGAACTCTACCATTGGCCTTTAAGTTTAAACCAATCTGAAAAGTCTCACGGCGCTAAAGAGAATAGATTACATCGAAACACCTAACTATATACAGGTAATAGAACAGCAATCGCAAAATATATCTTCTTTTGCCAGCTTGAAAGCCATACTTTTGTGTGACAAATCATAGGCAATTCAAGATAAAATTGGACTACATTTGTTCATTTGCAGACAGTATTTTATTTTAATTTAAGAAAATATTTATTTGCGAAGAGCCTGTACACTGATCACTGCTTGCAGCGAAAATAAAATCAAATTCTAAAAAATATTGGGTATGGAGTATGACGTATTTTCTATATGGAGTATGACCAATATGACGTATTTTCAAAAATGCCACTAGTGAAATATTATTATGATTCTTTGTTTTATACACAAATCGAAACATGTACAGTAGTAGTACATCAAAATCGCTTCGTGTGAGATCCTCCGTATGAAATGCAATGGTAAGTATAGGCGTTAACTAGACCCTGTAGAATAACATACTAACTTATCCAGTACTATGCAAACGAACGATGATGGCAGCAAGAACAAATTTTGGGTTTTCATTGCCTAAAAACATTCGGGTAGAGAAAACCCAATAATATAAATTGAGCTCTTGACTTGGGCTAAAATAGCCCAACGCATAATGGTTGGTAGTCAGTCAGTATACTCCATTTGGGTAATCTGCACCCAACTTAAAAAATTGGGTTTCTCAACGTTAATACCCAAAACGTTTACCCAAAAGAATACCAAATTTTATTTGCAGTGTTGAATGCCTTCAAAAGTACACTGCAAATAAAATTTGGTATTTTTTTGGGTAAACATTTTGGGTATTAACGTTGAGAAACCCAATTTTTTAAGTTGGGAGCAAATTACCCAAATGGGGTGTACTGACTGACTACTAACCATTATGCGTTGGGCTATTTTAGCCCAAGTCAAGAGCCCAATTAATTTTATTGTGTTTTCTCTACCCAAATGTTTTTAGGCAACGAAAACCCAAAAATTGTTCTTGCTGCCATCATCGCTCATTTGCAGAGTTCTGGATAAGTTAGTGTGTTATGCTGCAGGGTCTAGTTAACGCCTATACTTACCATTGCATTTCGTACGGAGGATCTCACACGAAGCGATTTTGATGTTCTACCACAGTACATGTTCCGATTTGTATATAAAACAAAGAATCATAATAATATTTCACTAGTAGCATTTTTGAAAATACGTCATATTGGGTACTCTATACCCAATATTTTTTAAAATTTGATTTTATTTTCGCTGCAAGCAGTGATCAGTGTACAGGTTCTTCGCAAATAAATATTTTCTTAAATTAAAATAAAATACTGTCTGCAAATGAACAAATGTAGTCCAATTTTATCTTGAATTGCCTATGATTTGTCACACAAAAGTATGGCTTTCAAGCTGGCAAAAGAAGATATATTTTGCGATTGCTGTTCTACTACCTGTATATAGTTAGGTATTTCAAATGTAATCTATTCTCTTTAGCGCCGTGAGACTTTTCAGATTGGTTTAAACTTGAACGCCAATGGTAGAGTTCAGTGGCGTAGCGAGAAATTTTAAAAGGGGGACCGAGCCATAATTTCCACACTTTTTGCAAGAGTATTTTTTTCGGCAAAACAAATTTGAAGCTGATTGAGAAGCAAGAAAGTCTTAAGGGGGGTTCGGGAGCATGTTCCCTCGGAAAATTTTTGAAAATTTACATGCTTTAATAGTTATTTTAATGCGTTTTGAATAATTTTCAGGCAAATTTTGTTCAAATTGTTTGACCCTAATCTGACTGCTTCGCAAAATATGATGCATTTTGTTCGCACATTTTCAATTATGCGTGCTCAAGGCGTAAGGCTTATCGCTATCGAAGAGGTTCGAAATTATGGAAAAATTGTATACATTCAAAACAACTTTGAAAATGGCTGGTAGAGGATGCATACCCCTCATCCTATACCCCCTAGATCCGTCCCTAGCCATAAGCTACAGAAACCATCAAAAGAGTATGGCATATTTCAGTTACTTGGCACAATTAATTTTGTTCTTGTTTACTAAAAGGCAGAGTCAAAAGGGGGGGGGGGGGGCATGGCCCAATGCCACCCTAAATACGCTACCAGTACTGGTAGTGTTGCGAATGTTAAAGGGGATGTTGCACAAGTGAGCTTTTCGATAATCTGGTTACCCATTTCCATACTTCGTTTTACTAAAACGTTTTCTGGGGCCTAAACGTTAATGCCTACCTCACTTTTGTTTGTGCAACAGCCAAGAAATTCTATAAACAAAGATGAAATCTTTGGAACTGTTGTGAACTGTATTACATTATGGCTGTTAAGATTTTTTTCCATAACGTTCAAGTTCTTCAGTTTCAACCATCCCTCTTGCAAATTTTTTACTGCGTTGCGTAAATTTCTAACAGTCAATGTTTTAGCCTATAATCTTTAGTGTACGCGCATTTGCTCAGCTACCGACCTATCTGAAAACAGCGTATCTAATAATATTTAGGTCAATCTATGCAACAAAAAGAAAAAGTAGTTCCACCAAGCACCAAGTGCCTTTTCCTGACGACAGTAAAAGCGAGCTTGTCGGTTTGTTCTCCACACTGTTCGTTTATACTGAGCCTATACAAGGATAGATTAATTCCCATTTTTTAATCCGGGGCTGTTGTCCAGAGAAAAAATTAGTGCACACAACCCACTAAAACTGTTTTTACTTGCACAGCATAGGTGAGCCTATCACTTTAAATTGATTGGCCAATTAAATGCACGTACAGTATATCAGATAATAGCTTTTAACAGCCAAAATAGCTTAGTAAGACTCGAGATCTGTAATTCAACTTCTTTGTTTGACGTCGAGCATTAAAACAACCGTGCAAAAAACAAGTCAGTTAGTTTACTTGTTCAGTTGGGAAAAGCACCTAACAGGATTCGCGCACCTTCAGGAAATATACAGGTCGTAGTGGCGTCGCCAAAAATATTTGAAGGGGTTCATGACTGTATAGCTGTATAGCTGTATATATGTATAGCTGTATAGCTGTATAGCTGTATAGCTGTACTGTATAGCTGTATAGCTTAATGTAAGCAAAGTGAGTGCTAGTTTTTACATCGTTTTTTTTTGTTTTCGTAAAATTTCAGGGGGCATGGCCCCGGTACCTCTCCCCCTTGACTACGCCACTCAAATATGGCAGGTGGCCAAGTGATAGCAGGTTTTCTAAACACGCCTGTTCGGTCCAAGCCAATCTTTCAGGGCAAAGAAAGTTATAAGATTCCCCCTTTATAGCACCTCGAAACTGCAACGCTCAATTATTTATCAAAATGTCAACATCTGAAACGACATTTTAAAGACAGACAGTCCTTCTTTATGCATAGTTTTTAGATGAAACTTCACTGCATTTTATTCCAAAATGTATTAATTTTGACCTCACAGGAGTCCAAGCAGCAGCAGCACGGTATATCGACAATTCATATGAATGCTGTTTGTTTTCGTAAATCTGAGTAACAATAAAAGTCCACTGTTTAGATTTTGATTTATCCGTCGGTATAAGGGTGGCTGCTTGACTCTTGTGACCCTGAGAAAAAGTTGCATCGCGCTGCTGCTGCCTTCATCACCTGCATAACGCTATATGGTATAGGTTTCAGCTGCATACAGCAAAGGAAAAACCAGTGAAAGTTACGTATTCACTAAATATTCTTCAGAATTTCGAACTTGGATGTTTGAGTAAATTATTTTAAGTTCAATATTAAGTTGGGTAAAATTTTTTAATAATGCAACGAAAGTTTTCACGTTTGGGTAATTTTCAAAAATAATTTTCAAAAAAATAATTTTCAAATAAACATCCAAAAATTCGCAATTGGGTAGAAGGTGTGTTTCCCCCCAAAAAAATTGGGTAAAAATTGTATTTGCCCACAAAATTTCATGTTTACCCAAAATTTTTTTTACCCAAAAAAATTATTTAAGTTATGTTTTGGGCATATCGATTTATGCCCAAAATATTTTGGGTAAAACGTGTTTTACCCAAATTTGAATTGGGTTGAGTGGAGTTTTACCAAGAGCTCTACCCAATTTTATTTGCAGTGTAATATAGATCGATTTTACCAAAGCAAAGAAAGCAGAAAAGTGGGTAAAAAATCATATTCAACTTGTTATATAGGTTATATGCTGGAGCATCAGACATGTATTTGGCACAGCCTATACCTAGTATTTAGTATATACAAAGTTTTTCTTGTATTAAGTTATAATTTTCTCGTGTTATGGGAACACGTTCATTAGGTGGCGTAGCCAAGGATAGGGGAACGGGTTCCATGCCCCACCCCTTCAGGGCTGTTGAGAGGGGGGCAGGCGGGTATAAAGTACCGGGACCCGTCATGTTTTGAGGGGCCCGGCCGCATTAATGCTAACTTTCTTACGTTGCAATGCACAGTATTTTCCCGCTGGCAAGAAACAAAAAGTTGACCTGCCGTTTGGCCAGACAAAGCACCATCGCAAGACGAAGACCTTTTTTTTTTTGCTCTCCACTAGATTTTGAGTGGAAAATTGGACATTTGCGGACGTGATAACTTTTTTTTTGCTCTCCACTAGATTTTGAGTGGAAAATAGGATACCTTTGGACGTGAAGATCTTTTTTTTTTTGGAGACGCATGAAAAAATGGGCCCCAATTTTAATACCGGGGACCGGCTTGGCTCTCAACGGCCCTGGACAAGGGGCCCGCAATGGTGTTCTATCCTGGGGTCTTCAGTTGCTCTCGGCGGCCCTGCCCCCCTAACTTTTCCACATACCGCTTTGTTTAAATAACTTTGTTTCAATAACATTAGTTAGTAGGCCGTAATTCCCTGTCCACAACCATGGCGAATTTTAGTGGATAGTTCTGCATCACAATCAAATTTTTGATGTCATAATCACTTTTTTCAATTATGACATCAAAAATTTTATGATGATGCAGAAAGCTCTGGACATTTGGCTCTGTAAAATTGCACATGTGGACAGGGTGCAGATCTTCTGTATTTTAGAAACTCATACTCCCGCTTTCCATAATCAAGCACATTTTATTCTCCCTTCCTTCCAATAAATCTGAGCGAGAGAGAGCCAACAGGACTATCGCATAGAATACGATCGGTTGAGTAAATATTTGGAATGCCTTCGATGATTGCGACTTCAGCGCACATAAAAAGCAAAAATTTGTCTTCCTGGTAGGTATAGCCAAGGGTGCCGGAACGTCGTAAAGGCAAGGATGGCAGCTTTTTCAAAGGGCACTTTTAATACAAACGTACAGTCAATTATTTTATCATCAACATTGTTTTTTAATACCGTCAAACAAAAACTAATTTTCAACAGAGCCAGAGTAGTAAGTATGTCGCATACATAGGCCTACTACAAAAACTGGCTAACCGGATAATTTGTAACTGCTGAAGAGCATAATCTCCAACTGCAGAAGCAGTGCTGGCAGTGGCGTAACAAAATATTTAAAAAGGAGGGCCATAATTTTAGCATTTTTCTCCAGCGCATTTTTGGACAGAACTAATTGAAGCTAATTGCGAAACAAAAAAAGCTGCAGAGGGGTCTGGGGACATGTTCCCTCGAAAAATTTTTGAAAATTTGCATGCTGTAATGGCTATTTTAGTGCTTTTTGAACAACTTTCACGCAAAATTTGTTTAAAATTTTTGACCTTAATTCTGAGTGCTTTGCCAAATATGATGCATTTTGTTCGCACATTTTCAATTATGCGTGCTTAAGTCGTAAAGCTTATCGCTATCGATGAGGTTCGAAATTATGGAAAAATTGCATACATTAAAAACAACTTTGAAAATGGCTGGTAGGAGGATAGTAGTGTATATAGAGCCAAATGTAGCGGATTGCCTCCACCGCCTCCTCATCCGGTGGCAGCTCATGAGCGCCGTTGGCGGTGACTCATTTTGAAGCTGTGGGTTGAGGCGGCGGCAGCTTGTTTGAGGCGGCGGTTCATTTTGAGGTGGATTGCTTGAGTCTGGAAATCAAATGTGGCCCACCCCTCCTCCTCCACATCCGGTGGGTTGAGGCGGTGGCAGCTTGTTTGAGGCGGCGGTTCATTTTTTGGTGGATTGCTTGAGTCTGGAAATCAAAAATAATAGTCCAGAAATATTGGTTCAATAATTATTTTTGATAAAACGTTTACTCTTTTGTTTTAGCTATTTCGTAATATGCAGTATGAATCTAACCTCTGGTTATCAAAGCATAACCATTGTTTTTAAAAGCGTGTACTACAAACTGAAATATGATACGTCAGTATACTTTCTTGTAATTTGGGAATAGTGAAGCTGTTATTTTCGTATGAGTCAGGTAAAAGAAAAATAACCTCTGGTTTATTTTTAACGACTTTAACCAAATTTTTAGAGGTGTCGTGTATTACGAATTGAAACATGACACGTCACGTGGATTAATCTTCTGTAAGCTACGATACCTATCCAAGTACTTATCTTTTTGCACTCGCATGAACCGTCTAAAACAGATGCTGTTTTTTCCTGTAATTTGGGAACAGACTGCAAAAACAACTATTCCTCTTTTCGCTCTGTACCACCTGTAAAAGACATAGATCACACAGTTTAATTTCCTGTAATTTGGGGGTAGATTCCTACACAAGTACTCTCATCTGTTCACTTTATACCTGCTGTAAAGCAGATGCTGTTTTTTCCTGTAATTCGAAAATAGATTGCTGCACAAGTACTCTTATCTTTTGCTCTGCATCTCCTGTAAAACAGACAGCTAACATGGTTTAATTTCCTGTAATACAGGAATAGACTGCCAAAACAACTATCCATCTCTTCGCTCTGTACCTGCGCTAAAAGAAAAATAACCTTCGGTTAGCAATGCATATTTTTCTAGCGACTTTAACCAACGCTTTTCAAAGTGTTTACTACGAACTGAAATATGATACGTCACACAGTTTACTTTCCTGCGGTTTGGGAATAGACTCCTAGTGAAACTATTATTTTTGTATGAATTAGGTAAAAGAAATATAACCTGTGGTGAACAAAGCATATTTTTCTAACGACTTTAACCAAGTTTTTAGAGGTTTCATGTATTACGAACTGAAATATGATACGTCGCACGGTTTAATTTCCTGTAATTTGGGAATAGACTCCTGCAAAAACAAGTGCTATAAAATATCAGCTGTTTACTATTTTGAGTGTTTACGTTTTTAAATTTGCTGTAATATTTGAACTTCTCCAAAACTTTTCACGGTTTTTAAGTTTTCGCAGTTAATACAAACTTATCAACAGATTCATTCTAAATTTGTTTGAATTAGCAATGATAAGTTGTCCAAGCGCATAGGGGGTGATGGGAAGTGCGAGATAAAACAAATAAAACAGGTGCATAAGTGCGTTTAATGATGTTTATGATTTTTACATTTAATCAATCCCCAATCATTACAACTTTCAAAATATCAGTTGTTTATTATTTTGTGCGTTTACGTTTTTTCGTTGTTGCTTCAAATATCGAAATGACGTTCAAGATATTTTAAACTTGTGGCTTACTTGTTCTTTGGTTTTGCGTCTAACGATTACGACCCAGTTTCAGTGGATCAGAGCAACTTCACAGTTCGAAAAAGCTTTAATAGTGATTAATTGTTTCCGAACTTGTCCAGACACGTAGCAACTGGAAGTAAACATTTTCTTACACAAGGGAACAAGCAGTATAGGTCATCACTATTTTACAGACTTTAGTATAAACATTATTCTAACAGAAGATTGCAGGTTCTCGTTTTATTCAATACTGCAAGATTTTATCATACATTTTATCAATACTGAATTTTCTCTGACACTGTTTCGGATTATTCGCTCTCAGATACTCTCAACCTTTATCTAACCTTACCAGGAAGGCCATTACCGAATTTTTGCAGCTTGTAACAAATAAGAATAGGAAAAACTTTGAATTCTTTGCAACTGTGGTTTTCTATCATAGTACAAACGACTTGTTTAACGCAATTTAGCGATAGTCACTGTGCCGATTAAAATTACAAGAGTCTGCGAATAGGTGTTTCTGTCCCAGACTGTCAAATCATCACGCAATTGATTATCCAAGTTGGTAATAATGTTATACTTGTGGTACCTGCAACTCGGAACAAGCCCACAGGTTATTGAGGGATATCTTTCTCAAGACATTTTGATAATTCTACCTAAGCTCGCGGAAACTGTAAAAACTCAGCCTGCGTAGAATAATTCACAACTAACCGATAATACAATATCAGACTGTGACGCAACAAATGAAAGTCAAACAAGATCAGTGATACCACAAAACTGTATACAGTAGAATTGTTACCGCAAACGAAACAAACAACCCGAGAACAACAAAAAGAATCAAAACATGCGCTTTCAATTTTTACAGATTTTTGCGGTAAAACTAAACAGCAAAACTTTTAAAATCAGCAGAAATGGCATATTGGTAAGTGCTCGCAGTGAAAAGGTACATCGAGCAAGGTTTTAACGTTTTTATTCTAAACTATTTTGAGTGTTTACGTTTTACTTGTTTCAGTTCTGGATTTTTCATTAGTTATGTAGTCGACTAACGCTACTAATTCTCGCTTCTATTGATCCTGAGCGACCTCTTGCAGTAGATTAAACCGAACAGCGCTTGCGCAAAATTATTCGGCACAAAGTCCAGGAAAAACAGCAAGAAACCGTAAATTCACTCGCAGACATGCATATCGTCTAACGTGTTATACAGATCTGATGAGAAACTTGCAAAACACAAATAGAAAATTTAAGACGGTACTCTAAACTGAGCTGAAACCTTCAGGGTAAAAACCTTTAGATTAACTACGCAAAAATCTTAAAAAATACAGTAAATGTAAGTAAAATGAAAACTTTTTCTGATCCGAGTTGACTATTTTAAACAAACCATAAGCATACTCGTTCTATTCACGTTTTGTAAGATAGAATTAAAACGTTTGTGGTTTACGACAGATGGTTTACGACAAGTGGTTTACAACAAGTGGTTTACGACAAGTGGCATCTAAAAGCACCAAAACAATCAAACAGTGAAGGGGACGTTGGAAACTGTAAAACCGAGATCTACTGTAAAATTACCAAAACGATCAAACAGTAAAGGAGACGTTAAAAAATGTAAAACCAAGACCTAAAAGCACCAAAACAATCAAACAGTGAAGGGGACGTTGGAAACTGTAAAACCGAGATCTACTGTAAAATTACCAAAACGATCAAACAGTAAAGGAGACGTTAAAAAATGTAAAACCAAGACCTAAAAGCACCAAAACAATCAAACAGTGAAGGGGACGTTGGAAACTGTAAAACCGAGATCTACTGTAAAATTACCAAAACGATCAAACAGTAAAGGAGACGTTAAAAAAAATGTAAAACCGAGATCTAAAAGCACCAAAACAATCAAACAGTGAAGGGGGACGATAAAAAACTATGAAACTGACCGTATTGAACAAAGCACGCTAATTCGCAAACATTGAAAATGCGTAACGTGAAGTAAACCGGTCTGATGACCAACTTGAAACAACAATGAAAAAGAAGGTGGTACTCTGACACCATAGAAAAGTTACTGCTGAAACTACGTAAAAATCTTACGCAAGAAATACAGTAGGTGTAAATAAAATGAAAACTTTTTCTGTTCCGGATTGATTGCACAAACCATATTAAAAGAATGTTAACTAATATTCATGTTTAGTATAAATAAATTCGTTTATTAAAAAAAAACGGTTCTGATTCTATTTCTGTGCAAGCAATATTTTTAAAAGAAGTTCTGAGAGTAATTTTTATGTAAATATTCAAAGAGTACGTTTGTGATATAAAACATTCAAAACACGTACAATTTTTTAAAACTGCAAAAACTTACGGGCAACTGTATTTGTTTACTACAAGTTCTACACAAAATTTTGACTAGTCGAAATTTTATTTTTTGTGCCTTCTGATAGGATTTAAAACAGGTGATATAGTGACAAAATGTAATTTTCGAGAATGATTCATACGTGTGTTAGGCGTAATATTCAGTCTATTTGAGGTTTTGGAGACAATTCACCTACAGGTAGTTATACTTTTCAACAGATAAAGGAAATGTCATGGGTTTTAATGCGCTTGCAGATGGTTTGAATACGTGTACCACAAGTTCTAAAAAAAAAACAAAGTTGGAAATTATGGCCAAATTTACGTAATTAGAACGAGTATGTCTTCGTAAAGAACCGGCCGTTAGCTCAGTTGCAAAGCGCACGCTTTCGGAGCGGGAGGTCTGGGGTGCAATTCCCGGGCCGGTCAAATCGGCACAGTGTCGCCAACGACTCGCCACCGTTGCGACGTTTCTTCGGAGCTGTGTAGCCCAGGCGCTAAGCCGCGGAGATGGGCCCCGCAACTCGTTACACGCTTCGGCGTAATGCGGCTAGTATAATGAAGGTTTGATTTGATTTTGATGTCTTCGTAAAATTTGAAGTTTACATATAACACTGCAAATAAAATTGGGTATTTTTTGGGGTAAACATTTTGGGTATTAACGTTGAGAAACCCAATTTTTTAAGTTGGGTGCAGATTACCCAAATGAAGTATACTGACTGACTACTAACCATTATGCGTTGGGCTATTTTAGCCCAAGTCAAGAGCCCAATTAATTCTATTGGGTTTTCGCTACCCAAATGTTTTTAAGCAACAAAAACCCAAAAATTGTATTAGCTGCCATCATCGCTCATTTGCAAAGCATTGGATGAGTTAGCATGTTACTCTACAGGTTCCAGTTAATGTCTATATTCACCACTGCATGTGAAACGGATGTTATCACAAGAAGCCTCTTTGATATTTTACTGCAGATCATGTTCCGATTTGTATATAAAACAAAGAATCATAATAATATTTCACTAGTGGCATTTTTGAAAATATGTCATATTGGTCATACTCCATACCCAATATTATTTAGAATTTGATTTTATTTTCGCTGCATGCAGTGATCAGTGCACAGGCTCTTCGCAAATAAATATTTTCTTAAATTAAAATAAAATACTGTCTGCAAATGAACAAATGTAGTCCAATCTTATCTTCAATTGCCTATGATTTGTCACACAAAAGTATGGCTTTCAAGCTGGCAAAAGAAGATATATTTTGCGATTGCTATTCTATTACCTGTATATAGTTAGGTGTTTCGAATGTAATCTATTCTCTTTAGCGCCGTAAGACTTTTCAGATTGGTTTAAACTTGAACGCCAATGGTATGAGTTCAGTGGCGTAGCGAGAAATTTTAAAAGGGGGACCGAGCCATAATTTCCACACTTTTTGCAAGAGTATTTTTTTCGGCAAAACAAATTTGAAGCTGATTGAGAAGCAAGAAAGTCTCAAGGAGGGTTCGGGAGCATGTTCCCTCGGAAAATTTTTGAAAATTTACATGCTCTAATGGTTATTTTAGTGCGTTTTGAATAATTTTCAGGCAAATTTTGTTCAAATCGTTGACCCTATTCTGAGTGCTTCGCAAAATATGATGCATTTTGTTCGCACATTTTCAATTATGCGTGCTCAAGGCGTAAGGCTTATCGCTATCGAAGAGGTTCGAAATTATGGAAAAATTGTATACATTCAAAACAACTTTGAAAATGGCTGGTAGAGGATGCATACCCCTCATCCTATACCCCCTAGATCCGTCCCTAGCCATAAGCTACAGAAACCATCAAAAGAGTATGGCATATTTCAGTTACTTGGCACAATTAATTTTGTTCTTGTTTACTAAAAGGCAGAGTCAAAAGGGGGGCACGGCCCAATGCCACCCTAAATACGTTACTGGTAGTGTTGCGAATGTTAAAGGGGATGTTGCACGAGAGAGCTTTTCGATAATCTGGTTACCCATTTCCATACTTCGTTTTACTAAAACGTTTTCTGGGGCCTAAACGTTAATGCCTACCTCACTTTTGTTTGTGCAACAGCCAAGAAATTCTATAAACAAAGATGAAATCTTTGGAACTGTTGTGAACTGTATTACATTATGGCTGCTAAGATTTTTTTCCATAACGTTCAAGTTCTTCAGTTTCAACCATCCCTCTTGCAAATTTTTTACTGCGTTGCTTAAATTTCTAACAGTCAATGTTTTAGCCTATAATCTTTAGTGTACGCGTGTTTGCTCAGCTACCGACCTATCTGAATACAGCGTATCTAATAATATTTAGGTCAATCTATGCAACGAAAAGAAAAAGCAGTTCCACCAAGCACCAAGTGCCTTTTCCTGACGACAGTAAAAGCGAGCTTGTCGGTTTGTTCTCCACACTGACCGTTTATACTGAGCCTATATAAGGTTAGATTAATTCCCATTTTTTAATCCGGGGCTGTTGTCCAGAGAAAAAATTAGTGCACACAACCCATTAAAACTGTTTTTACTTGCACAGCATAGGTGAGCCTATCACTTTAAATTGATTGGCTAATAGATGCACGTACAGTATATCAGATAATAGCTTTTAACAGTCAAAATAGCTTAGTAAGACTCGAGATCTGTAATTCAACTTCTTTGTTTGACGTCGAGCATTGAAACAACCGTGCAAAAAACAAGTCAGTTAGTTTACTTGTTCAGTTGGGAAAAGCACCTAACAGGATTCGCGCACCTTCAGGAAATAGACAGGTCGTAGTGGCGTCGCCAAAAAATATTTAAAGGGGTTCATGACTAATGCTGTATAGCTTAATGTAAGCAAAGTGAGTGCTAGTTTTTACATCGTTTTTTTTTGTTTTCGTAAAATTTCAGGGGGCATGGCCCCGGTACCTCTCCCCCTTGACTACGCCACTCAAATATGGCAGGTGGCCAAGTGATAGCAGGTTTTCTAAACACGCCTGTTCGGTCCAAGCCAATCTTTCAGGGCAAAGAAAGTTATAAGATTCCCCCTTTATAGCACCTCGAAACTGCAACGCTCAATTATTTAGCAAGATGTCAACATCTAAAACGATATTTTAAAGACAAAAAGTCTATTCTTATGCGTAGTTTTTAGAAGAAACTTCACAGCATTTTATTCCAAAATGTATTAATTTTGACCTCACAGGAGTTCAAGCAGCAGCAGCACGGTATATCGACAATTCATATGAATGCTGTTTGTTTTCGCAAATCTGAGTAACAATAAAAGTCCACTGTTTAGATTTTGATTTATCCGTCGATATAAGGGTGGCTGCTTGACTATTATGACCCTGAGAAAAAGTTGCATCACGCTGCTGCTGCCTTCATCATCTGCATAACGCTATAGGGTATAGGTTTCAGCTGCATACAGCAAAGGAAAAACCAGTGAAAGTTACGTATTCACTAAATATTCTTCAGAATTTCGAACTTGGATGTTTGAGTAAATTATTTTAAGTTCAATATAAAATTGGGTAAAATTTTTTAATAATATACAACGAAATTTTTTACGTTTGAATAATTTTTAAAAATACCCAAAATTATTTTGTTAAGTATAAAAAATTACCCAAAAGCGAAAAAGTCGCAATTGGGTAGAAGGTGTGTTTACCCCCAAAAAAATTGGATAAAAATTGTATTTGCCCACAAAATTTCATGTTTACCCAAAATCTTTTTTACCCAAAAAAATTATTTAAGTTATGTTTTGGGCATATCGATTTATGCCCAAAATATTTTGGGTAAAACGTGTTTTACCCAAGTATGAATTGGGTTGAGTGGAGTTTTACCAAGAGCTCTACCCAATTTTATTTGCAGTGAAGGCCTGAACATTTTCGGTACGACTTTTTGTTTGAGCGAGTAGTTCAGTATGTTTATAGCATTTTCACCAAAAGAATATTTTCATAAGATTCGTTTAAAACTATGGTTACGTTATTTTTGCTTACATTTTCAAATAAAATTGTTAAAAATACCTATGTTGTAATAAAATTTGTGTAAAATTATTCCATTTTTGAGTATTTTTGATTGAAATTGCTACAAATACATATATTGTAGTAAAACTTGATTAAAATTACGGTTACAAGTAATGTTTTCACTTACACTTTGAATCAAATTGCTACAAATATCTATATTTTCGTAAAACTTGTTTGAAATTAGTACAATTTTGAAAACTTTTGAATGAAATTGTTACAAATACCTGTATTGTAATAAAATTTGTTTAAAATTATGGTTACAAGTAGTGATTTTACTACCATTTTTGAATCAAATTGTTACAAATACCTATATTGTAATAAAACTTGTTTAAAATTGGTACATTTTTGGATAAATTGTTACAAATACCTATATTTTCGTAAAATCTGTGTAAAATTACGGTCGCGTGTAGGGTTTTCACGTACATTTACGAATAAAACTGATAAAAATATCTGTATTTTAATAAAATTTGTACATTTTTGAATACTTTTGAATAAAACTGTTAAAGAACTTACTCGCAATATATTCGCAAAAATATTAAAGGGTGTGTACCACAAACTACCTTATGTACACGTACTACCGGAGTTTTCCACTTAATGTATCCCCCCAGTTAATGTACCATGGGTACATTAACTGGAAACAGGCGCCTATTAATGTACTATGGTACATTAATAGGCGCCAAAGTTTTGTTCAGTTTGAATGTCAATTAATAGGTTTTTGTTACAAAAGCCATTGTGACAAAACAATTTCGGTCCCTGCATGATTAGCGCATGTAAAGTTTGTGATAAAAACATGCGTATGAGGTGTTTAAAGGGGCCATTATTACAACATTGTGACGTGATAAAATTTGGAGCAACTTTTATTCCGCAAAATTTTTACCTTAATTTCAAGCTTTTTGAATTATGTTGTCAATGAAAGTGTTTAAAAAAATTGTCGGAATAAGCACATATTGTGTGTTTCCACTTAATGTACCATGGTACATTAACCTGAACTAAACTTATTTTGAAATTTTGTTATTTTCCAGTTAATGTACCCGATATATTAAGTGGAAAACTCAGGGTAAAAGCACGGATTCAAAGTTATTGATGGTTTATTTAAAGGTATTAAAATTGGAAACGATCTTATTTCAAGAAATTTCATATATTGCGAAGTTTTAAGAGCATTTTGTACGGTTTTTGAAGATAAAGTTAAAAATCTTTAACAAATCAATTTTTGAAAACATCAATTGCAAAACAATCGTGACGGCTTCAAAGGTTAGCTGTGTCAGGCATATATTCAAGAGTGGTAACAATGCATATTAGTCAAAACTTGTTAAAATTGTTTGAAATTTCTTTTAGCGTAAAATCTTCTTGGGAAAGCGAGATAGTGTTCACAAAATATGTTTATAATGCTCAATACCTTTTGTAGCTCCATGTCATAAAACTTGTTGCCGTAGGATCACACATCTTAAAAACCATTAGAGTTGCACTGTTGCGACTCAAGCCGTAATTTAAACTTTGCTAAAAGTAAACTTTGTCAGATATTACCAAATGATTAGTTACACACTATTTTTACTTACAAAAACAGACAGTTTTGAAAAATTGTACGTGTTTTGAATGTTTTATATCACAAACGTACTCTTTGAATATTTACATAAAAATTACTCTCAGAACTTCTTTTAAAAATATTGCTTGCACAGAAATAGAATCAGAACCGTTTTTTTTTAACAAACGAATTTACCTATACTAAACATGAATATTAGTTAACATTCTTTTAATATGGTTTGTGCAATCAATCCGGAACAGAAAAAGTTTTCATTTTATTTACACCTACTGTATTTCTTGCGTAAGATTTTTACGTAGTTTCAGCAGTAACTTTTCTATGGTGTCAGAGTACCACCTTCTTTTTCATTGTTGTTTCAAGTTGGTCATCAGACCGGTTTACTTCACGTTACGCATTTTCAATGTTTGCGAATTAGCGTGCTTTGTTCAATACGGTCAGTTTCATAGTTTTTTATCGTCCCCCTTCACTGTTTGATTGTTTTGGTGCTTTTAGATCTCGGTTTTACATTTTTTTTAACGTCTCCTTTACTGTTTGATCGTTTTGGTAATTTTACAGTAGATCTCGGTTTTACAGTTTCCAACGTCCCCTTCACTGTTTGATTGTTTTGGTGCTTTTAGATGCCACTTGTCGTAAACCACTTGTTGTAAACCACTTGTCGTAAACCATCTGTCGTAAACCACAAACGTTTTAATTCTATCTTACAAAACGTGAATAGAACGAGTATGCTTATGGTTTGTTTAAAATAGTCAACTCGGATCAGAAAAAGTTTTCATTTTACTTACATTTACTGTATTTTTTAAGATTTTTGCGTAGTTAATCTAAAGGTTTTTACCCTGAAGGTTTCAGCTCAGTTTAGAGTACCGTCTTAAATTTTCTATTTGTGTTTTGCAAGTTTCTCATCAGATCTGTATAACACGTTAGACGATATGCATGTCTGCGAGTGAATTTACGGTTTCTTGTTGTTTTTCCTTGACGTGGTGGTAATATCAATTCGCTTTGTGCTGAATAATTTTGCGCAAGCGCTGTTCGGTTTAATCTACTGCAAGAGGTCGCTCAGGATCAATAGAAGCGAGAATTAGTAGCGTTAGTCGACTACATAACCAATGAAAAACCCAGAACTGAAACAAGTAAAACGTAAACACTCAAAATAGTTTAGAATAAAAACGTTAAAACCTTGCTCGATGTACCTTTTCACTGCGAGCACTTACCAATATGCCATTTCTGCTGATTTTAAAAGTTTTGCTGTTTAGTTTTACCGCAAAAATCTGTAAAAATTGAAAGCGCATGTTTTGATTCTTTTTGTTGTTCTCGGGTTGTTTGTTTCGTTTGCGGTAACAATTCTACTGTGTACAGTTTTGTGGTATCACTGATCTTGTTTGACTTTCATTTGTTGCGTCACAGTCTGATATTGTATTATCGGTTAGTTGTGAATTATTCTACGCAGGCTGAGTTTTTACAGTTTCCGCGAGCTTAGGTAGAATTATCAAAATGTCTTGAGAAAGATATTCCTCAATAACCTGTGAGCTTGTTCCGAGTTGCAGGTACCACAAGTATAACATTATTACCAACTTGGATAATCAATTGCGTGATGATTTGACAGTCTGGGACAGAAACACCTATTCGCAGACTCTTGTAATTTTAATCGGCACAGTGACTATCGCTAAATTGCGTTAAACAAGTCGTTTGTACTATGATAGAAAACCACAGTTGCAAAGAATTCGAAGTTTTTCCTATTCTTATTTGTTACAAGCTGCAAAAATTCGGTAATGACCTTCCTGGTAAGGTTAGATAAAGGTTGAGAGTATCTGAGAGCGAATAATCCGAAACAGTATTGTCAGAGAAAATTCAGTATTGATAAAATGTATGATAAAATCTTGCAGTATTGAATATAACGAGAACCTGCAATCTTCTGTTAGAATAATGTTTATACTAAAGTCTGTAAAATAGTGATGACCAATACTGCTTGTTTCCTTGTGTAAGAAAATGTTTACTTCCAGTTGCTACGTGTCTGGACAAGTTTGGAAACAATTAATCACTATTAAAGCTTTTTCGAACTGTGAAGTTGCTCTGATCCACTGAAACTGGGTCGTAATCGTTAGACGCGAAACCACAGAACAATTAAGCCACAAGTTTAAAATATCTTGAACGTCATTTCGATATTTGAAGCAACAACGAAAAAACGTAAACGCACAAAATAATAAACAACTGATATTTTGAAAGTTGTAATGATTGGGGATTGATTAAATGTAAAAATCATAAACATCATTAAACGCACTTATGCACCTGTTTTATTTGTTTTATCTCGCACTTCCCATCACCCCCTATGCGCTTGGACAACTTATCATTGCTAATTCAAACAAATTTAGAATGAATCTGTTGATAAGTTTGTATTAACTGCGAAAACTTAAAAACCGTGAAAAGTTTTGGAGAAGTTCAAATATTACAGCAAATTTAAAAACGTAAACACTCAAAATAGTAAACAGCTGATATTTTATAGCACTTGTTTTTGCAGGAGTCTATTCCCAAATTACAGGAAATTAAACCGTGCGACGTATCATATTTCAGTTCGTAATACATGAAACCTCTAAAAACTTGGTTAAAGTCGTTAGAAAAATATGCTTTGTTCACCACAGGTTATATTTCTTTTACCTTATTCATACAAAAATAATAGTTTCACTAGGAGTCTATTCCCAAACCGCAGGAAAGTAAACTGTGTGACGTATCATATTTCAGTTCGTAGTAAACACTTTGAAAAGCGTTGGTTAAAGTCGCTAGAAAAATATGCATTGCTAACCGAAGGTTATTTTTCTTTTAGCGCAGGTACAGAGCGAAGAGATGGATAGTTGTTTTGGCAGTCTATTCCTGTATTACAGGAAATTAAACCATGTTAGCTGTCTGTTTTACAGGAGATGCAGAGCAAAAGATAAGAGTACTTGTGCAGCAATCTATTTTCGAATTACAGGAAAAAACAGCATCTGCTTTACAGCAGGTATAAAGTGAAAAGATGAGAGTACTTGTGTAGGAATCTACCCCCAAATTACAGGAAATTAAACTGTGTGATCTATGTCTTTTACAGGTGGTACAGAGCGAAAAGAGGAATAGTTGTTTTTGCAGTCTGTTCCCAAATTACAGGAAAAAACAGCATCTGTTTTAGACGGTTCATGCGAGTGCAAAAAGATGAGTACTTGGATAGGTATCGTAGCTTACAGAAGATTAATCCATGTGACGTGTCATGTTTCAATTCGTAATACACGACACCTCTAAAAATTTGGTTAAAGTCGTTAAAAATAAACCAGAGGTTATTTTTCTTTTACCTGACTCATACGAAAATAACAGCTTCACTATTCCCAAATTACAAGAAAGTATACTGACGTATCATATTTCAGTTTGTAGTAAACGCTTTTAAAAACAATGATTATGCTTTGGTAACCAGAGGTTAGATTCATACTGCATATTACGAAATAGCTAAAACAAAAGAGTAAACGTTTTATCAATATTTCTGTTTTTTCAATATAAACGTTTTATCAAAAATAATTATTGAACCAATATTTCTGGACTATTATTTTTGATTTCCAGACTCAAGCAATCCACCAAAAAATGAACCGCCGCCTCAAACAAGCTGCCGCCGCCTCAACCCACAGCCTCAAAATGAGTCACCGCCAACGGCGCACATGAGCTGCCACCGGATGAGGAGGCGGTGGAGGCAATCCGCTACATTTGGCTCTATATACACTACTGAGGATGCATACCCCTCATCGTATCCCCTGGATCCGTCCCTGGCCATAAGCAACAGAAACCATCAAAAGAGTCTGTCATATTTCAGTCACTTGGCATCATTAATTTTTTTCTGTTTTATTAAAAAGCAGAATCAAAATGGGGGGGCACGGCACAATGCCCCCCCTAAATACGCTCAAGAGTGTTCGTAAATGCAGCGAACTAGAGCTTGCTTGGGGCGCTCGACACTGTTGGACTCGGTTTTTGTCGAGCACGAGTCCACTGTCCAAGTCCAAGCGGCTCAAGCCCCCCCCCGTATAAAAAAATTCAAGACTGCAACTTTGTGTCAAAAAAGAAACCAGAATATGCGCTCTTAATTTTCTTCGCCTGTATTTGTTGCTACCTGCTGGGATTGACTACCAAATTGTTGAAAATGACATAATAAAAACGCAAATTGTAGCCTAGAAAATATAGAAATGCTAAATGTAATGCAGGAACTTTTACTCGCATGCTTACACAAAATAACCAAAACATTAAGAATAGGCCTGCTGCTGTAACCCTGATCATTGAAATTTGATATTGCTACCTCTATGCCTCCTCCAGTGACTGTAGCCTCATCTGAAAGCTCAAATATTTGCTCAACACTTGAGTGGTGGTACAGAATTTTAAGATAGCCAAAATATGAAACCTCTGCATTTGCTCTACAACAGGGACGTACCTAGGAATTTATATGGGGGTGGGCAATTTAAAGCCATGCCAGCGGGGCCGGATATATTTTCACGGCGCAAAAGGAGGACAGGTTAATTCTTTGAAGGTCATCACGTTCGTTTTCCGCCCAAAGTCAAGTGAAGAGAAAAAAAGATCTTCACGCCCTCAGATTGTACTTTATACGTATATCACTTTCACACCATAAAAGTTTTGTGCATTTGTGTGCGGGAAGGGGGGCAGCAGACCCTGAGCATTTGCCCCCCAGAAAAGACCTAGTTTACGCCACTGCTCTACAATGAAATTGTGTCGTGCCTTTTTTCTGATGTACACGATTAACGGACGTGTCCTCAATAAATGAAATCGAATCCTGCTGAAACTGGAATAACTACTGCAGACAATGAAAGCGAAACTGAAACTACTAATACCTTCGCTATACCACAGAGCAAACGTTTTACTTCGTTACTATCACAATGGAATGCTAAGGGCAGTACTGCCCGCTTTGTCCCCCTAGTCAAAAAGGTAGGGGGAGCAGCTGCCCCCCTGCCCTTACCCCCGTTACGGCACCACTGGGTGTAGCGGTCACAATTAATATTAAAACGTGCATACTAAGATTACTTTGAAAGTTGTTTGAAAGGCACTAAAATCCAGAATGCAGGCTAAAATTTCTCAGAAAGTTTCCAGGGGCATGGCCCCAGGGCTTCCAGAATGGTTGTGCCCCCGACACTCAGGATTGTATGAGTACTATCACATTTTTTGTCCTTTCTTTCCTTTAAAAGAACTGTACGCAAGCTCCTGAAGAGTTTAACCTTGTGGAAGACTAAATAATTTCTCCATCAACTTTGTAGGTCTGCCTCAAAATTCAAATAAAAATCGCAATTTGTTTAACTCACATTGTAGGCAGCGTACTTTTACGAAAATTCGTATAAGCTATAAGGAAGTTACATGCTATTACGTCACCGTTTAATTTTTGGCACCCCCTAAGATTTTTCTCTGACTACGCCACAAGTTTATCGAATATTCTGCAGCCTAATTCAGGAGATTGCTTCAAGTATTCACTTAAGCTGGAAAAATCGAAACATTTTTGAACATTTTTTGAAATTATGCGACCAAAAAAAAAATATCAAAATTCTTGATGGCGAATTGCTTATGCGAACAAAGATTCATGGCGTCATCATAGATGACGTTGTTAAGGTCATTGTTAAAAGCACCTTCCCTCGTTCTTTCTCATGCGATGCCAAAGGCAAAAGTCTCAAAAGTTGGCCTATACACAATCTCGCTATTAGAAAATGAAACTTTTAAATTGGAGTAAAGAGGACTAAAATGAGATAAGACTCTGCTCTCAAATTACAGCTATAAATCGTGAATTTACGCCGCCTGTCCGACTTCTTGACACGTTGGCGGGAAAAATTTTCCCACAATCCGCATAACTTTTTCATACGCCTTATTTTGAGCTCAAAAAAGTTCCAATGCGGATTAGACCGGCGTTTTTTGCAAAGAAAAGTGATCGTGAATTTTCTCAGTGAGCAGTACCGCAACCTAGCCAACTCAGTGCGATAACTCGATATTGGTTCTATCACGTTATTCTTTGAAAAACTCATTTCTATAAGAACATACTGCTACTACGTGCAAAATGTAACTTTGATTGCTATCTTTTTTTATGGATTCGTAAAAGGGACTGTCACCCTTTCCTCCGAATACTAACCTTTTCCCTTTTGACTTAATAAGTATCAGATGGCGGCACAAAATAACTGAAACTTCGATAAAAAATTGTGCCTCTTGATTGCTACAAAAACTCCTGCCACTGACTGATTTCGTAAAATCTATATATGTTAAACCAGTGGTCGGCAAACACCGGGCCACGGCCCGGTGCCGGTCCGCGAGGGGTTCGGTACCGGGCCGCATACTTTTTCAGGTTAAATGCATTAAAACAGTGGACGGCAAATACCGGTGAAGTTGTAATTGGTCCGTCTACGTTTTCACATTAGATGCTTTAAATTGGAATCATTTGGCAGAGTTAGCTCCATCTCCATCGCAGGGTAAAAACCTTTTTTTTTCAGAGACACCGGAAAAAAATTGGCAGATATGCAAGCTAGACAAATCCGAGCTGTTTTATTGCTAAAACATTTGTAATTTTTTAAACGCGCGGTCCACAAAAAATATTCAGTTCCAAACCAGTACGCTGTGCGAAAAAGATTGCCGACCTCTGTGTTAGACAATCCTACTAACTGCTTTGCATTACTGCAAGCTTTTCTTTCACGAGGTGCAGAATAATCGTGGATCAAAACCCTTGCAACGTTGAAAAAAATGCGCTGCTCCTCTGATGTTTACTGTACGGTTTCCGCTGGCAAAGAAAGTAAACCATATGTTAAGTCACGCAAGCTTCACCACGTTTCAAAAACGTTATTTTGCGTTTACGAATCAATCGTGGGAATACAAGCGAAAATAAAACCGAAGCGAAAATAAAACGAAAATAAATAAAATAAAAGCGAAAATAAAATAAATAAACGAAAATAAAGAAAAATAAAAGCGAAAATAAAACCACAACAGTGACAAGGACGACCGTTTCTGTCAGTGGCGGTGCCAAGGAGGGGAACGGGGGGGACTAGTTCCCCCCACTTCTGCTCAGACCCATTTTTGTAAACCGTGCAAATCCGTTAAATTTTTTCTGGGGTAGGGGAGGGGGCAAACGTGGACCCCTCCTGGCCTCTTTCTTTTCCTGTCTTCAAGACACGACAAAATTTTTATGAAGTCACCAGATAAAGTTCCCAGGGAACCCAGATGTACATAATTTGACCAAAAGATTTTACCTTTTGACCGTTACGTACGCTACAGCAGTTACTAGTTATTAGTTGCTATCGGTATTGGTGCATGCAGTGCAGAAAGTTGCGAGTTAATTTTTGCAAGATATACCGGCATTCGTTTATTATGCTAACATGTTTGACATCAGGGATCCGTCTTCTGAAGCACATATACATATGTTCTGAAGAACATAGCCGGCACTATAGAGCTCGAAACATTGCTTGATGTTTTTAAATTGAAGAGCCGAAGTAGAATCAAGTTGTAAGTCATATATTGCCATTGCTTTATGCATTTTCGTTTTCATTTTCATATTCTACCACTGCCATTGTTTTTTAACATTTTTAGGATTTTTCAATTTTCGTTTTCATTCTTTACCATGATAAGTTTACTGTAATAATACACCATATGTTCTTGGTCGTGGTTTTTCCAGCCCTTAAAAATTTTTCTCAAGAAAATGATTGTGTAAGTTGTTGTTTCTGCTTCAAACATTAATGTCTGTGTCCGAATTATTTACCATGTAAAGTGCCTAAAACACAACCAATTTTCTTGAAATTTGTTTTAAGCGATAGCTGAAATCAAGAGCTTCACGATCCAGTTGAAATTTTTAAAATCCATGCAACAACCATAACTAAAGTTATAATCTTTTTTGTAACTCTTTCAAGAGTTTTTGCGTTATAAAAGATAGGCGACGTTTGCCTTCTTGAAACCAGTTTGCTCCCCATTGTCGCTTACCGCCCAAATTATACAATGGAGATATCTCACGAAAGTCACGTGACATTTTGTTCTAGATTTCCAACTTGGTTCACGATGAACCATGTCGAAAATTTCCGACTTATTTCGCGCGTTTCGTTTTGCATTATTTGTCGAACATAATAAGTCGGAAATTTCCGATATATTTTGCAGGTGTTTTTTGGTCCAAATTGAACATATCTTGGACTAAATAAGCTGAAAAAAGATGTGTTGCAAATTAAACATTTTTTTTTCCAACGGCGCCCCGTACCTCTCAGTTTTACACCTCATACATCTTGAATCAGAATAGACGTGCAAAAACTGTGAAAAAAAGAGACTAATTTTGTTAATACTATACCGCAGCAATAAAATTCGCAACGACATTTAAAATTGCATGGTAGCATGCTTATGAAATATGGCAAGAGCTCGCGTGCCACTTTCACTATTCACTTTACACTAAATGCTCTATAGTCCTAACGATTGCAAAGCAACAATATTGGGAGTGATAAATACAGTAGCGACCCCCTACCCTTGATAAATATTGGGGGAATGCATACCCCCATCCCTCGGGATGTACGCCCTTGACTATCGGTAAAGGGCGTACATCCCATATATTCACTCAGTTAGGGACTACACCACGCTTTGCATTTACCGAGTAGTCTATAATTTCACATGCGATATTGCGAAGCGTTGTATCATGAAATGACAGTTGATTTTATAACAATGCTGCAGAATTGCAATGAACAATAATGCGCATGCATTAGTTTTCATCCTGTTGGTAAATATTTCCGTTTGCGGTAACTGTTTGCGAAATATTTTTCATAAACGCAAAAGTTATATCGAATACTTAGCCGCCAATGCGATTTGACAACAAGCTTTTACACGCCGATGTAAATGGGTAAGGCCAATTTTTTACAGAGGGATGATTTTCGCTGAAATGTTTATGGGGGGATGGTGATGTTTTGCAGGGGATAGGATCCCCCTTAACTCGAGTGGTGGGAATAACAGACTATTTTTTGTGAACTTTAAAATTTGTTTCGCAATGAAAACCGAAGTGGTTTACTTTTAAAATCGCTGAAACAGCAGTTTTAAAGACTACATAAAAATGCGGTAGAAGCAACTAAAGTTGGGAACGTGATTGTAAATACTTGTGCGTGAATTAGTGTTTCCTACTGGGAAGGTGGGACGGGAAGTTTCCCGGGAAATTTGGGGTTTTGAAATTTCCCGTTTCCCGGTAAATTTACGTCGGGATCCGGGGAATTTTTTTTCCCATGTTATGGGTTTCAGGGGTACTGATATCTATCATATCGATGTAAAAATGCGTTCATGTAAAGTTTAAAAATTTTTTTACTCGTTAAAAATGATTTTTCAAAATTTCCAAAATTTTTGACGACTAAATGCTTGGGAGATATGGGGCGCCGTTTGGAAAAAAACGATTTTGTCCGACTTATTTTGCGCGTGTATTTTGGTCCGACTTAGAGTACATTTTGTCCGATATATAAGTAGGACATTTCCAATATACATATCGGACAAACTATGGTCTAAATAAGCTCAAAAAACATGGTTCACAAAACGAATAGTTTTTTTCCAAATGGCGCCCCATAGGGAGATCAAAAAATTTTTCCTTAATTTGTTGAAAAATGTGAAAAACTCGAACTCACAGCTCGTCAAAACAACATTAAAAAATGCTTAAACTTGGATTAGAAATGCTGAAATTTAGAAAAAAATGTTTTTGTCTCTCCTCTTACGGCCAAATAACCAAGCTCGGGAAATTTTTCCCGGGAATAGAAACCATTGAATGTAGCCAAAAATGAGTGTGAATAAATGCATGCAAAATCGATGCTTGTTTACGTACATAAGCAGCGTAATCTGATGTTTAATTGTATCTTTCGCAGTGGCTGCTCCTTCGCAAAAATTAAAATGTGAGCTTGTTTTTTGCCGCATTTTAGCATGAAGACTCAAGCTTCAGTTATTTGTTGCTGCGATTACAACACAATACAGTAACAGCTCGCTTTGCAATCTCGTTATGACAACAACAGCTCACAAACAAGTCCTGCCCGGTTTATTTTAAATAATTTCGGTATACAACTTTCACACTATTTCTAACGCTAAGATTTGTGTTGGGGTAGCCACAGTTAAGCTCAAGCAACCTTTCCGCGTGGGTTTTTAGCTCCAGCCATGTAGAGAGACCATTAGCTTCCTGAAACAGTTGTGGTCTCAGATTCGCAAACAACTTGATCTTGTCAGTAATTAGATATCTTAAGCAAACCTTGTGTACTCTTGCGTGGTTCATTATCAAAATCTTTACCCAAAACCATTTCATTTTAGAGGTAAAAACATTTTTTTTTTATAGTTGAAGTAAATCTGCGGTCATGCTGGACAGGATTTCTTTTGGTAGGTAGGTTTCTTTGCGTGTCTGGCGTTTTGGGGTTACTCTCTGGTCTTAACGGCGCTTGCTTTGCGTATTAGATTGAGTCTCTCATCTTTTATTTTTAGTCTAGTTGCGCTGTGATGACAGTGAGTAAACTCGAAAGGCCGCACACTGTTATGGTTTCTACCATTGCACTATATCATAGCGGTGTCGAAGCTATATATGGTCTCTTCCTTGTCTTTTTTATCTTACCGTCATACCAAAATATTTAAAACCACAGCTTATTCAGTCCCGGTCTAACTAGATTCCTGAAATTAATAAACTTCAGCACAATTAATAGAATGTACAGTACGCTGTGATCGCGAAAATTGGGCTCTTTTTTGGTTATGCCCGCGCTAAATCGTGATCGTCCCCTTACTCCACCTGGAAACTTCTCTGGCAGCGCCGTTGTTTACAGATGGAGTGAAGAGTGAAACCATAAGTTGGAAAATCACGTAAGTTTACTTACAATTATTTGGTACAACCGCAACAGGGTCTACAATAGTTGTGCCGATGCTTGTAACCTAGAGTAAGCTAGACCATTGTACCGGTACCCAAGAGTTTTGACAAATGCATTTGCGTTTCGTATCTTGAGAAAGTGATACTGCTTTTATGCAGGCTATGTCACACTTGCTTAATTACACCATTACAACTCAATTACACGCTAATAACCATCGTATTCTTAATCAAAAACGGCCAATAGCCTATGCTTCAAATTGAGCAGAAAATTTACCATGAATTGAGGAGACTGCAAAGTGAGCTAGAGGTCTTCGAGTCGCAGCAGGCAACAGGTATATAAAGTGCGATCGAATGTAGCCATGAATTGAACCTGTCAATAAAGATTTGCAAATGCCGCACGCTTACGCTATATGAGAGTCGCAAAATCAGATACAGTAGTACAATCTGTGTATTCGCACCGCTATTCACGGTTCAGGTAAAAAACTACAAACACTGCATTGATTATAACGCAATGCGTATTCCATTTTAACAAAAATAACGGCTTCTGGAAGGCATTGTAGTTCATTTATAACGGCTCAACGTAAATACGGTATATTGCAGAAAATTACAACAATCTCCAGTACAGTCTACCATATACTTTCCAACATTTAAAACATACAATAATGTTAATGCATGATGCATTGATGACGCATCTATGAAAATGAAAAATGTCAAAAATACACCACGGTGTTAGATGAGAACTGCACATTATGAGTTGATTATGTCAATTCAATTTTTAAATGTTTTTCCAAAGTAGTATTCGACTTCAGGGTTAGATCAATCTTTTCCACACTGCTGCGACCATATCCAGGACAATAATCTGGCACACCGAATCGAAAAAACTGGCGAACTTTATTCGGAAGATATTTGTTGTCCACGAGAGGAGCAAATAACCTGGGGTCCATGTCTTTTGGGTCATTTTTTCCTGCAAAATTACCCTGAACTTAAAAATCTAAGCTCAGAGAAAAAAAGCACCAAAAAAAAAAAAAACAGTAAGATTACATTTTTCTAAACAGTTGTGCAGCTGTGGAGTGGTGATAATTTTTCAATTTTTTCCTAGCCCTATACGTCATGGAAAATAAGTTGTTTTTTTTCTGCGCTATATTTATGACAAAATGTTGCCAGGTTATTTCTAAACCGTGCCTATGTTTAAGTGTTTTTACAAAAGGCGTTTGAAGCACCAAACCCAATCAAATCTTCATTATACTCGCGGTATTACTACAAAGCGTGTAAACGAGTGGCAGGACCCATCTCCGCGGCTTAGCGTCTGGACAACACAGAAACGTTGCAGTGGTTGTTTTGTCAGCATTTCATCAACAGCGTCCAATCTGACCGGCTAGGGAATCGAACCAAGACCTTCCGCGCCGATAGCGATGTCTGTAACCACTACGCCAACCAGGTATAAGGTGCTTGAAGCATGAGTATGAAATTTCGGAGCATAGAAAGACTAGTTGCGAGTAAGTTTTCACCTCTTGCCATTTAACATTGACATCAGGTTGGATGGGTGGACCAAAACATACTCTGCGTTTACGACTCAAAATTAAAATATTTGACTAACCTGTTAAAAGCGACACAAAAATCCCCACAACAATGGTTATTACCATTCCGATTACAGGATAATACAAATACGATACGGAGTAAACGGATTTATAATAAGGCGGTGATCTAAACAAATAGGAATCATAAAATAATTATCAACAACGTAACGACTGATTTTTTCAAAAAGTGCTCAACAATCTTCAACCAATATTGTTTTATTCAATTTTTTTGTTTTCAATCCTTCCATCTAAAATTTTCACGTTCCCTTAATACCAGCTGTGCTACAACAGTTTAAAATTCAGGGGAAAAAATATAGTTACAGCAATTCTTAAAACGGAGGTTTTGTTTCTCCTCGTTATGCTATTTTCGTCCCCTATTTGTTGTATTCCGAAGTTTAAAACTCGGTTGTTACTCAAAGAGCAAAATGGCATCCTATAAGCAAGCACAGAGGAGTGTACCTGTTACCTACAAACACACCTCCCATACCTACCGTATTTACTCGATTGTAAGCCGCGGCTTGCAAATATTTTTTCATCATTATTTGTGCGGCTTACATTCGAGGGTGGCTTACTTACGGGGCGGCTTACATTTTTTTAATAAACGATTTAAAAAAATATTTTTATCAAAACATCCGATGTGGCGATGTACAAATTCAGTTCGCTCCAAAAACGTGAGAAAGTGCTAACTGCGAAGATAATCCCGAACACTTAAATACCGCTACCAATTTAGACGACATTATTGATGACTGTGACAGTAGTGACGATGATTGCGTGCTTGCTGAATACGCCAGCAAAACTTCATGAAACGCTTGGTAATTGTGTCTTCGCTATTTGTTGTTATTTTGCTTGCTGTGAACGATTAAAAACAACCACAAAATACCTATTTGATGTTGTCTGCTATTGTTGTCAAGATTAGGAAGTTTATCAACTACCGGTACGCAAAACAATTTATTAGATCGGTTTATGAACCTATTTTTTTAGATTTAACACCAGTACAGGTGCGGCTTACAATCGAGGACGGCTTACATTAGTTTTTAGCGCTTAAAACGTGCGGCTTACAATCGAGGCGGTTTACAATCGAGTAAATACGGTATTTCAGCAAACAAACAGCCACGCGCGGATCCAGAATGTTTGTGTAGGAAAGGCGATGTGGTTTTTTCATTTTATGGTACAAAGTAGTCATAATACTGCATGGACATGGACACTGGACATCAAATATTACAGCGTTGCGCAAGCATTACTTTCTATCGTTTGCTGCTACTGACGCTCTGGGGGTCAATCGCCCCTCTGGATCCGTCCCTTGCTTACAGCTGCTTCTTACTCTGCTGCACCAGCGAATGCGATGTTGCTAATTTCTGTTGTATTCCAGCTTTGAAAATCGTTAAGCATGGTAGACAAAGTGCTGTTAGTCACGACAGCTGAATTGTTGCACTCTGCCACTGTTAACGGAAGATTTAAATTTTCAGGCGCTGATCCATGGATAATACTACCCAAAGAAATCCAAAGGGTAACAGCCATACCGGACAAAGCACCAGAGAAAGCTCCCTGAAATTTAAAGTATAACGTAAGTGTGTACCGGTATAGAAAACTGAAAATAAAGCTAAGCTGTTACTTTCATCTGAAAACTGCAATTTAGACGAAGCAATTTGAAAATTGCAATTAGATCATTATTTGCTGATCTGTTTTGCCATTAACGGCTATTCTCATATCTCCGGATTATGTTCCAAAATTTTTTAAATACATAGGACTATAACCGGTTAAAATGCTTACCACAAATAAGTCATACAATATATTATAACTTGAATCAAAATCCTAATGAGATCAAAGCAAATAAAAACTGTTATGACTTTTAATGGGCGTAGTTAGAGCGATTCAAAAACACATCGTAAATGGTCCCTCCTGTGCTTTGGCCTACTTCAACATTTATGAAAGATTTATGAAAAAAACATTGAAGTGTTGCTGTTCAAACCATCTCAAAGCCTTTAAACTTACCACTGAATTTGTCCAGGGTACATGCAGTCCCAAAGCGTAAATACCCAACACTGCGCCATCAAATGTTCCCATCATAGCAGCTTGAAATTGCACGACCGTGTTAGCAGCAGCTTTTGTAAAAAACGCCATGCCAAGCACAATCATACCCATGCAAAAACCTAAAAAGTCGTAATCGTCATTGAAGTTTATAAAGCATCCAAAACTATACTAGTGTTGGTACAATTTTTTATTCAATTTAGGAATAAAAGTTCCTAACAGTAAAAAGGTCAAATACTGATATTGCCGATTGGTGGTAGTGAGACACTGTGGGTGTGCGTAGAATTTAGCGATTTTTCGAAGCCAGAAGTTTATCTGAAAACAAGTGGAAATCTTTTGTCGAAAATTCAATGCACCAAGTTGTTTTATGTTCTCTTCCTTTTGATAAAGGTCTAGGCTACGTGATGTAAAATTTTAGGGATACTCTAGCAGCTGACGTATTTTTAGAAAAAGAGAGTTGTCGGACAAAATCCAAATCTAAATACTCCCCCGGGTGTATATGTGGTATATGGTGCTAAGCAACAACCTTCACTTAAAACTAATGTCACTCAGCAAGAGTTCGCAACTTAATAAATGATTTGCCACCTTGACATCCGATCTTAACCAAATGACAATGACAAACCATTATATATACTGGACTGATATGAAAATTTGTCGTTGCTAAAACATCTTGCATTGTGCATGATGTCACTCACCTAGAAAAAGTGGCTTTCCACTTAATTTTATGAACTTTTGAAACAAGCTTTTGAAAAGGACCAGCAACGAAATTATCACTTGATGTTTACGACAGAGTAAGACTAATATTTCTTCCTTCTTTCCAAACTATTACAAATTCTACGTAGGCCTAGTTTTCTTTGCTATCAAAAAATTTTTGGTCCACACTATCTTACTTGTGATCTTGCTGATTGTCAAGCGAACTTTTTCGTTTAGCTTTGGTTTCCACAAAAGAATGTAATCATTGAGAACAAGGATGGACATAGCATTGATCCCAGAAGACAATGTACTAAAAATGTTACTTTTCATTTTTCGAAGCTTGATTTTTCCACAGAGAAGCGACATTTACCTCAACATTCCACTGTAAGCAGCCGACACAAACCATCCAGCCATTCCAGGAGCACCATTGAAAATATCCAGAACAAGATATGATATTGTTTGGTCAACTTTTTCAATTTTTCCTTCCAACATGGGATCACAGCCTTCATAATAAGCGTACATGGCGCATCCATTTAAAACAGATACTACTACTAAGGTCATAATGACAAGTGTAGCTATGATTGATGCCCTGCAAAATAATTATTCTTATCTGATAACTTACTTACTCAAAGAACAAATATAATAGTGTACCAGCATTAAAGCTAAATTAAGATGAGTTGATCAAGAAGGCAGTGCAAAAAAGCTTTTGGTGGGGGTGTAGATTGGTGTTAACACTTGAGGACTGAAAAATTTCACTTCGCCGCACTCACTTTCGCGCACTCTTCACGTCTTTACACGACACATATCGCTGAGTCATTGCTTGGTTATTGCACATGCAGTTGACCCACGACAAACCAACTCCCACGAAAATCGTCCATGCAGTATGGGGCAAAGTAGGGTCCATATCGAACCTGTTAGCAAACATTTATTGATTTGTAACCAAAATTTTGCTAAAAGGAAAATAATAATGCGTATGACATCTTCTCGAAGCGATGACATCATTATCTAAAGATTGGCACTATCATGAATCCAGAACTAACTCACGTAAAAAAGGTATTCCTCCCTCCTCTATATACAGCTTCCAACACATTTCCGAATCCTCCAACCAAAGTTATCGTTCTTATTAGGACGGCAATAACTCCTGACAACATCACAGATGATTGGACTGCATCGGTCCACACTACAGCTTTCATTCCACCCTTGTGTAACAAATGTAGGATTGATTAAGGAAGTGTTCTATAAAACCTGTTATACTTTCATATTCTATTGCATCTTCAACATCCAAATATTTGAACTTCCATTAACTTAGTTTCAAAATATAAACGGTAGCCAAAACAACAGCATTTTAGCTTACTTTACTTTTACCCTGCTGGTTGGCGGAGTGATACCAACATCACTATCGGTGCCCCAGAGACCGGGGGCTCTATTTTCGGGCGTGTCAAATTTGACTCAGTGTCACCAACTGCTCGACACCGCTGCGACGTTTCTTCGTATAGCTGTGGTGCTCAGGCGCTAATAAGCGGCCAAGATTCGAAACCGCAACCTGTTACATGCTTCGGCATAATACCGCTAGTATTCCGGTAACGAAGATTTGATTTTTTTTACTTTTACACTTTCTTTAAAATTTACTTTACTTACCAAAGTTGTGTATATAGTGCAAACAACAGCAGTAATTACAACGCCAACATCAATTCCAATCGAGGTCACCGCATCAAGAGCGAGAGCGGACAGATATAATGCTGTTCCCATGTAAATCAACTTCAACATAAAAACACATACGTTGAGTAAAAAAATATCTAAAGTAATATTTGTAGAATATGCATAAACTTAATGAAGAAGCGAATCTGCAAGTCCACAAGCTTCTCAAAATTATGAAAAATGCTCATATTATGACAGTGTTGAAGATAAGCAGTAAATAGCATTTGAAGCTGCGCTCTACCCGCACTTTTCAGCCTTCCTACAACTTCACGAATTATCGAAATACAGAGCTAGCAAACAAAAACACTGCATATTGTGCTTTTAGTTGAACACAAACAACAAGTAAAAAAGTCAAATAAACAAGCGTTTAAAATGAATCAACCATTTTCAATCCAAAATATCATTGCTTGAGTAAAACCTAGGAAACCTGCATCAACACAACTATGGATTAGTATTGTGTAGGTTTCCAGTCCATACTTGAAAAAAGAGTACATTGTGAAATTAGCTCCTTGAATATATCAGTTTTTACTACCGTTGAAACGATGATCATTGATGAAGCAGCCAATCTCGCCGATCGATGAAATCTCTTCTCTAAAAACTAAAAAATAGTATCCAATTTGTGACGTTGTGATGGTGATATTAACGATATTTACCCTGCTGTCTAGTGTCCACATATCCAATTTTTGCGTGGACTTTAGGCCCGCGGTCTTAATTTTAGTTTCTGCATTACAATCAATTTGGTGATGTCATAAACCTCTCTTTTTGACTATGATATCCAAAAATTGATTATGATGCAGAAACTGGGATCAAAAACAGCGGGCCTAAAGCCCACTTAAATTGGAATTGTGGACAGGGTAATTGTATTTTTTTACGTTCTGCAACATATTTATTGAGCATTACAAGTTATGGGCGGGTAACTCGACATTTGACGATATGCAAAACTGCGTACAGGTGGGCTAGCTTATTGCCATTTTTTTGAGCAGAGTTCTTCGCTTCGGCCATGATTTAAACTGCCTTTCTAAACTAGTTTTACCTAAATGTGTAAATTGATATTGAAACACGTGCCCAGTAAAAGCCGCAGCATCTGCCCATGCCACTGCCGCAAAAAATGCGACTCCTGGAAATCATTGACCTTAAATGTTGGGCCTATACTGTAACTGATGGTTAGAATCAAAAATTAAATGAACAGTGGATAAAGGTGTCTAGGCAGTAAGTTTGTCATCTACAACAGAGGTCGGCAAACACCGGGCCGCGGCCCGATGCCAGTCCGCGAGGGGTTCGGTACCGGGCCGCGTACTTTTCCAGATTAAATTTATTAAAACAGTGGTCGGCAAACTTCGGCGAAGTTTGCAACCGGTCCGTTTGCGTTTTTACATTAAATGCTTTAAATTTGAAACATTTGGCAGAGTTGGCTACGTCACAAGGTAAAGACGTTTTTTTTGAGTCACTCAAAAAATCAGATTTGCAAACTGAATAAATCCGAGTTGTTTTATTGCTAAAACATTTGTGATTTCTGAAACATTGCTAAAACATTTGTGATTTTCAGAGGCCGGTCCACAAAAAATATTCAGTTTCAAACCGGTCCGCTGGGCGAAAACGATTGCCCACCACTGCTCTACAAGGAGAATGTACCAATGCATAGGTTTATGTGAAATAGGTCGAACGTGTTCGGCTTCCATTGGATTCACCCTGCAAAAACTTTAGTTCACGAGTGACTAGCTTGACCCCTTTAAACCCGGCAACACAGAGTGTGTCCAATAAATAACGTTCTCAGTCTATCATTTAAAAGTGCATTCAGACAAGTGATGACAAGACAACATTTTCGGATAATTTCCAAAATTGAAAAACGAATTGAGCAACTGACAAAAAACAAGCCATTTAAACAAGATGTGTTTCGCACTGAACTCTCTCGGTCACTGCAGAAGGTAAATACGAAAAGTACACAGGCTTGTACAGTAGATAGAACCACTAATATTCTTAGAATTTATTAACTTTGCTTGATTCTATTAAAAACACCAAATTAAACTTTTATTGATTGTGATGTTGAAATGTGTTATGATCATGACCGAACTTAAAAGGGAACCACTGTGCCATGCTCCCGCCCCTTTAAATTTTGCTTTAAAGTAAAAAAAGATCAAAATAATGTTGCTAAAGTGACTGAAATATGCCAGACACTTTATTGATGGCTTTACGGCCCTCCCTTTTTAAAATGTCTTGCTACGTCACTGGTTGCGATCAAAAATTTTGGTTCCAAACAAAAATTATGCTCAAGAAAACTAAACTCTTGTCAGCCATGGTTTCGACCTTATTGGGTTTCGTCTGAGTATGCAATTGATTTTTTGTAAACTAGGCCTACATAAGTTATAACAGTCCCAAAATTACCTCGTAAACAGAACTCAATCGCAGTCTGTGTATCATCGGTATGTAATACATCCACGAAATTATTAATTGCAAAATTGTAGCGATAGCGAACCAAAACGTTATGGTCCCGTGCACATACGCATGATTTGGGTAGCCGAGAATAGTAATTGCTGAAATAAACGTCACTCCCATGGATAAGCCGACTGGAATCTAAAAACATTATGCGATTGGCAAACAATTTTGTCTCGGCAATTGGGAAAATTTCAAAAAAAAACAACAAATCTTCATCATATTCGCGTTATTACGCCGAGGGGCAGGGCTCATTTCCGCGACTCAGCGCTTCGGCAACATAGCACCGAAACAACAACTCAGCGGTGGTAAGCCGCTGGCGACACTGTGTTTGATTTGACCGGTCCGAGAATTAAACCCCAGAACTCCCGCACCGATACCGACGCTTAACAACTGAGCTAAGGAAAATGTAACGAACATACATAAAGCGCAAGCACAGATAGGAAAAAACAGACAGGGCCGTCGGTTTTCAAAAAATCACTATTGGATTCTTACTTAAATTGCGAAGTTGGCATTTTTACGGAAGTAATTTTGCGCCGAGGATGGCAGCAACAAAAATAAATCAAACTAAGTGATCGTACTAACAATCAAATGAAAACAATTTTCATCCTTCTTAGTTGTAGCTTCAATTAATCAATCAATCAATCAAGTTTTTATTTGCCAGGTATACAAATGCAACACGTACATTAAATGATACACCATGACAGGGAGACAACGAAATGACGATACGGTCTTCTAGTCAATTGCCACCGTAGGATGCAAGCATGCAATTTGTTTTGGCCATAGCATGAAAAATGAATTAAATAAAAAAGAAAACCAAAAACAAACAAATAAGACAATAATAATAAACACGAAAATGCACACTCAAAATACGCCAAATTGTCAATTATGATTAGAATTTAAACGGTAATTTAGAATTGCCGTTTCATTTCTTTTTGTTTTGTAAATCACTCATCATGTGTCATATTTAAGAATTAAATGCTTCTTGAAATTTTTTTTAAATTTGGGAAAATTAAGGTTTTTTAGTTCATGTGGAACTTCAGACCATATAAGAGGACCACAAACTGACAGTGACCTTCGAGCAAATTTAGTATTAGTTCTTATTATATAATAATTATCTTGCACTCTTTTTCTGGTTTCATAACAATGAATTTTGGAGATCGGACAATAATTAATCAACTCAAGACCTGAGCGGTGATTCGTGCTGAATTTGTACATATGTTTCGCAACTTCAATAGTATATATGTCTTCCAACTGTAAAATTTGTAGTTGACTAAACAAGGGACTCGAGCGTGCACGATATTCACTCTTGGCAATCAATCGAATAATGTGTTTTTGTAAAATTTTAAGAGGTTTTAAACTTGATCCACTTCCCCACGTATTTATGCAATACGAAAGATGCGAATGTATCAGGGAATAATAAACTGACTTAAGCGTACAAGTATTGACATAGTTCCTTAACCTAACAATTGCCCATGCTCCAGAACTAATTTTTTTGCAAACCTGTTTAATGTGATGCTTCCAGTCCAGGTTATTATCTATTAATACATTTAGATATTTAATGCATTCTTTTTTTGGATATAACATGATTATCTATCTTGATTTCAAATTTGAGGTGTTTATCTAATTTCTTTTTGGTAACAATCATATACTCAGTCTTTGCAAAATTGATAGATAATCTATTATTTCTCATCCAATTTATCACGTTTGTTAACTCTAAGTTCACATTGTTTTGTAGCTCATCTAAGCTGTTACCGCACATGGTCAAGTTTGTATCATCTGCAAACAGTTTTACATTAAATTTAGTTGCTAAAGGGAGATCGTTTATATATAACAAAAATAAAAGTGGCCCTAAAGTGGACCCTTGAGGAATCCCGCAGGTAACATAACAAAATAAAGAACGAACATTATTTACCACTGTAAACTGCTTACGATTACTCAGATAACTTTTCAACAGTTCAAGCGGAGATCCGCGAATTCCATATTGTCTTAATTTATTGATAAGAATGAAATGATCTACCGTATCGAAGGCTTTTGCTAAATCCAGGAATATTGTGCATGTTATTTTCTTATCATCAATGTTACTGATTATTTCATTGTCTATAGCTTAATAGTCAATTACTGTAATAGATAAATGTTATTAGTTGATGAGGATATTGCGTCGAAAAGCCATGCTTTTAACAAGTACACTATGCTATGATCTGTGTCTGTAAAAATGTCACCACTTCTATGTTTTATAATTAAGTTCGTAATGAATCGCTCAGCAAGAAGGATTCAAACTTTAATTTAACTTGACAGTGATGACACCCATACGATTTGCTTTAGTTAAAAGACTCAACTTTATTCACTAGTAACCTACTCCTACTCTAAAAAGAGGTGATTTCGTCAAAAGGAATATTAATGTCATTTTTTTTTTATACTATGCATACATGTATGTAGTTTACGTCTTTTTACGTGTTATATTCTAGAAAACAACTATTTTCTTACGTACCGTTGCCATTCTTCTCCCTCCAAAGTAATAATTTTCCACATTATTTTTCTTGCGATCAACAAATGCATGATAAAGCCCGACAATAAGTGAAAGTGCTAAAAGACCTAAAAATAACGCTTTGTCAGCGATATGGTCCAGCGGTACCGCGCGCAGGTGACAGAACAGATCCTACGTGACTAGTTCGATAAATAGAGACTGGAGCCGATCGCATTTGAGTTACTGGGTGCCTGCTGACTCGAACAGTGCAAGCTCACTTCGCAATCTCCCTTCATTACTGATGAATTTTCAGGTCAATATAATTTGAAATAGTCTCAGTCAGTTATTTATTTCTTACCCTGCACTCGTATAAGACCAATTTTTTTAAAAAAGGACGACAAATTTCTAAGGTAAAATCGCAAACGTTTTGATCAATTATTTATTTGGTTATTAATTGGTAATTAATAAACTTACCAAAAAACACTCCAAAATCCACAATTCCAAACTGTCGCGCTATTTCCATATCCAATAAAAGATCACAAAGCGTTTAAAACAATAACAGTTGCTTGTGAATCTGTTTGAATCTATCCGAGTGCAACCTGCGTTTTGAAGCGATGAATCGAAAATGACTAAAAACATTTCGTATCAATGAAAGTATACATCTACAATTACCATTCCCAATGTAGAGCGAGAAAAAAGTAAAAAGATACCTCAAGCGCCCAGTACTGTAAGACTTAAGATGCAAACCAGGGCCGAAACTAGGTAATGCGGCCCCCCCCAAAAAAATCATTTTTCGGGTCCATCTAAAAATTTTTTCTGGAATGGTGATACAAAAGAGCGAGTCCCGAAGGAGCGATGCCAAACTAGGGGGGTCTGGGGGCATGCACCCCCAGAAAATTTTGTAGAATTTGACCTTATTTTGGAGGCTTTTGTGCGTTTTGAGCCTTTAAAATTCCTCAGTTTTAACAAGGTTTAATAGTCTGTTTTACTAGGTTCCTTTTAAACCCACTAAAATGATGCTGCAAGCAAACCCTACTCTAACATTTCGCTACCTATGCGAAGAAAAAACGTTTTTAAGGCCTATTTTTGCACCTTTCACTTGAGGATGAGAGGCCCTTGGTATGCTACTACACGTTTGTTTGCTAGTTTTGCGACTGCTATTTTTCGAAAAATTTGCAGGGGCTTCCCGTGACCAAAAGCATAAATATGGTATAGGGACTCACATCGCGCGAGTTAAGAGAAAAAATATATTGAATCTCAGAATAGGCTTAGTTAAGGCACCTTTATCATACGTTGAGTAAATAGTACTACTTACTGACTATTCACGGGGCCTCTTTTTTGTGCGGCCCCCCTCCGGTTGGAGGGTTCGGGGAACGCTAGTTTCGGCACTGGTGCAAACCATAGTCATTTAATCTCATTGGTTCAGCTCTTTTGTTCGCATAGGCTATTACTTATGCTTGAATACATTCAAAAGTAACATAGATCGATTAGAGCAAACCAAAGAAACCAGAAAAGTAGGTCAAAATCGCATTTAACTTGTTATATAGGTTATATGCCGGAGCATTACTCATTCATTTAGTACAGCCTAATTAGTAGTTAGCTTATACAAAGTTTTCTCGTATCAAATCATGATTTTTTCGTGTTATTGGAATGCGTTCATCGAATATTCCGCAGGCTGCAGCCTAATTAAGTGCGATTGCTTCAAGTATTCACTTTAGCTGGAAAATCAAAAAATTGTTCCCATTCTTTCAAATTTTTTTTTGAAAATTACGCGACTAAAAAAGTGTCAAACTTCTTGATGGGGAATTGCTCATGCGAACGAAGGTTAATGACGTCATTACAGATGACGTTGTTAAAGGTCATTATTAAAAGCACCCCTCGTTCTTTCTCCGACAATGCCAAAGGCAAAAGCCTCAAAAGTTGGCCTATACACTAGGGATGTGCCGAGTCGAGTTCGAGTACTAGGCCGAGTATTAAACCATTATCATTTTGACCTTTTTTTGCTTTTAAACCGAATTTGAGTCGAAATTGGGACTTCTACGGACGTGATGACCTTCTTTTTTTTTTGCTCTTTACCTTATTTTGCGTTCATATTTTGACGTCGTAGATACTCGGACTCGCCCGAGTAATGTCGTGAATACTCGTTACTCGGCGAGTTCGAGTAATTTTCCTTGAGGCACATCCCTACTATACACAATCTCGCCATTTAAAAATGAAACTCTTAAATTGGAGTGGAGACTGGAAAAAACTAAAATGAGACAAGACTCTGCTCTCAAATTACAGCTATAAAATCGTGAATTTACGCCATCTTGTGGTCTAACTTTTTGGCACATAACTTTTTCATACACTTTATTTTGAGCTCAAAAGTTCCAATGCAGATTGGACCGACGTTTTTGCAAAGAAAAGTGATCGTAAATATTCTCAGTGAGCAGTAGCGCATCCTACTGTAGCTACCCCAGTGTGATAACTCCACAGGCCTATTGGTTCTATAAGGTCATTCTTTGAAATTTAATAGTTGTACATTAGGGCATACTGCGATTCCGTACAAAATGTCTATGTTTGCCACATTTTTTATGGATTCGTAAAAGGGACTATACGGCCCCTCCTTTCCTCCGAATACTAAACTTAAATTTTGCCTATTAGCATAATATCAGATGGCGGCACGAAACCACTCGAAATTCAAACTTCGATTAAAAATTGTACCTCTTGACTACTGCAAAAAACCCTACCTCAAGACTGATTTCGTAAAATCTATACGGTACGTAATCTTACTAACTGCTCTGTGTTACTGCAAACTTTTTTTTTCACGAGGTACAGAATAATCGTGAATCAAAACCCTTGCAACCTTGCAAAAAAACGCGTTGCTCCTCTGATGTTTACTATACGGTTTCCGCCGGCAATTTAAGGAAAGTAAGCCATATGCTAAGTTGCGCAAGCTCTTAACACGTTTCAAAAAACGTCATTTTACGTTTGCGAATCAATCGTGGAATACGAAAAGCGAAAATGAAACCATAACTGCGATAAGCACGACCATTCCAGTTTTATTTTGCAATCTTTGAATAGCGAAATGGGTCATTTGTTGTGTAGCCTTCAATTAAGCTAATTCGTTCGGTTATAGTTCAAATGGTGTTTTACATTCACCGTTACTCTTTACCGCAAACCAAATCTGTTGACAAGTTTTATTCAACTAAATTTATGAGGCTTTTTCACTGACCATTGGTTTTGAAGTAAATAGCATGCGTTCACCGTACCGGTAGATAGATTGCCTCCTGCCTTTGTTTTTGATTTTCGTTAGAATTGCAACAATATTGCATTCATGCAGAGAAGTGTGGCAACCAACCTCTATACCAGACATGGGCAAACTACGGCCCGCGGGCCAAATCCGGTCCGCCGGTCCTTTTATTCTGGCCCGCCGGCACTTACACAAACTTAAACTCCCACCGTGAATTGCGCGGAAAACCTTTTTCTCCTTCAGAGATCATGGATGGCAGTGATTTTCAAAAAAAAAACAAGCCTCAACGGTACAAAATTGGAATAAAAAACGAAAAAAACGAGGTGAGAACCTTTCATTTTGGAGATCACATTCGTACGTGGACCGTGATCTCCAAAAAAAAGGTCTTCACCTTGTTTTTCAATCAGCGTGCAGCCCGCTGCTTCAACAGTTTTTCCAAATCTGGCCCTTTGTGTGAAAAGCTTGCCCACCCCTGCTCCATACTGTAAAACTATACACTGTTGATGATTATATTGCAAGCTTTGTCACTGCAAAATGCAAATTTTGAGGTGATGGTGCCTGGCTGGCTGCCCATTAAATTTACTATTTCATCATCAATGACCATTCATTTATATTGGTATAGGACATTGGAGACAGCATAGCCTACTTCTATAGAGGGATATATATCAATACTTTTTTGAAAGTTTTAAGAGTTAGGATAAAGGTTACCGTAATCATGTCACCCAAAACGCCTACTTCCCCATAGTGATAAAACAAATTGAAGTTAATTTGAACATTGTTTAAAGCCTCTGACACTGTACTAGTAGACTCGAAGTACTGGAACTCAAATACAGTAATTGAAGGATTTAGAATTATTTGATGATGTACAGTATTATTTGATACCATGGACCTTCGCCGCATGATCCATTTCCCGAAATATCGAGGGCGTAGGCGAATCTAAGAAGCTATTTGAGGCTTAGCTTCTTAAACTGAACTTTAACTTCACATATTTTAATATTTTCGTACTTCTCCACTTCTAGGTAATCTAAGACCAGGGGTTATCAATCGGAAGCCATTGGATCGTTAGGGCGCCACAAGACATTACCCAGGGGACCTTAAACACGAGATTTATTAACTTCTTAATGGTAATTATTCACTTATGACCAACGGACAGCTGTACAGTATATAGCTACAACGAGCGCAATGCTGACATTTTATCGCTGAACCGGGAGCCACTGGTGTTGAGAATCTCTGGAAAGTGGCCACAATTCAATCAATCCCAGATGGTTGCCGAATCAAAAATGATCAATCTGTTTTCCCTACACAATCTTCATGGCTTTTCTTTGTTTTTTTGTTTTTTTTTGGCGAACAATTAAAACCCTACTCTTGAAAGACAATACAAGGAGCCTGTTTACACAACGCTCTATCTTTTGTAGCCTATACGTAAACTTTGTTTCAATTTTATACTCATCCATTTATGTAGTAACACGAAGTAAACGATCTAGAAAAGTTGATTGAGGTAATTTACAGTTACTTACACCAGTGGTTCTCAAATTGCGCATCGTGACGCCCTGGTGCGTCGTTTTGTTTTTCCAATGAGAAATTTTATTTGTAGGAATACTTAATTACTGTAAATAAAAGTTATTATATTTCTGTGTCGTATTATCACTTATCTGTCTGTCTACTATGAGTAAACAATAAATTTTTGAAGAAGTTTTTTTGTATTTCAATGTATTGTTAAGTAACAGTAGTAATTGATTGCTAAAAAAAGCATTGCACAATGTTCATTTTGCGCGTGTAGATAAAGTAGTACTAGTAGTAGTTTATTTTATTTAACGACCAGGCAAACACCTAACAAAAACAAGGAACAAAAACAATGGCCGAAAAATAGGCGCAGCAGCCAGTTCAGCAACTTTGGCTCAGCAAGTAAAGTGGATGCAAACAAGAAGCGTAAAATCACGTGACAGACACGTGACAAATGAAGATGACAGTGACAGTAAATTCGTTTATAAAGCGTCGTTCATAAGTTTAAATTTTCTTGTTTAAAATTTTGTTATCAGTGGTGCGTCGCATGCCTAGCAAACTTTTCCAAAGGCCCGGCAAAAAAGTTTGAGAACCACTGACTTACACAGTAATTCAGAGTTCAGACATTGACTGCAAATGAAGATCTGCCATTGAGCGTGTAGAGAGCTAGAACGTATGTCCGCAACATATTACTGTTAGTCCAGGATAAACTCAGCAGTCGGGTAGCGAGGAATTTTAAAAAGTGGGCCATAAACTGCAAAGTTCGTCAAAAGCCTGGTATAGTTCGGTCACTTCCCAACATTTGTGATTTTTTACTAAAATGCAAAGTCAAAAGAAGGGGCTGTGGCACAATGTCCCCCCCTCTCTAAACACGCCCCTGGAAAGTAGTAAATGTAAAATTTTGGGGAGAATATAAAAATCAAATCTCAATTATCAAGAAAATGTAGTGTGGTCTTATGCTGCTACATTTTCTTGATAATTCTTAATTAAGATTTGTGGTCTTAGTCAAATAGACACTATAGCTGCTGCACAACCAAATAACAAGTTTTTTCACATCTTTCAGTTAAATCGCGTAGCTAACGGCGGCGAAGATTTAGAGATAACCGATGGAATATTAACAGAAGTTGCACCGATGTGCAACATGCCATCTATCGTACAAAATTCATGCTCAGCCTTGAAGGGTGATAAGGAAAAAGGGGAACTCGTTCAAATCTGTGTTTTTGTTGCATTCGTTTTCTCGTTACAAGCACATTCGTTGTTTTCCACGTTTCACCGATCAAGGCGATGCAAAAGCTTTAAATACAAAATCTATCCTTTTACCACCGGATGTTCGTGTTGCTGCGCGGTCAACTAAAAGGCATGCAGTGATGCTGTTGACTCAATTTTCAAAATCATCATCCAAAAGTGCTTGGCATCTGAAAATAATGTTTTCGTCAGCTGTTTGTTCGTGTGTGCTCTTCCGGAAATCAAGCGAAGCGCGGACCCATTGGTGAGAGTTTGTACTTGAAAGAAACATCTGCATACACACTGGTAATATTCATCTAGTATAGTATATACATCTGTGTTTATACAATACATGTGCGTGTTTATACAGGGATTGTGTTTATGCATACGCGTGTGTGTTTATACTGTACATATGTAAACATAACGTTTAGGTGTTCATGCTCACTCACAATCAGGAGTTCACCAACAATTTGCATGTCTAAGTTGGAGTGAAAATGTCCCAGTTGAAAATGAAGTTCTTGTCAAATTTGAACTTCATTTTCAACTTTTCGAGTTTCTAGTTCAAGTTCAGTAAATTTTACTGAGCTCATGCTTAGTTCAAGTAGTTTTTATGGAGTTTAGGTCAAGCTTAAGTCCCCCCTTTTTTTAAAATCAAGTTCAACTTCGAGTTCAAGAATTATTATTTTTCGATTCGAGTTCGGAAAAAAATCAGAGTCGTAGCGAGTTTGAGTCCACAGCCCCGACACTCGTTTTCATTAAGTTTATTATTGCATGATAATGAGCGCTTAAAAGCTTGTTGGCTTCTGCCATGTAATTTAGAATAACTTGACCGAGTATCTGAGGGGTATTTTTCAAATTATATTGAACAGAAAATTCAACAGCAATTGAGGGAGACTGCGAAGTGAGCTTGCACTCTTCGAGTCAGCAGCCACCCGTTATATATGTCATATGCGATCGGCTCCAGCCGCGAATCGAACCCGTCACGTAGGATCTGTCACCTGCGCGCGGTACCGCTAGGCCATGTAGCCGAAGTATCGAACTCGGTTACCCAGCTGCAATTAAAGTGAACGCCATGATTACTTTTCAAACTCTGTAGCAGGTTAGAAACTATTGCTAAAGGAAAATCCATAAAAATCTCAAAATCACAACGTGTTATGTAGAACGCACATCAACTGCGCAGCCACGAAACTTTGTAATTCGAGCAACTCTACAACGTTATATCACAGATAGAGACTTTGCACAGATTGTTGCAAACGTCAGCATCACAGTGGTTAAAAGGCAGTATTTTTTGCACAACAGTTTTTTAAAAAGGCTAACTCATGAAAAAGACCGGCTAATTATTTAATCTCTCAGCATTATTTTTTGATGCATCCTTTACAAACAAACCCTTCTTGACCTGTACTGAAGCCGCCACAGTAATTGGTATGTAATATTATGCTCGTATGTTCGTCATTTCTGCAAGTCTTAGCTTAGAGCGCGATGAGCATTCATATTTACTGTTACTTTAATTAATTTTTAGAACAGTGAATATTGCGGTTTTATCTTCTGAAAGATGCACTTAAGCCAGCGGTTAATCATAAGCTTATTGTTGACAAATACTGCAGATTGTAGTGGTTATGCAACGCATTTGTATGCTTGTTCGCGAAGCTGAGCATGAAATAGTTATTGCAAGCAAAGCATAGAAAGCGATGAAGGAAAACGATCGACAGTATCAGCTTATTCAGAATATCAATCATCAGTAAAATATTACAGTCATTCAAGCGCAGCACAGGCTTTCGACATATGTGAAGAAAGTAAGTACTGCTTTGAATATTAAACTTACGGTCACTTAGTCGGTGTTTGATTTCTAAAAAATGCTTTTCGTAAGAAGTTGTGACCATAATTAAGTCGGGTGGGCTTTTTGGGTTTGGTTCTGGCCTAATTTTGAGAAAATAATTCGAGCTTAAACCGGGTCCGATTTGAGTCTCACAGATGTATGCCAACTCATTTTTGCGTCTTACGAGTGGAAAACTGCATTTTGCTACCGCTTATCCGCACGGTACGCTTGGTTGCCCATTTGCCCAAGCATTAAAACTTATTTGAAGAAACAAAAATTTTGGGTGTAAGTGCTTTTGTGGGCTTTTTCGCCCCTGTTTAGGGTTTTACATCAAATTGGGGTCCAGCCCTGGACTCGAATCGGACCCGGTTACAACCTTGGTTCCGTAAAAATCTTTCGCAATTGAATCACAAAATGAAAGTAGTTTGTTTTGAATTACTTCCATTCTGAACGTATTAGTTTACTAATGTAGACTGCAACCGGCCGGCTAGCGTAGTTAAAGACACCGCTATCGGCGAGGTAGGTCTGGGGTTTGATTCCAGGGCCGGTCAAATCAGACGCAGTCGACCACGGCTCGCCATCTCTGCGACGTTTCTTTAAAACTGTGTTGCCCAGGTGCTAAGTTGCGAAGATAGGTGCCGCCACTCGTTACACGGTTGCGCGTGACCACGCGAGTATTATCAAGATTGAATTTGTTGTAGCCTGCTCTAAAGTACTGTATCGTCTGTATGTATCCTTTATCGTACATATTATGACTACTTCAACTTAATTTGCGAACAAATTGATGAAACAACTATTGTTTGCTTCAATAGTTTGTTTGCTTCAATAGTTTGTTTCTTGAGTAACGGATAGCGAAGCGACTATTCATCCTCCGAGATGATTAATTGTCGACAAGAAAACAGCGTGCAAAATGTTTGAAGAGCGAAATTGACTAGCTGAACCTTTAGCAACAGCCACAGATTTATTACATGGCTGAATGGGAAGACCGTTTGCCTATGGAGCAGTAGACTCTATATTCCAGGTACGGTGAAAACAAATAGCCTAATTTGCTTGAGATATAGAGCTTTCCTGCTTGACGCTCAGAAATAAATTGATAAACTGATTTGGTGAATTAAGAGTTCTTAACAGAACTCGGGCGTTTCTGATAGACAGGTGGACGACAACTACTAAGAGAAGAGCGCTTGAAAGGCGTACGTTTTTCTTTGTTTTCTGATGGAAGAAAAGCAAAAATGCATCGAAAGATGTAATCGTGTAAAACTGATGAATAGTTTTTTTGGGGGCATTTGTGTGCTTTACATGAGTAAATGGAGCAATTTTTTCTTGCAATTAAGACTGACAAACCAGTGCAGAATGCCTTTGTAGTTTTATCGCAATGAAAAAAAAAAACAACTTGTGAGCGCTCTATAGTACCTGCTTTCTGACTAAATCAGATATGGTAGTGATTTATGAAAAAGAAAAAGTTCGGTGCAATGATTCACATCTAATTTCTTGAAAAAGTCTCAAGTTGTTAATAGTTTATTTGAACCCCTCCACCCCCCACGGAGCCTTTATGGCTTTGACTTTGTTTGAAAAACACGTTTGGTCAATATAATATTCACGTTGTTAATTTAACTGCTAACCCTACGTGTTGCAATATAATAAATAGGCTTACGACTTTTATTCATTTTTTTTTCTTTTAGTTACTTTTAGTTTTCTTTTATTTATTTACCGTAAAACCTCTATTTGAGCGCCATTTCTATTTGAACGCCACCTCTAATAGACCGCCTCTTTTAAGAAAGGGTTGAAAAATAGAGCGCCTCCCTCTGCAATTGAACGCCACCTCTAATAGAACGCCACTTTTAGCGGTGGAACCGTATTAGCAGGTCCCCACTGTTAATGTTGCCGACGAGACGGCCGTCTACTTGGATTACTCGAGCAGTCTAACACTTGAAAATAAGGGAGCCCGAGAGGTACCCGTGAAGACTACCGGTCCCGACAAGTTACACGTTACTGTCATGCTGACAGCTCGATCTGACGGATTCGAATGCCGACCGTACATCCTACTCAAGAACAAGCGACCAATTAAGGAGATCGTCACCAAGTTCAAGAATACGCTCCATCTTTGCTGGGCCGGGCGTACCTTTTTCAACGATGATCTAACTTCTGAGTATCTGCAGATGATCGTCGGCTCTTCTATGTTTGGAAAGCGCCTTCTTGCCTTGGACTCATACCGATGTCACATCAGTGATGCCACAAAGAAACAATTGAAGAAGCTCCAGATTGATACGGCGGTGATTCCAGGAGGCTGCACCAAGTTCATACAGGCTCCCGACGTCTACTGGAACGCCCCATTTAAGGCTAAAGTCCGACATTTCTATGAGAATTGGATGTTGCACGGCGAGAAAAGCTACACCAAATCCGGAAACATGCGAGCACCATCAATGGAAGTTTATTTGAAGTGGATAGTCGATGCTTGGGATCAGCTATCGAAGGATCTGATCATCAAATTGTTCAAGGGATGCGGATTGACTAACAATCTAGACGGCTCTGAGGATTGCAAGATCCACTGTTTCAGGTCAGACGGCCCGATTCAGACTGGACAGGAGCTTCTCAAGCAAGCGCGGACCAATGCCGACATTAGCGGTACACGTGAACTTACCGGTATTCAGCAACTTGACATTAATGCGGAACGTAATGAAAAAGACGAGGACATCGACGCGTCACTTGATTTTTATCAGTGAATTTGTAGCCTATATTTCGCTAATTACAGTACCTTATATACCGGTAAATGTGTTCGATGTTTTTTCTTTTCATTAATAAATTTCATTTCAAAATTCTGACCAGCTAGTCGAAAAATAGAGCGCCTCCCTCTAATTGAACGCCACCTCTAATAGAAGGCCACTTCTAATAGAAGAGTTGAAAAATAGAGCGCCATGGCGGTGAAATAGAGGTTTTACAGTATATATAATAAATAGGCTTACGACTTTTCTTTTTTTTTTCAGATTTGAAAGAATGAAATACAAATATGCTAAGCCAAAGCAACTTTTACCTACGCAATCCCCAAACGGTGGGTGGGGATGGATTATAGTAGGAGCAGTTTTTGTGATCGGCTACTTCACTTGGGGGGTGTACATAGCATATCCAGTTTTTTACCAACCTTTGATGAATGAATTTGATAGTAGTTTGAGCAAGGTCACCTGGGTCAATGGAGCGCACGAGATTGGAAGAGCTTTCGGACGTAAGTTGTCGGCTATTTAATGCATGTTGGTGTGTTGTATAGAGCTGAATATTGAATAGTTATTGACGTAGTGAAAAGCCTGGCTTTAATGCCCCTGCCCTCTTTAAAATTTCTCGCTACGCCTCTGACTCAAACTGATATCAGTGCATAACTTGGAGGGGTCATAAAGTCTCTTTAAGTCAGTGGCGTTGCGAGAAGTTTTGCACTAAATAAAAATGGTACATAAATTACAAAAGCCGTAGTAAGAGTCTGGCATACTTGTTCTTTCTCTGCTGAAAGACAAAGTCAAAAGGGTTGAGGGGGCATGGCACAATGCCCTCTCCCCTCCTCGTAAAGGCGCTACTGATATGGGTCTTCACTCTAGGTCTTGTTTCTTCAAACTCTCAAAAAAGAAACTTCAACTGAGTTTTGCATTAAAAAAGTAAAAATTATTTATTTTTTTAATTCCGGTAACTGAAGTAAGAATAGGCTTTCACCTAATTAATTAATTATTTACGGCACACATAGCGAAAAAGATTTAAGTTAAGCCTAATGCCAAGTTCACTCTACAATATTAAGCTAGTCTCTGAAACCAGCTGTATTTTCTTGACCTACGTCACCTGTTCAGTTTAAAAACTTCGATAGTTGTTTTTCTTGATTAACTTTAACGTCATATGATAAGCTCTATATTTCCTTTTGCAGATCTGTCGATGCCACTACTGAGTCAAAATAATCAATTTCGTCTTCCTTCAATAGTTTTTTCTCTAATCTCTGCTGTTTCTATATCTTTGACAGCTTTTGTACATACGGAATGGTGGCTGTACGTTCTCTTAGGATTCATTCCAGGTTAGCTGCTTTAAATGGTAGTTAAGAGTCATAATTTTAGTTATTAACTGATGGTAAGATAATTTTGCATTGATAAGGTGATGTACTTGGGGACCTACCAACCTTTTCTGCCGCCCAGAAATAGTCCTGATAATGATTTCCCAAGGTGCCTTCAACAATGAAGATCATGAAGTGTGAAATTCTTCTGCCTCCTACAACGTGCTGTCCGGGGTCTGTACTCCTATGCCCGCCTCTGGATGCATTTGTTTAGCATGAATATGTTAAGCATGAACTATGCTAAAAACACGCAACAGTAAGAATGCACGTTCAAAAGCACAAAATCAATGACAAGAGATAGGCTTATTACCATGGACGCCCGCAGGGGGGGAGGCACTTGTCCCCCCCCTGGATTTTGAGCGAAAAATGCGCAACCGCACAGTAGTTGTAATACATTTTGTTTTAGTTATAATATGCACAACAAAGTTTGATGCAAAGCTAAAAGTGCTAAATTATTATGTACGCACAAGTAGGCGTCTGTAGGGGGGGACAATTCGGCACTTGCCACTCTGATTTTGAATAAGAAGTGCACAATCAGCCTGTTTCCATGTCCGAAAACCGTGGGCTTCTGGCCCGCGGGCTCTGTTCTAGTCAGGTGTAGTGAAGCTTTACAGGGGTTAATGTCAGCAAAATCGTTGGCTTTCTGGGACACACATAAAGAGCTGCTGGTCTTAATAAACAAGGGCTTTTGGAAAAATTTGCCCAGAAAAGAACACTTTGAACCCACGTTTAGATAGCCCACGTTTCGAGTGAACATGGAAACAGGCTAATTATATGGCCTTATAGCTTCAACGGGTTTTATCTTGGCAGCAAAAATGCGCTACAAAATCTGACGTCAAAGCTGAAGGAGCTAAACTAGAATAAGCTTTCAGTACGTAAATCAAAATAATTGCAAAAACTTTCGAGTGAAATCAAGTGATCTTTAAAATTCCAAAATAGCCGATACGCGTATGGTAAAAGAGTTTGGGCTTGGTAAATTTTACTGTAAACGTTTTAAAAGCTTTAAAATATGTTAAAGGGTGAATTTTTCAAGGACTAAACCCAAAGCCTCCTTCTCTTCGCTTCATTTAATTTACTAGCTTACTTTGAATTCTTTTTGATTTTTTTATTGTTTTTTTTGACGCAATATATCAACTGAGAGATTGATTAAGAGGGCTGCAGTATGGCCTGCAACCGCATTGCCTGCGACTTTAGAAAGCTTGTAGCAAATTATAAGAAGCCAAGAGAAGGAGGCGTTGGTCTTACCCCTGAAAAAACAATTACGCAAAGTATTTTCAGAAAATTTTTAGGCGGTTTACACAAAAGCTGATGAAAAGTACCGTCACTACTCATCACCATAAACATTATGATAATCACGCACCAAAATTTGACTGTATCGTGTGTGAATTTTTAAATATCTTTATCAGTAGAATAGAAGTAGTAGTTTAGTTTCATGCTCACAAGTAATTTTTATAATAAATCATGCTGATATCAGCGCTATACACGCAGTAAAACTGGATATGATTTATTACACGATATTATTATTATCAAGGAACGACCAGTTCAACTCCTTCTGTTACGTCTCTTACTTTTTGATTGATTGATTTCTTCATTTTTATCCTCCTGTCACGAGAAAGCGATGGAGACGCTATGCGTAGGACGAATCCAGACTCGCTTAGGAGCTCCATTTTGTTTCCGAGTTTCCGCTTGAACTTTGCTTCCGACTTCTTTGATTTGTACTTGTTAGATTCCACGTTGTAAAGATTCCTCGTGAAGATTCCTTGTTAGATTCCACGTGAAGCATCTTATCCAACGACGCAATTACGAGACTTGGGTGGGAGTTGAACCATCAACCTTGCGATCACAGCTGTCGTAAAAACGATGCTCCGAACCACTCGGCCACGCTGCAGGGCTGGCCATGGCCCTCTTTTGACTCTGCCTTTTAGTAAAAAAGAGCAAAACTAATGGTGCCAAGTGACTGAATTAAGCCAGACTCTTTCAATGGTTTCTGTAGCTTATGGCCAGGGCGAATCCAGGGGGTAGGATGAGGGGTATGCATCTTCCCACCAGCCATTTTCAAAAATGCTTTTGATGTAGCCTAGGCGTATATAATTTTTCCGTTATTTCGAATCTTTTCGATAGCAATAAGCCTTACGCCTTAAGCACGCATAATCGAAAATGTACGAACAAAATGCATCATATTTGAAGAAACACTCAGAATTAGGGTCAAAAAATTTAAACAAAATTTGCCTGAAAATTATTCAAAAAGCTCTGAAGTAGCCATTGCAGCATGTAAATTTTCAAAAATTTTCCGGGGTAGCATGCCCCCGGACCCCCCTAGAGCCATTCTTGTAACTCAATCAGCCTCAAATTAGTTCTGCCGAAAAAAAATGCTTAAAATGAATGAAAGTTATGGTCCTTCCCCTTTTAAAATTTTTCGCTAAGCCACTGGGCTTATGGTACTGCCTTTTCATCTAATGGAGTTGATTAAAATTAGATTAAGCAGATTGACTGATACCGTAAAATGTTAACTTGACCAACCAAAAATTTGCCCCCCCCCCCCTACAAAAAATTCTGCGGGCGCCCATGCTTATTACGAACCTATTCCGCAAATGAAGTTGGTAATATCCATTTGACTAATCGTAATCTACAGTGCTATTTTCATCTCAGCTTGTTATATTGTTTTCGTTTTTGTTTCAGGTTTCGTATTGGGTAACTTGACAGTATCATGTTTTGTGATGATATCGCGATATTTTGACAAGAAAAAGTACCTGGCTCTTGGCTTATCACAATGTGGAGGAGCAATTGGAACATTGAGTTTGGCGCCATTATTTCAGTTAATTTCCGAAAGCTACGGCATAAAGGGAGCTCTATTGCTTACAGGAGCAATGTCGCTTCATTGCGTTGTTGCATCAGCTTTATTTCGTCCAATATATTTGTTCAACGACGAAACTGCGGCACAGCGAAGTCCTTTCGCTGCTAATCTAGCTACAGCAATGAGACTTCTCGCTATGCCTAAGTTATGGATAGCAGTGTTGATTCTGCTTTGCGTTTACGGAGGTTTGCGCACATATACAGCTTTCGTTGTTCCACTAGCTAATACATTTCAGGACGCAGATGAACTTAAATCATCGTTTTTGCTCTCAATCTTGTGCGGTATCAGTCTCGTTTCAAGGGTGCTAGTCGGAGTTGCTGGAGACATTAAATCGGTGAATGTAATGTTTCTGTTATTTGTTTTTTCGCTGCTTTCTTCAATAACATTTTCCACAGTTTGGTTTATATCCACCTATACTTGGCTAGCAATCAACGCTAGTATTGTTTCAATAGTAACTAGTACTTGCCACATTATGGTCGTACCAATCGTGAGTGCTGCTGTAGGAGAATCAAATTTGCAATGGGGCGTAAGTTTAACAGGATTCTTATACATTATTCTCGGAGCAGCCATTGTGCCACTTGCAGGTGAGTTTTAGTAAATTTAGTAATTGTGGCCTAACGCAAGGCGTAGATCGCCTTGGCCTAGCTTGATAATATACGAGTATAGCGCAGCGGGCGATTTCAGATAAGTTTATAAGCACATAGAAATTGAAAATTAGGCCATATGAAAAAAAATTAGACTTGCTATCGCTGCGTCCCTGTTATCTATTTTTCGACCGTTACTTTTGTTTCTGGTTTTTGTTTTATAAGTTTGGTCGCTGGATGAAATAAACCACCGCTACTTACCAAAAAAACTCAGTAGCCTAGTTTTTCAATTATGCTTTGTGAACGCAACATTATGTGATGCGTAGTTTTTGTGAAATTGCAAAATCGCTTGTCATTTAATTTTAAGATATGCAGTATTTTTGCATTTGAAGTTGTAAGATTCCTACTGAAACTTACGCTGTTCAAACACTCAAACAGATTTTGGGAAAAACTAACAGCTTTACCAATACTTGCAAATTATATCTGTTAACCTTACGTACTCGTGCATAAGTGATAATATGTGTCCATAATTGTGTAAGATGAATAATTAACTCTTCTATACTTCAATAAATCTTTGCTAAATTTTACGTATGTATAGCTTTTAACCTCTCTCCTTGAAGAGCCCCACCACGGTGGAACAAGCTGTTCGGCTTTTATGTCAACATTAATCGGTGATTGACGGTTTTGTGTTTACACAGCATCTTTTTACAGGGCTTTTGATCGATTATTACGAAAACATTAAACTCAGTTACTTTGTTGCTGGACTATTGATGTTCATTGGTTCACTGTTGCATATTCCTTTAATCAAAAGGAGGCAAAAGAAGAGTCAATCAGTAGTGGAAATGTCAAACAACAATGTTTAGAAACCAAGCAGGTTAATATATCGGCATCTTTGTAGCCTACTACGCTTTCATATTTGTGCATTTTATATTATTTTCAGCATTAAAAGGAATTTAAGACAATGAATGATCTGATGAACGTGTCGTTTATTTAAACTGAATTCAAAGTTAATGTTGGATCAGCTAGTCATTTCTTGGTGTTACGCTGGGGGAGAAGAGATAATAGCCAACACTCTACGGTAGTAAAGCGAGTCTTCTTGCTAAAATTGCCCGACATTTACCGATTAGCCAAGGACTTTCCAAACTTTTTCGCTCGCGACCCCTTTTAATCTCCTAAAATTGTTCGCGACCCTTCACGGTTAAAATGACAAACAGTGTGAAATATGCATTTGTGATAATTATTAAAAGGTGAAAACTAAAAACAAGTTACCGTTACTTAATTATTTTTCATTTTTGTGGCATATTTATCTTCCTATCACAAGAAAGCGATTAATGCGCTATACGAGCTCGCTTAGGAGTTGCCTACCACACCAAGATGGGGAAATCCCGCTAAGTGTCTTCCCAACGGCGCAACAAGTCAACTTGCCGGCTTGCTCTCCACACTGTCCTTTTAATACTGAGCGTCAAGCAAGGAAGCTGTGAATAGCAATTTTAAAAGTCATTGGTTTGACCCGACTCGAAATCAAATCCAAGTCTACAGCTCCCGAGGCTGACGCTCTTACCACTCGGCCATCTGAGCTGTTGATGCCTGCAATGCCTACTAGTTTACACTTAAGTAGCTTATTTCAAACAAAAACAAAAAAGCAAACACATTTGTGTAATGTGATGGGTGCGATTGCTTTCTCCTACAAACCAAATCCAGCCGCGACGCAATATTTGTTAACGCCGATCTCAAGACGGTTTCAATGTTGCTTAAGCCGGAACGATGTTTTGCCGTCAACGTTGCACATGCAGACTCGAACAGACACGTCGAGACAAACGGTCGGAGTGCGGTTACTGCCGAGTCCGATAATGATGGATATTCGGCTGTAATGCTAGCCATTGATTAACCAGCCATCCATTGCTTAAAATAGTTTTCAGTTACCTGCTCTAGCCTCTTGCCAGCAGGGCTCCACATGGCGTCGCAAACGGAAGCGATGAAACAAAAAGATGCATCCAGCTGTGTCACGTGATACCGAAGTGACGAAACAAAACAGTTTATACATAGAACTGCAGCATTCATCCACTGCCTCACTATATTTCGTACTAGCCTAGAAATAGGCCAGAAGCTACCGCTAGGTTAAGAATGATGTTTGCGCAATTGCACCAGTTTTAAAAGTCTAAAAAGCACAGCAGCATATTATGCAATTGTATAATACCCAATACTTTGAGTAAAATTTGTGTACTCCCTGCCAGGGCATGTAATGGAATGGAATGGAAGACGATTTTTCCATATTCCATACCGACAATTTTTTTCCATTCCATCTTCCATTCCATACCTAAATATTTCTTCCATATTCCATTCCATACAAAAAATTTCTTCCATATTCCATTCCATACTAACAAAACATTAATGCTATTCTTAGAGTTTCGGAAGTAGGCTTATATGGGCTGACTTTGCTTGCGATGTAGTTTTTCTGATCATAATTTATGATATTTAATTACAGATTGCCTGTTTGGTAATGAATCATTGCTTGGTTGCGGCGCAAAAGCAATTAGCCTATTGCGGTATGAGAAGGTTTTATAGTCAGAATTGCGTATTCAGGGGGCATTCGTTCATGCACTCATTTCGACTTCCACATTTTAAACTAATGATGACTTCCACATTTTAAAACTGAAGCAAACTTGCAACTGCAATAGAATGTTTACTAAAAATCGAGATTAGGCCACAATTATTTGCTACACTGGTCGTACTTTAAGCTATTCCAATCTTCACTGGCCCTATAATTATTACTCTTAAACGTTTTATAAGAAAGTTATGATTTTCAAGGAAAGCATATGTTGAAGTTTATCATTCTGAATCTACAGTCTTTACTGGTACTTGAAACAATCACCCTGAGCCTGGCCAGAATAACTTCTCAATGTTCTCATGATAAAAAACTTCGTACTGCCATGCTGTACCTCAAGCTCAGTCCACATGCAAGTGAATTTATTTATTTAATTAATTTAATTTAATTAATTTGAATTGGATTTATTTAATTTTGCTTTTAGTAAGACCTAAGTACTGAAAATCTGTATCATTGAAAAAATCAAAAAACTGTGATTATTATCTCTGCCGACATTTTGTTTACCACTACCTGTTCGCTTCGCGCTGGGTGAGTTCGCATATTGCATCTCAAACTTCAAAATAAACAATTAAAATCAATGCAATATCTAAGGTGTAAACTGAAAATTATCGTCGAAATGAAACAAAGTTTGCTTTTGCGAAAATTGTTTTGCGAGAAGCTGCAGCTGCAGGACCCCGCCAGATTTTACAAGTTGTTTGATTGACAGCTTGTTTTTGTACTTGCGTTGCTCTAATAACATCAAAAGAGAAAAGCTTTTTTGGTAAAAGTCGCAGACTTGCGCCAGCACAACGCCAGGTGAAAGCATTCGTCCAATTGAGTGACATCTTGTTTTTAATAATTTTGAATAAATTTGAAGTTGTGATTGTGAACACTTTGAAGTTTTCCGCGAAGCAATAGAATGTAGTGCGAACTCTGTCACCGTTTGTGCACACGGCACTTACCGGCTTACCGCGTAGTTTCCAGGCTGCGTCACCTTCTACCATTTAGCAATACTGTGACGCAGTGCCACTGCAACTCTGCAAGTAACGCTATTGTTGTTGCTTAATTGTTTTTTTTCCTTTTTTTACTTATAGATCAAAATTTATTATTCTGTTAAACTAATCCAGGTATGGAAAGTATGGAAGATGGCATTCCATTCCATTCTTTAAATCTTCCATTCCTTTCCATACCTGAAGTCTTCCATATTCCATACCAAAATTCCTCTTCCATTCCATCTTCCATTCCATTCCATTCCATTACATGCCCTGCTCCCTGCTACCCCTGAAGTTTGTTGGTGTTACGCGACCCTCGCGGGGTCGCGACCCCCAGTTTGGGAAGCCCTGGATTAGTCTATTTATTGTCAACGTAAGAACCACAGAGGTAAACTGTATCGGGGCTACTAAAATTAAATGGTGGATTCACCACGAATCATGAAGTGGAATAAAACCACTGCTGATTACGAAAACTCGAGCAAGCGTGAATGCGTTTTCAGCCCGTGAAACTACGGCAGTAGTGCAGTTAAGTTTTGTATCGCGTTCGGCCTGAACAGCTAGTGTCGAGCCTGGTGAGTGGTGTTGGTTTGACGATGATTTTTAAAGTGAGAAACTGGAAATTCGACTAGCTCATTGGCGTAGCAAGAAAGGGGGACGGCATTTTGGATAAACTTTATGTAGCCTAATTTTTTTTCTTAATCATTTTGAACAACCATTACTTTGCTATATCGCTTGTTTGTTAATCGTAAATCATCTTACATTGCTTCCCAATGCCCAGGCGCAAAGTTGCGGAAATGGGCCTCGCCATCTAGTTTACGCTTTGGTGTATTTCCGCGAGTATAATAAAGATTTGATTTTAATGTTTATTATGTCACAATTGCGTACTGTTTTCTTCTTCGTCTTCGCATTATTTGAATCGCTTACACTCAGCGTGCGAATGCAGTGTAGGCACTAGGCAGTGTCAGGGGTGGATTCAGAAAATTTTGGAGGGGGAGGGGCAGTTTTTAATCAAATTGAATGTTAACTGAATGCAAAGATGTTAAACCCGAAAAAGAGCGTAAATTAGCTCTTTTTGGAAAATGTGTCCACGTGAGGGGAGTATATTCAGCACTTTTTAGCACCAAATTTTGGCATTTTTTACACCTGTGTTTTCTGACAAAGTTAAATTTGAAGCAAATAGGGTAACAATAATGATTCTAGAGGGGTCGGGGGGCATGCTCCCCCGGAAAATTTTTGAACATTTACATATTGCAATGGGCATTTTAGCGCTTTTAGAACAATTTTTAACGCAAATTTTGTTCTTTTGCCCCTATATTAGTCCTTCATTAAATGCATTGCATTTTGTTCGCATATTTTCGGTTTATGCGTGGCTAAAGATCTGTTTGCACTAAATGCGATTTTAATCCGATTTGTTGTCGCACGAAATTTTATCCATTTCTTGACGTAAAAAGTTGGTGAAAATATCTCCACACATCTCGAACCCCAACAGTTTTGCTTTTTATCGGTTATTTTGTAAAGCAACTTGCGATTGTTTTCTAAAATGCGTGCAAAGTGACGTAGTTTTACGTCAAAACTTCTAACTGTTTCGAGGCCTACGTCACTTTACGTACGAAAAGTCGCATCGTATTCTGTGAAAACACACCTTAAGGCGTAAGAATTATTATAGTTGAATCGAAGAGGTTCGAAATTATGGAAACATTTTATTCATCAAAAACATTGTTGAAATTGGCTGGTGGGGAGGATGCATCTCCCACATCCGATATCCCTTCCTGGATCCGCCACTGGGCAGTGCTACGCAAGTGATAGTCACAATTAAGGTGAGTCAGACAGTCCGTATAATTAGTTTTCCGCTAGAGTTTTGCTTTTGACTTCTTTAATTTGCTGCTTGTTAGATTCCACCAAACAGAGATAATTGTTGTGAAGCATCTTATCCAAGTACGCAACAACGAAGCTTGGTTGGGAGTTGAACCATTAACCTCGCGATCATGGCCGTCGTAAAAACGACGCTCCGAACCACTCGGCCACGCTCAGTGGTGGCCTTAAGGTTTTGCGGGCCCCAGGCAAGAAACAATATGCGGGCCCCTTTCAGCAGTGTTGGAAAGAAGACCAAATTCTATTGTACGGTAGCATTGTTTAGGTTAAACAATATACACTTTCATTGACGGAGTGTGGTGTACTCGACTCGCACCTCAAACAATATCAAGTTACCTGAAACCACATTAGTTGTGATAAGCAATAAATAACACGAGACACGAGCAATGGCTACGATAAGCATCAAGCAACAGTGGCGATGATAAGCCATGTCATGAAAAGCGTGGCTATGAAAAGCATCAAGCAACAATAGCAACGGTATAGTGCAGAAGCGATGATAAGCGAGCGTACTACACTGTGCAACACACAACAACCGTTCGGCGCTTTTATGCAAAATGCACCTTTCTTACCTTCACAGTGGCAAATTTGGTGACAAGTAGTAAATTTTGCATTCGGTATCCAGCTTTATTGCTATGGCTACCTGATTGGTTGGTTTTCATTTTGCTGATTGCTGTGGCTATATTTACTACAAGTCGAAACTTTTCGTAGCTTTTCTATATGTACGACTAGTCGTAACTTACAAGTTACAACAGCAATCTGTGTAATTTTTTTCGTTGATGTAAATTCTATTTAATTATAACTCATATTGCGCGTATTTTGCTAATGTGCGGGCCCCTAAATTTGCGGCCCTAGGCGGTCGCCTGTTTCGCCTGCCCCAAAGGTCACTCGTGGCCACGCTCCTAAGCGAGTCTGGATTCGTCCTATTGCGTTGCGCCTCCGTCGCTTTCTCATGACAGGAGAATAAAAAAAAGAAGTATAAGTCTGTTCTTAATTATCGTTTTGCAAGCTCAAATCAGTTGTGCAATTGTACAAGTCCGTTTGTTTGATTTAAACAGCTAAAAGAAGGCTACCATACGTCCTGTTTAAAAAAAAACGAATGGTCCACCGAGGACACTCACTCATAAGCAGCCAATTGTCCTCTTTTTGTACCTTAAACTACTCACGAAAAATGGGCAGAACTTTAAAGTTATTGTAAACTGTGTTCAAAATTTCTTATTCTTATTCTGTATTGTGGCTCGTAATGCAAATGTAGAACGCTTATTTTCTATGATGCAGCCACAATAATGGAACTTGGAAGGAATGGGAGTAAGGGACAGCCTCTTAATTGAGTCCGTTTCTAACGTCTTAAAGGTTGTGTTTAATTCCAATCATATTTCGTGTAGGCCTAATCAATTTTATGATCATTTTAAAGCTGAAAGTTAAGGAAACCGCGAAATGAGTGGCGTAAGCACGGAGGTCAAACTTTTTTTAGTTCATAGCACAGATGGCACTCTTGTAAGTTTTTAGCCACGTTACATATTGAAGTCTTTAGAAAATGGCACCTCTTTAGCGACAGGAAAATCTTCAACTGTAATACGATTATAAGACTGCGAGTCTACCAATGAAAATGTTTTTAAAGGCCTTATGCGAATGATAGTGACTTCAAGTTTGTGCAGAAAGGATTTTCAAGGAGCATAGGAATTGAGACATAATTGCGTTGTACTAGTACTTAATAAAATTTTTGTTTAGCGTCATTTTTAACATCGTTTTGCGAGTCGAGGAAAATGAAGAGGGTGAAAGAAAGTGGAGCTGCTTTTTGCAAAAAGTCAAAAATGAGAATTGAACAAAAAAAGCGACACAAAGAAGCAAGTGTACTCGGCATCTGGCATGTGTACTCGCGGCTTCGGCTCCGGTTCATTCCGTAACATTTTTGGCAACATTGGAGCGTCTGTTCACCTTTTTCCTGGCTCTACACATCGTTAAATATCTTAATAGAAATGACTGGAGCAAGTGTCAAACGAATGGTGGACACTTGGTGAAGCAGCCGATACGCTGCAGACTGCAGTAGATATTGTACAGGTAGATAAAAAGTTTTCGGAAATTGTGACCGCATTAGAACGGCTAATGGTAATCGAAGAAAATTCCATAACCAGATCAGGTGCTGGAGTGGTTCTTCAGGTCATTTTATCTTTCTCATTTTTAACCTTTCGTGGCTTGTAGAATGCAATCCTTTGATCCAGAAATTAACGACGCCCAAAAATATTTGCAAAGGGTTGTGCCTGAATCTATGTGCACTCAAACTTTCGGCTTTAAAGAAAATGCTTAGCGAAGAGCGAAATAATTTAGTTGACGAAGCTGTAAAAGATTCAAGAGCATGCTTGGAACTTGGAATTAGCACGGAGCGGAAGATTCGCAAGAAGAGGCAATTGCCAGGAGAAGAAAGCAGTGGTACTAAGCTGAGTCTTGATGCTGAGCTCAAACAAGAAATACTATGTGCTGTTGATCGCATAATTGAAGAACTTTCAAGCAGTCATGATCAACTGCTTGCCTTGGCAAATAGATTCGACTTTTTGATGCCATCCAATTCACTGAATGAAAGTTATCTCTGTCAGTTAGATCAAATCGACGAGAATGTGCTGTTGGAAGAATTTTTGAGTGAGAGAAAACGTTTGCAGCATTTTGTTATGGCTGCTGGTGGAATCTGGAATGTAAAATTGGAAGATCCTCTAAAACTTTTACAGTTCGTTCAAAAATTCAAGCTTGCCGATTCTATTCTGAATGTTGTCATTCTTTTGCGTATCCTGCTCACAACAGCAGTTAGTGTAGCCAGCTGCGAACGATCTTTTTCAAAGCTGAAGTTGATCAAAAGTAATCTAAGAAGTATGCCTAGAATGGGCGGATGGGATAGTTTAGATTGTCCGGATTATCACTACTCTCAATTGAGCGTGAATTTGCAGGTGCAATTGATTTTGATTGTGTGATTTATGAATTTTCTCAACGAAAAAGGAGGAAAGTACAATTTTGAGGTGAATGACTTATGAGCAGTCATCATTGCTTATTTTAACTTCATTTCTACAATCGCGACTCTCGGTAGCATGCTTGTTGAATTCACTGTACAACTGAAAGCTTAGCTACTACCATCTGTTTATTTATCAACTTCGCAAAAAGCTCAACTTAACCGCTACCTGATAATCTGTAACAGTTTGGTAATTCATGTCATAGGATACTTTATTAATATCGGTACGATCATCAAGATTTTTTTTGTTGGTAGCTACACGGCTTATGTTGTAGGCCTATAGTTACAGTAAGCTGGTGCTTCTTTTCATTCTTCCGTAATTTTGCATTTAGGTGAACATTGCAGGAAAAATTGACCATTTTTCGATGTTGGGGGGATGATTTAGCAAAATTGATCATTTTTCGATATTTGCAATTTAATTGCTAGCCTTACCCGTTATCGGTTGAGTTCATTTCTTCTGCTCAGTGGCACACCCAGGATTTGGCAAAGGGGGGCCCACCACCGGGGGTCTGGGAGTGAAACCCCCAGCCGCCAACAAATATTTACGATTTTCACATAAAACACTCATTTTAGCACTTTTTTATCGGAAAAGGGCATGCAGTGAGTGCAGTCACTATGGACAACGCACAAACACTTTCGCAGCTTGGCATAGCCCTCCCCCCCATATTATGAAAAATCCGGTCCTAAGTTTAAGTTTAATGTAAGCACTGGTTTTGTGTAGCCTACATCTCTAAAAATTTATCCAAAAATTTGGGGGCCCCCCAAGTGTGCGGCGCCCCCGCGGCTGCGGGTATTGCACGGGAGTTCCTACGCCACTGTCAATAATAATCAACACTCCAACCACATCCTAAATTAACACTGAAAACCAGGCTTAGGGGCACTCTTCGCTTGCGATAACTCCAGCACAGATGTTTTTAACCTTTTTTCTCCCATTCCACTTTCTGATGAGCCAACTTCAGTTCCCAGCATTCAAGTATTTATTGTTTCAGCAGACACAAGAAGGGGCGCATAATACATACAATGTACAATACGAAACCACAACTTGATGTATAACTTACCGTGAATGAAGCGAAAGAGCAGAGCTCGCCAGGTCAGCTTTTCTCGCAATCCTACTTCCCACCTAGCACATACAAGAAAGAAACGAACAAAGCAGCGACATACAAAGCACAAATCATCAAGAAGAAAAGTATTTTAGCAAGCTGCATGAGCAGCAAAAATTATGAGTTGTTTTAGTCCAGTAGGCATAATTGGTTGCAGTTTAGTAGCAAAGGTAGATGAGTGAGTAGTACTCTAGTAGTTGTACTTACAGCATCGAGTACATCATAACAGATCAAATTAATAGCGCAAATAATTTAGTTGACAAGTAACAAGTTCTCGACGAAGATTAACAGTGTGTTAAGTTACTATTAGTGTGCGAGGTAATAATTATACGGAAATTAAAAGCAAAAAAAATACTGAATGCTATATACAAGGTAAATGCTGACAATAAACTTTCCTGCCGAAAGTCATCAATTGCATGAAAAAATAAACTAGAAGTTGGAACAAAACAAACTAGAAGTTAGCAAGTTAGTTCCATGTGTAAGGAAATTTCCAAACCGAAGTAGGCTATGAATGAATCTCACCGTCCGTGTGTCAGATCTACAAATACTGCCTTGGTTCACTTTGCTATCAAAAGTCTGCACTGAGTATGGTTTTGATTTGAAATGTAAATCAACATAATGCAATAAATGTAAGCAAAGCGCTAAATTTTGAAGCAGTGGTTCTGCTCGACTGGTGGCTTCTACTGGGCAGCTTCGCCATTTTCCCATAGCTTAAGAACCAGTGCTCAGGTGGGATAAACCTAATAATAATATCTCTGAAATAAAGGACTACTATTGTTGAAGCATAAAATCACACACTTTACATAAGCTCTGAATAAAAGTGTATTGCATTGCGGTAATAAAATCAACATTTTAACACGAAAGAAATCTTTTGTCTGGAAAATCATCACAGTGATGGGCACGATAAACCTTTCTGTACTAAAGCGATAACGATAATCGATAACTTCAAAAAAGCCTTTGGCGATATCGATAAATCTCAATTTTTTAAAGCGATATCGGCAATCGATAAATTATCGCCGATAAATGTTGCGATAAATTGTTAATGCGTTTGACGAAGTTTTTTTTTGCAAGTCACATTGCAAAAATGTGTTTCCAGATTTTTCAAGAAAATAGAGCAGTTCACGGATCTCGCCGTGGCATTAAACAGAACAAAGAGAGATGTTTTAACCAGCAACTACACTTTAGGAACACAGTGTATTTTTTCCATTGCGCTAACTCACTAAATTTGAACACTGTGTGCAACTGTGCATACAGAATCGTTTATCGCGATAATTTATCGGCGATAACGAAATATATTGCAAAAGCGATATCGGTAATCGATAGACCAAAACTATTTTAAGCGATAACGATAATCGGTAAAAAATTATCGACGATAACTATCGCTGATAAATTATCGCGATAAATGCCCATCTCTGGTTGCACATTTTGGCGAATTTTGAGTTCACACTTGCCTGGGTGAAATCGGTGTGTGAAATGGGCCAACTTGAACGTGTGTAAAGTTTTTTTGTATTTTATCAACGTTTAGAAGTGTTACCCCTCCATTTAAGTATTTTTGGGGGGGCGCGAGCTCAAAAATGCATAAAAACGCGATAACTCAAGAACTACACAAGCTATGGACATAATTTTGGTATCAAAAGTTGCAGAAGACCCACATTCGCACCGTACCTAACTTCTGTAGAAATATATGGGCTACCTTCAACAAAAATCGAGTTATTTCAAAAAAACGTATTTTTTCCCGAATTTTGGATGATTTATTAAAATAATCTTGTTGAACAAGGGAGTCGCTTGTCATAAAGCATTAGGAAATGGCAATTCTTTGTTTCGTCATAGTCCTCTTTGACTTCTAGAATAGGTAGTTTTAGAAGATTAGTCAGTCAGTAATAGCATTCCTTAGCCTTATCTGAACACCACGAGTGGTAGAAAATTATCAGAATTGCAAAGAAGTTTGTTTTGCTGTTTGAGTTTAGTGAGTCAATAAAGAGTAGAGGAAAATGCCTCCAAATAAAAGGTCTGGTTCAGTTAGTATACATGCAAATAAGCTCAAATGTAATGTCTTGCCAACCAATTGGGATGTCATCGCCCACTTTCACTATATTCGTGATAAAATCATGGTTGAAGATCCAAGTTTTGTTAACAATAAATTCCCATCCTTCAACCAACTTAAGCTTGGAGTTATAAAAGATATTAAAGCCGTTTGGGCGTCATCGAGTTTGCCATACGTCAGCGACAAAAGAATAGAAGACAGGTTAAAGTCTATTCTGCAAAAATTTAAGAAAGCAAAATTTAAAGCTTCAAAGAAAGGAACCAAAGTTAACGGTACCGACGATATTTTTCCAAACCTGTTTGACATCTGCACCTGTAAGAGTGACCTCTCCAAAATCTCAACCACAGCTCGTGTGGAGAAGAATAGTTGGAAGTGTCCCAGAGTTTTTTGCCAAGGTAAGTTTTTGATTTTTTAAATAGTAGGCTACACCTCTTTGATGTTTGGTTGAACTACAGTTAACATTCAACAATGAATACCTACAAATAGGAGTGTTGCCACGTAAGAGAGGAGGAGCTGTTTTTCTAAAATTTTGAGTTAATTTGGTTAACGTTATAGCAAATGATGACTTCATCATGAAAAGATGTGGAAAACCCACTATGCCTCTGCCTTACGATAGCGATGCTTTGTAGAAAGGGAGTTTTTAGTTGATCAGAGAACTGAACGCAAAATGGTAATTGAAACTGTTGATGTTGTTTCAACGAAACGAATAATTCTGCGTGCAAAGCGTGTTGAGAAGGATGAATGCTCCCAAGAATCTACCAACCACTCAATTTTTTTAAGTAAGTGCGATTTTACAGAACGTGGAACGTAGATCTGTGACGTACAAATTAATGATAGCCTGGTGTAGAAAGCAAATGAGATTCTCATTTGAAGACTGACGTTCCATCTCTGTATCACAGGAGAGACAGCTGCATCCGAGTCGGAAAGTAGCAGCAGTCGAAACAAGGAATTGGAGAAGAATATGAGTGTGATTACCGGTAGCATGCAAAGTATAGGGAAAAAACGAAAATCTGTGATGTCTCAGGAAAATTGTTTGGTCGGCGACAAGTTAAGAATGTCTTATCGACAACAAGCTGGTGTGGTGAACGCGACTGTATCACCTCTTGGTGAAGATTCTAGCCGAATACATCATTCCACAGTTTACAGAAATCGCAAAAAGTCGAGGTAATCGGCAAGCAACTTTTTGGTGTAAACGTAAGTTATACACAATTGATGATTAAACTTTTCAGGTTATCAGGGTTGAATGCAATGGATGTTCGAATCGAAAACGCTGTTGCAATCCAACTTTGCTATGACGGGAAAACTGTTTTAAACCTGGAAAGAATTGCATGCATTGCACAGTATTTAAATCCAGAAAGTCAAATGAGGTAAGAGCTAGAATAGTCTTCAATCCAGAGTTTGGCTAAAAAAGAAATTCATCCTTTGTGTTTGCATCGGTATTTGTGAAATTGCAGACAGGAAGATTTTACTGCTCTGCATTCATTTGCCGAAACGGAGTCTGTTACAGCAGGAGTCGTCGTTGATGTTATGGTCACTGAGCTTTTTGGCGAAGCTTTACTTGAAAAAACTTGGTCGGTCATGGCAGATACGACAAGTTTGAATACAGGAAATCGGTCCGGGATCAATACTAGACTTCAAAGACACATTCAGAGCAATTTCGGTTACGGAATTCACGTTCTGGAATGCCTTTTTCACACTACCGAAATACTTCTTTCGCGTGTCATAAAACACGTAGAAGGTTCTTACTTTTCTCCGGACAAAATGCAGGCAGATTCAGCATACAACATGATAAGAAGATTGGAAAACCGAATATGAGCAATTTCGATGCGACAAGATTCGACATAAGAATTACTGGAAAAGCCAAATTGCACTTACAAAGTTTGATTCATTGGAGTGCTGACCGCAGTGCAGAAAATCCATTATTAGGTGGTTGAACGGTTAATAGCTATGCTTCTGCGGCATTGTATAATTTTTCACTATAATGCACACTTATTTAAAGGGTTATGTTTAGATTCTTTGAAATGTTTCAGTTCAACTAGACTTAACCTGCCTGCAACAATAATTTTTATTTTCAATAGATCTGCGAGATGATTAACGATGTCTTTTGACTTTGTGTTGTGCGTCGTTCATGAACGTGCCCGAAACCATAAAAAAATATCTTGTTTACAGACAAGAAGCTATTTGTCAATCTCGGTGTGAATTAATATGCAATGTTCTCATTTGTAGACCTACTTGCAATGAAAATTTGTTTCTTTTTTCTGTAGTTGGATGACAACAGCCAACGGGTACCGGAGGCTAGCTTTGTTTGCCTTCGACTCTCCATCTATGTCGCTCGATGTAGATAAAATAAATCGTCTTCGACGAATTGTGTGCTTCGTGGCAAGTGTGTATGCTCCAATGTTCAAACGAGTCCATCTTAAGCCACGTGCAGTTAATGGCCCTGGAAATGTGACTTTTCTACGGGAGCTTCTGCTGTACTACCAACAATATGATGAAGAGCTGTTCAGTGCGGCTGCCAAAAAATGTTTTTTGAGTCATGCCGCTTCTTGGTTAAGTCCAACTAATGTTGCCTTAAGTGTGCACTCAGACGATCCACCGTTTCCCATTACAGCCCTACAATCCTCGCAGCAGTCCTGCCATTGCAAGTACCAACGAAAGATATGTTGTGGAATCCAAAAACCTTTGAAAAGCTTTTTTACCGCAGAAAGCAGGAACGCTCCTTGTGTTGTATACCGTGAGCAACAATTCTGGAAAGCGATTGACAATCACAACAGAAGTTGCGAGAGGTTCATAGGAAAAATGTCAACGGTAATGGAAGACAAGAAAGTTAGAGAAGAGAGATCACTCAGTGTCGCAGACTTTGACAAAAAATACGAGGATATGTCATCAATGATTATTGATTATTACTATTTATTGTATTCTGAATTGTGAAAATAAAAATTTATGTTGATATTGATCTCCATCTTCAACTAAAAAGAAAAAATACGTTTTTTTGAAATAACTCGATTTTTGTTGCAGATAGCCCATATGTTTCTACAGAAGTTAGGTACGGTACGAATGTGGGTCTTCTGCAACTTTTGATACCAAAATTATGTCCATAGCTTGTGTAGTTCTTGAGTTATCGCGTTTTTATGCATTTTTGAGCTCGCGCCCCCCCAAAAATACTTAAATGGAGGGGTAACACTTCTAAACGTTGATAAAATACAAAAAAACTTTACACACGTTCAAGTTGGCCCATTTCACACACCGATTTCACCCAGGCAAATGTGAACTCAAAATTCGCCAAAATGTGCAATACCCTAATATGCAGTCCAGCAAACAGGCTACTTCTAAATAAAACAAGCTATAAGGCAGCACACGAAGCAAACATGTTACCATTATTTTTGGAGTTCTGCTCCGAATCGGATTCATTCAGAGTAAACCCGTCGCCTCCATATACTTGTTCAATTAAGGTTGGTTTTGAGTCGCACATTGGACAAAGTTCATTTCGTATTGATGATGATCGCATCCAAATGATCAGGTTGTGTCTTTCAGCATCTATTCCGTGTATTGGCATAGCTCCATGCATATGCTGACCACGATGGAAAACTCCGTACCCAACTTCGTGTTCAACTTTCGTGGCATTCATCATATCAAACGGTTCCTGAAAATACATTATAATTCTATATTGCTTTTTGTTGTTAGGCCCTCTGCTGTTAAGCTACGTACTGTCAAGCGTACCGGTACAGCATAATATTCCGAACTTAAATAAACAAAATAACAAAGCTCGAATTCTTAGTTTTGACCAGATACAGAACAATTGCTTTGCCAACATTATATTTGCACAGACTGAACTTACTAAGTGTCCAGTGCCAATATTTTCGAATTTAAGGTGCCGAAACTACGTTCACATTTAAAACACACTTATTTACACAGCCTGTTTTTAGCAATTAGTGACAGGACACAGTCTAGCAATTAGTGATAAACACCCTAACATTTTGATTTATGCGCCTGTTTGCACAAGCTTAGACGTCTGTGCAGTGAAGATAACACAGAAAGTAAAATACTTCATAGTTCAATTGTGAAACGAAAATTATGCCTCTAGAAAAATACCGTTTTCATATCTCCGAAATAGAGCTCCCCTTCCTCAAATTCTTTTCCTAAACAAACATTTAACGTCACTTCTGCATTATCAAAATGATAGGAGAGCGCAACATCTTCATTTTCTTTGTAGGATACAGTGAATGCTTTGTGAGAATCTAACGATACGCCAGACCATTCACGAAGCAACAAATGTGCAAGAGGAGATAAGTAATTTGTTCGTAAAGGATTTAAGAACAATTCATCAAACCCAAGTTCATCCAGTAGCACCTGCAAAAACAATTTCATAAAAACTAACCTTAATTCAAAATTTCTCATCCATCTTCCCAATTAAAATTAAATATACTCGTATACCTAAATTTTATTGCAACGTAAAAAGTCTTTTCCATGGCAACTAACTGAGCTAAGCTAAAACACTTTTTCAGAAATGTAAACGCACAAGCATACTGGTTGGGAGTAAGCCTTATGCCCTTATCGATGGACGTCACTGCTCCCTCTGACGTGCAAAACATTTAGCAATTTGTTTTTAATTTTTGTTTGAGAGTGCCTAAGTTCTGCAATAATGATTTTTTGCAAATTAGAATCAACTAAAATGAAAGCTTCATACTTTTGAAAACTCAGGCTGAAAAAAAATTATGAACCAAACTTGATTTAAACCCTCTACAACTTGAGGCAAATTTTTGTTAAAATTTATAATCTGGATAAATCGCTTTTGCAAAAAAATTGAAGCAACAGTGCTTCACGTTCATACTTACGCAACTTTAAGAGCAATTTGACACAAAGATGAATTTGAATTTTTTTTTTTAATCCGAGTTTTTAAAAATAATTCTAAATTTCACTTTATTTATTCAACAAATTTTGATCATCACAAGCGCAAAAGATAATGACATTAATATTTTGACAATACCGTTGAGGCAATTGCAACCAGTTGTGAATATAATTCTTACCCCAAAATTATTCATAGAGTTTGGTCTTCCTTTAGGTAAATCACTTAATTGAAAATTGTATAATTCTTGCAAAAACATATCACAAAAGTGTTGAGTAAAAACAGGAAACTTCCATATTGACTGACCACAAGTTTCAATTTTTTCAACAGCTGATTGCTTGGTTGAAGCAGAATGTTTGGCGTAACAGACGAGTTGCAAAAAGTCTGGATGTAAATAAGATTCCTAAAAAATGATCGAAATCAATTTCTGATCGACCGAAAGCAAATGAGAAAAAACTAGGGGTGAAAAAAGTTATTAAATTTAGCAATAGGATAGTTGGCTAGTTTGACAGTAAAGCATAATTGCATGGTTTCAAATTAACTTCAATAATAAGCTTCCTAAAACACACTGACAAAATCTTTAAAATGACAAACTTATTTGCTGAATGTAATAAATGAGGTAAATCAAATCAAGCGTGATAAAGGATATCCTCCAACAAAAAGCAGCATTTTAAACAACAATGTCATTAGCTCTTTGCAAAAACTCTGTTACCTCGTACCACTGTCATCAGGTTTAAACAAAAAATCTACCACAAAACAAGTGTTGCAGTTTAATTTTCTTTTCATGCATAATGGTGTGGTCTGTGCATCTTCCTCATCACGCATTATAGTGTCTACCATCAAAACAAAAAATGGCAAACTTTCTGGCTGCAATCTTTACAACATTCATACTCATTTACACTCATATGCACACATCACAAAGCAAAACATATACATATATGTACATACACCAATATAAACTCACAACAAAGAGCTGATCTGCAGTAAAAATGAGCAAACCAGTACCTGCAATACATATACTTTGGGATGAAGTTGAGTATAACTTTGTTGTATCTTCAATCTTCTATTTAAACTTTCAGCAGCTAAACTTAATCGACGTTTCCACTCTGTCTGCAAGTTTTCCAGAATATTATCAAAATCTTCAATGGGCACTTTCAGTAATAAAAGCATCTAGAAACAAAACATTAAACTACTCAACTAACTTCATTTCATGCAACAGTACATAAAGCTTTCATTTTCTGCACAAAAACATACGTACTATGCCAGTAGATGTCTAATACAGTATAGCAAAGCATTTACACACACTGAAGCAAGCATCAATGCCGATATGAAAATAAATAGACTAAGCTCCATTGTTTTCATCACTTCCTTTTTCAAACTAAATTTTTCTAAAGTATATAGTCTACTTCAAATAATGGTCCTTAAGTTTTTTAAAAGCAATTCATTAGTTGTAGGCTAATTGATGAATACTAATAGCACAAGAGCAGAGAGAAAAAACTTATTGTCTACCGTACATAGCCCTTTCATGATATTATTATTAGACAAACCTGATCCATATCATAATTTCTACAAGTCAAGCCCATTTATTCACCAAAAATGTAGCAAAAAGACAACGTACAGGTAAGTGATAGCGAAAGACACAGAAGTCACCAAAGTCAGCTACACTTTGAACATCACATTGTGAGTACCAAGTGATTGTGCATCCTGAGTACCGATATCATCTTAAGCTTTCCTAACACCAAAACATCGGGAAGATATCATGGGTTTCAAAAAGTGATAAAATTATGGGATTCAAAAAACTTAGAATTTTTTTATAGTCTAGACATTGGACAGTAAAGACAAAAATCTATCATTGAATGCCTAATTCAAGTCTAACCTGTTTCAACTCATCAGAAATGCGACTTTCTCCATGATAATCCAAATGAATATTAAATCTCTGAATATGATAATTTTTTTCAAAAAAACATTTGCAGACATAACAAGCTGAGGAAGTCATGCAGCTTTGTCAAGTCCTCATCCAGCAAAGGTCTTGGAACTACCGTACTCTGTGTCTAAGTGCTGCAGTAGCAGTATGGTATGGTATCAAAGGGCAAGTTCAATAGTGCTGAATACGTAGCAGTACCGGAAACAGTTAAACCTGTAAAAGAAGAACTGGCAAACACTAAGCATTTACTCAGTCATCAGTGTTCCCTAATCAGCTAATCCCTATCATAAAATGAGATACAGCAGGTAAGATCAAAAACAGAAAAATGTGAAGTAAAATACCAGTACTGGTATTCACAAACCATTAAATCATCATTCTCAGGTCTAGTTTTTTTTTTTTTTCAAGTGGCATAATTACAGCTTAGGTTTTTATGTTAGTCAGTTAGTGAAATATATAGTATCGGTATATAGCTGCATATTTATCCTCCTATCACGAGAAAGCAATCAAAGTGCTATACGAGCTCGCTTAGGAGTCGCCAGCCATTTGTCTACCACACCAAGATGGGGGAATCCTGCTAAGTGCCTTTCCCAACGGCACAACAAGTCAACTTGCCGGCTTGTTTTCCACACTGTCCTTTTAATGCTGAACGTCAAGCAGGAAAGCTGTGAATAGCAATTTTAAAGTCATTAGTTTGACCCGACTTGGAAAAAAAAACGAGTCTACAGTTCAAGAGACAGACGCTCCATACCACTCGGCCATCTGAGCTGCTATTACTGAATCAAAACGACGAAATATGCGCATCATGGAAGATTCATGACCTAGTTAAGCATTGAACCCCTGAAGCCAGCTCCGGAGCCCTACTCACCAACCACTCGGCCAACTACATGCGCCTCTCAGGTCTAGTTGATCCATTGAACTTAGGCCTATTTACATTAGCGGGTTTGATCATGCCAGTTACACGCTTCCAGGAGCTTATTGAAGAAGGGGGGGCATTGTGCCATGGCCCCCCTTTTTGACTCTGCCTTTTAGTAAAAAAAGCACTAAAACAGCCATTACAGCAGGGGTTCTTAACCAGGGGTAAAGGGGGTAAATTTTGCCTACCGAGGGGGTAATATATCCGGATTATAAACTAAAACAAACTTCAATTTTCAGTATTAAATAAGTGAAAGTGTTGCACTGAGGGTAAATTATAATTTTTTCAATCGGCAAGGGGTAAAGAAAACAAAAAAGGTTAAGAACCTCTGCATTACAGCATGTAAACTTTCAAAAACTATTGGGGGACATGCCCCCGGACCCCCCTAAAGTCTTTCTTGTTGTTCAATCAGCTTTAAATTAGTTCTGCCGAAAAAAAAATACGCTTGAAAAAAATATGAAATTTATGGCCCCCCTTTTGAAATTTCTCGCTACGCCACTGCACGCTTCAGTTTCAATTAAGGAGAGTTTTTACTTTAACCGGCTGTTCTTTCAACGCGCTGTTTAGCGGGTTGAACCAGAACCTACCTGTTGCAAGTGAGTAATTTCCAACCCGCAAAGCTTACTGAAGCAAAACAACATAAGTTATTTAAGTTTGCGTCTGACGTAAGCGTGTTGGATTTAGCGGGTAACCCGCTTAAATTGTGCATGTAAATTGGCTTACTGACCATCCCACCTAGTGACAAGAACCACCATAGCTAGCATACTACAGTCACAGTGTACATAATAATACAAGAACCGCTGAACCACCATAATACAAGAACCACCATAACTGCATTACAAGTGTGTCAACAGCAGTAGTGATCAGCATGTCTTAAAATATGGGGCATGTGCCTCAAAATGTGGGGCACATGCCACAAAAAGTTGTGGCACATGCCACGATAGTGACCAATATGCCACATACCACAAAATGTGGGGCACGTGCCACAAAATGTGGGGCACATGCCCCGAAAAGTTGTGGCACATGCCCCAAAAAGTTGAGCATGCTCCCCCAGAAAAAATTTAACAATTTTCATGCTGTATTCACTATTTTAGTGCTTTTTGAATAATTTTCAGGCAAATTTTGTTTAAATTTTTCGACCCAAACGAGTGCTTCGCCAAATATGATGCATTTTGTTCGCACATTTTTGATTATGTGTGCTTAAGACGTAAGGCTTATCGCTATCGAAGAGACTGCAAATTATGAAAAAATTGTGTAGGCCTACATTAAAAATATTTTTGAAAATGGCTGGTTTTTTTTTTTGATTGATTTCTTCATTTTTATCCTCCTATCACGAGAAAGCGACTGAGGCGCTATGCGTAGGACGAATCCAGACTCGCTTAGGAGTTGCCTTTGTTTCCAAGTTTTCCGCTTGAATTTTCTTCTGACTTCTTTAATTTGCTGCTTGCCAGATTCCACCAAGCAGAGATAATCATCGTGAAGCATCTTATCCAAGGACGCAACAACGAGACTAGGTTGGGAGGTGAACCATCAACCTTGCGATCATGGTCGTCGTAAAAACGACGCTCCGAACCACTACGCCACGCTACCGACTGGTGGGAGGATGCATAGTTGCACACCCCTCATCCTACTCCCTGTAGCCGTCCCTGGCCATGAGTTACAGAAACCATCAAAAGAGTCTGGAATATTTCAGACTTTCAGTCACTTGGCACCAATAGTTTCGTTCTTTTTCACTAAAAGGCTGACTTAAAAGGGGGGGGGAGGGCATAGCACAATGCCGCCTCCCTCCTTAAATACGCTCCTGCTTGCAATCTCCTCGTGTAAAGTTACGCTACTAAATGTTAGAGGAAAATATTAACGAAATCAACAAAAGAAAAAAATATATGCACAGAATGACTTCTTGCTAGAGGCTAAAACGAAAATTTACTACAGTACCTTATGCAATGCCCTTTTTTTATTGCTCTTTGTTAAACAAAATGTTTTTGTCTTTTTATTATGACGTCATATATTTGAGGCACTGCTTCAAATCGTAGATCTCTCTGGCAACTCAGCATGGTATATTCTTGGCAATTTTGTCGAGACACGCTCGGTATAGTTTTCGAAATCTTCGCCACGATTGACGAAACAGAGTTCGCGCCGCTTCATCGCCCATATATCGGCAATTTTAACCAAACAAGCGATCGGTCTGGAAATGATAAACACTTTAGCAAACAATTTTGATCGTAAACAAAATGTTTTGAACTGCAGGGGTATAGGGGGGTACAGCCCTAAAAATAACTCAACGGATTTGTGCGATTTGGAAAAATGGCCATAAAATTATTGGGGGGGCAACTTGCCCCTTTTGCTCCCCCCCCCCCTGCCGGCGCTTACGGTAGTAACGATAGTCTCATTGATATTTGCTTTATGAAAATATATTCATGCAATAATATGTTTTTGTGTAGTTTATTTAAAGTAATGGCACGGTAGGCCTATTAACTTGCTAAACTTTATTTTTTATATTTTGGCACGATCGCCGAAAAAGGTTCGCTACCCCTGATCTAGAGTCTGCTATACCAACTTTTGCCTACGTTAAAACCGAAGGGTTAAAATAAACGTCGTAGACGAGTAGTTGGAATAGCCTATTTGTTTTCAACAATCACGATTAAAGAAAAAAAAGTTATTGCAGGCATGCCTACAACCAATTTATATATCAGAATCAGGGGATCAGAATTAACTGACCTACCTCTAAAATATTCTTTTGATTTAGAAATTTATCCGGGGTAATTCATATCGGCAAAAAGTGTGCTAAAATGAGTGTTTTTTATGTGAAAATCGTAAAAATCCATTGGCTAGGAAGCGGAGCACCAAGCTCTTTACACTCCGGCGGCCCACCCGTTTTGGCCAATTCTTTTGCCATATTTTGGGTGCACCACTGGTATGGAGCAGCGGATTTTGCTGTTCTTAAAATATAGTCACATTTTGGTTACATTTTTGTAAAAATAAAGTTACATAAAAATTATTCAAGTTTTTTAGGTCACAAAAAAATCGCCCTAGTAATAACTTTAATCTAAAAACCGTAAAATTACGAAAATAGAATCGAAATGAACAGATATTGGATATGAGCGATGCCTCGATTTAACCAAATTCGAAATTAACCATGATTTTTAACCAACCATTTCAAAATCCTCCTCACATCCAAATCCGCGATTATAAATTCAAAGTTACAAGGTAATTACTAGGGCGATTCACGGTCAATAAAGTCAATTATTGTTTGGATGTAGAAAATATCTCTAACAATGTGGAAACAAAATTTCACGGTCGTAGGATCAGTATTGATGAAGTTATAAAGTCAATATATGTCAATTTTTTGTTTTTTAGATCAATTTTTTTTTATTAGGTCAATTTTTGCTTTCTTGCTTTTTTTGCGCGATTCTACTTTATACTCAAAAGAGATGACTCAGATAATTTAGAGATGGAGGTTCGTAACTGTTGGTGGTACCAGGGAGGTGTATGCTGTTGCCAGACTGTTACCGGTATTCAGTGATGGGATTCAGGGGGTTCGCACGAATTCGCGCGAACCCGTTCTTGGAATGTCAGGATAATCAGCGAACCCGTTCTTGCTTTTTTTACGGACATTAGACCTTTATGAAGGAACCTATTGTTAGTAAGTACGATACAAAAGAGAACCTGTTCTTAAAATTTTGAATGCCATCACTGCCGGTATTACAGGTTTACTCTTGCTTAATATATGTTTGATGTGATTTGATCGATTTCGATTGTAAAGATCCGTTCAGACAGCTTTGCAAGATTGCAATCTCAGCACAATTGGTTTATGATGAAATAAGCTTTTCGTCGTGTTTTCATTTGTTACATATTTTTGTCGCTAAGTGCCGGTAGTCAAAAACATTAGAATTGAAAAGACAATGCATTAGTTATTCGATTATACTTTGATGGGAGAAAAATTGCAATAGAGCAAATAGCAAAACACTTGAATTATACGTGCTTACATTATAATCGAAGCACTAACTGAAGCGACTTTGGTGTTGTTTTTTTTGCTTATGGGCTGGTTCTTTCATTTCATTGTTTCGTTCGGTCAACAAAGTCAATTTTTTGATAAAATAAGGTCAATTTTTTGAGAATTTTAGGTCAATAAAAAATCGCCCTCGTAATTACTGATTCAACTCCCTGCCAAGTCGCGTCCTTTGACGTCAGTTTCCCAACCTTTTTATATTAGCGGACCGGTAAAAACTACACAAAACGTTCACGGACCGGCAGCAATATTTCGCAGTTAGCATGGCTTATGTCAGCAGCTAACAACCGCATTTGTTAACCATCAGCTAAACTAATGGCCAGAACATAATTCAATATTTTGGCATTGGCTACATGCTTAAACACAAAAATTACAACAAAACTTCAATCAGTTCAAACAATAACATCAAACTGTGGACATACTGTCGTACAAAATCAAAGTTAGTAAGAAATTCGTTGCTGGTGTAAGATGCCGATATGAGAGACAGACGAGGCATCCGACAGATTTCTGCGCTGTTTTTTGACTCAAGCCATAGGTAATGAAATTGCTTCGCATGATTTGTGGGAAAAATATGTTTTGGGAACCGGCAAAAACACTAACGCGGACCGACACCGGTCCGCGGTTGGGAACCAGTGCTTTACACCACTGTACGTCACTTATCATTTTAAGGTATTGTACCGTTGTTGGACCGGTTTTACTGTTGTAGGCAAATCAACTAAACCACATCATTGTCTTTAATATTTTTACTTAGTGCGTTTTTTTTTTCCACTTTTAGACTGCTTTTTGTCTTTTTTGTGTTTGTTCGACTCTTTTACAAATTATTCAACATGGAGAAGCACCTGACTCGATAACTTTCGGGTTTTTCGGTGTTCCCTAGCCTGGTAGCATGCTGGTAGTGTGTGTGTAAAATGCTTTCGTTCGTATTAGCCTGTAGGCCTATTGTTTTTACCAGCTCTTGAAATAAATCTTTGTCTTGTCCTTCGACAAGATGCTTCACAATTATTCCAGTTCAAAGTATTTTTTCAAATAGTCAAATAGCAAATTACAAAAGTCAAAAGCAAAAAGTCATAACTCAAACCGAAACAAAGACAACTCCCGAGTCATTTTGGAGTCTTCCTAGATACAGTGTCTCAGTCGTTTTCTCGTGACAGGAACAGAATTTATTGTTGAATTTAGAGATGGCTCGGGCTGATGTTTTTGAGGCCCGAAACCTCTAGCCCAGTAATCGTAACCGGCAACTCATAACAAAAATACAGCCCAGTGCCCTCAAAACCCATTTTTTTTACGAACCTAATCACATTAATGAAACTTATAGTGGTTTCAAAATTGCTAGCAGCCCAGTGAGAAAGTAAGAGCTCGGCCTTTGGCGGACCAGTAAAAAAAACGGTTAAAGGCTCGTCAGCGGCCCATGTCATCTCTAACTGAACTGCCTCGACAGGAGCATAAAATAAATGAATCCGGTATAAACTTGCATTTTATCTCTCAAAATTTAAGTAATGTTTATGGATCCACAATCCAGTTCGTTTAAACCCTAATCCAAATTCGTCGATATCTCCGGAGCTTTAACGTTGCCGACTGGTGACCAATCGCAACACCATTATTTCTGCACGACGCCGTTATAAATGCTGGCTTTTAGATTCATAGCTGAACAAATGTTGAGGTCCTGTGAAAATCAAAGCTAAGCTCTACTATGTCTATGGACTCTATTTTGCAGGATATATAATAGTTTACATGACCGAGTGGACATGGTAAGAGCCTCCGCCTCTGGAGCTGTAGACTCGGGTTTGATTCCGAGTCGGGTATGACAATAAAAATTGGTTTTCACAGCTTCCCTGCTTGATGTTACGCGAGAAAGAAACAGCGTGGAGAACAAGCCGGTAAGTTTGCTAGTTGTGCCGTTGGGAAGGGCACTCAGCGGGATTCCCATCCTGGTGTGGCGACAGGTGGCCGACAACTCCTAAGCGAGCTCGTTATAGCGCTTTGATCGCTTTCTCGTGATAGGAGGATGAAAATACAACTATAATACAAGATAAGTTGATAGCTTACTTGAAAATTGAATGACGCAGTAACAATTCATCAGGCAAAGCCGAGCATGAAACGTTTCCACCAGAAGTATGAAAGAGGCAAGATAGCAAGAGAAAGTAGTAGTAGTTTATTCAATACAGGGCAAAATGCTACAGCAAGGTCATTTTTACACACATTTCGTTTGCGGGACCAGTGGTCTCAAAGCAAAAAAAAACAAAACAGCCAGGAGTAAAACGTAGTTTCGAAAACCAGAAAGTTCAATATACTTTACAACCATCGCGGCGTTTAACTTCAAGATGTACGTTAAAACAATTTCAAGCGTAAGTAAGCAAAAAACTATGAAAGACAACACCACTACGATCTATTTATATGGATCTACTATTGTTGCCATCTCAAATAAAAAACATCGGATAAAGCATTCCATTGCCAGTTTAAAAAAGAATGTTTAACGCATTTACTTTTTTTTTTTTTGTTAATTTGAAATTAGATTACATGCAGTAGCACTCGAAAAAAAAAACAACTGATTACCGAAAACGAAAAAACAAAAAAAAAACAAGTAAACTATTTACCGTTGGTGATAAATTCTCACCAAAAGTTTGAATTAAGTTACAATTGAATCTGTAAAATCAAAGGTCATCGCGTTTCCGGAGAGTTGATACAACTATCTTCACAAATTTTGCAAGTCAAACATACATAATGGACTGCTGTTTAGCACCGTCTCTTGAAAACTGCTTTACAATAAGTCGACTATCGAGCACAAGAAACTATTAACAAATTAAAAATGGACCATTCTCATCGATCACTGCTATTTTGTAGCGTGTTTTTGATTTACTGGGAGAACAAAAGAACAATAAGAGTATTCAGTCTCATTGCAAAATTATGACGCTTAGTTTCAATATTCGACGCAGAAGCCTTAACATTTCATTCAAAATATTTAACACAGGTTATGATCTACCCCAAAAAATAAGACGAATTCTGAAATCACATCACAGACAACGTAATGCAGCTCCATTCTTTTTGTTAATATCAGAAATAGCAAATGGTTAAGGCAGTCCAATTCAGTACGCTATCGTAACGCGTCACTACGGGGCAGTGCTTAATCTACAAGAAGCGAAAAGAAAACACACTTTTTCCAAGGAAATCATTACATCCGCACAGAGCAAGCGATTAAAATGTTTCTTTTTTCATCACAGGCTCAATACAAATCAAAAGTCAGTAACGCTGTGTTACACAGTAAATACTGTTACTTATGCCAAATCAATGAGTACCAAGAAATATAGTATATAATGAAGGCACTATTTATGTGGTTTTTAACTGTTGTTCAATCACCAGTCTGAATCACGCCAGTATAACATGAAATACAGAAATCTTTAACTTTTTTAAAATATAACAGGAAGAGCGTAAAATACCAATTTGCAGCCAGTAATCTAGAAGGTAAAAATTTGCAGCAACCAATCGACCGACGAAAAAACGTATTTAAAGACACTGCACAAACTCAAAACAGTTGTCTTCAAAACTCTTCTGATTTTATAAAAATCCCCGTATATTTTTGACAACACGCATCTGTACAACATCGTGAAATCAAATTCTCAATACCAAAAACAGTTCCTTAATGCAAACTAGGAGATGCGAAGTAAGATGTTTCTTTCGATTTTCCCTTTCCAAATGGAGTTCCACCCAGATACTTCTTTGCTCTCTCAGCTAGAGAACTGCTTGATGGGGTCTTCCTGGGTGATCCAATAGGACCAAGCATAGAGGCTAAATGCTTGGTCTCAGGGGTTCTAGTTGATCCTACGTCTCTATGCAGAGCGTTTTCTAAGCCAGTTGAAAAAAATTCTGCTGGTAACTGAAGCAGTTTGGTCATCACAAGCTCTTGATAACGCGCTGCGTTTTGAACCTCCTGAATAGAGGGCTGGTCGTTTTCATATCCCACAACAGATGGTCCAATAGCTTTCGAAAGCGCTTCAACTGTCATACGCGTGTCGCGGCTGTTAACAACACGTTGAAAATGCAAAATGAGAAACATCAAGGTATCACGATTGGCAGCTTTAAGACTATTTATTACACTACATAATGCACTTTCATCCTCCCGAAGAGATGCTTCAATAAACTTTGGTCGAAGATCAAAGGTTAAAATCGGTTCATTAAGGGTAACCCGTAAGAAATCTTTTACAAGAGAACATAAAGCGTGTACGTCGTGAACCTCAGTTAAATTTGGAACAGATTTGCCTTTGAATTTCTCTTTAAGTTCCTTGACCACTTTTATCATTCCTGGTACACGATAGAGTCCCATCTCTGACAATCCACGACGTTCTATTTCTTGCACTGTATGATATATAATCGGTGGTATTTGAGGTGACTCATCAGACACTAAAAACTTTTCAATGGAGGTCTTGGTTGATAAAGGGGAACTAGGAGCAGTTTCGCAAAGAATATTCTTAGCGTCATCTTCGCATTCGATATGACTGATTAACCTGCAATCAGCGCATTTAAGAGCTTTCTTGCCGAATTGTATTCTTTTACCACATGGCTTGCACGTCTCCTTCGTAATGACACACGGTTTCACTTGGAGTTTGTGCTTATTTTTTACAGGCATTACCTTTTGTCTAGCACTGGGAACCGGGGCTTTTGGCCAAAAGCTATCCACTTCGCTTTGAATTTCAGACTCCGAAGACGCACTTTTACGTCGGTGCTCACGTGACGGTCTTCGTCGACCCTGATGAGGATTCGGTTTGCTAAAACTTTTCTCTAATTTCTCAATGTGCATTGTAGCAGGGCCATCTACAGTACAAAGCAAAGATTCATTAGCTCCGATGTCAGCTCTAACCTTTTTAGGCAAGATTTCATCTTCATCTCTCAATCTTTCGATTCCAATGCGACTGCGTTTCCATCGCTTACCGTTGCGTAAATGTGAACACTCTAAATCATCCTCCGTAGCATCAAATGAAATATCAGAGTAATCTGAAAGCATAGATCCAGTTTCATCAATAGGATCCAAACGACGATTTGTTCTTGCTCTGGCACGAGGAGAACGAAATCGGCTTGCATTAAGAAAATCAAGCTTTTTCTGTTGTTCCTCAGTCAGATTTTTGGTTTCTGTAAAATCGGAAAGAAGCAATTCTCGAACTAATGCCATTTGTTGAGCAAGTTCATCTCGCTCTTGCTCAACAAGATGACGAGTTTGAATTTCAACTTCTATTTGTCGTCTTGCATGCTTCAGTTTAATCATGAGCGCATTTTTTTCCGCTTCACATTTTGTAAGTTTTTCTTGCAATTCTACGCATTTCAAATCCGCAATATTCCATCTTTTTCGGCATTCTTCAAAGTGTTTTGCAAGTTGCAGCATTTCTTTTTCACAACTTCCATCAGCTAGAGTTTTATAAACTCGAACAATTTCATCAAACTGGTTGACCAATGGCAGTTTGCAAAAAGCTTTCTCTTGACTGTTACTAAGAGGCATTTTTGTTCACAAATTTTACTAAATGAAATAGGTCTTTACTGTAAAATAAAAATTTAACAATATAATATACTTTTTAAAATAATGCATAAAGTCTAAAATTCAAATTGCATATATTTAACATAGCCATCGTTCTGTTTGTGACAAAAACGAAACTTTCTAAAAAGTTGATGTTCTTTAGGCAGTGGCTATTTGCACGAGCCCGTAAAAATAAACACTTCGTATATTTATTACGCCCTCATGCAGGCTCTCTCAGGTGGCACAAGAACGTGACAGAGTAATGAAATAAACTAAAGCAACAAATCTTACACGCTCGTTAAAACCACTTCAGATAGTTTTATAGCATTTTTTGTCAAAACGTTGGCGTAAACCAGGTTTCAATTTGCACAAAGCTCACTGGGGTAATCCAAGTCTTTTAGGCAACTATTTTGCCAAAAATTTTATAGTGTTATACTCACACTGATCACAACCATGCCTACAACAACTGATGTTTCTTAGCCATCCACTTTGTATTTCTTATGGCATAAAGTTAATTAATTTAACTTCAACTTCTCTGTTCTTTCGGTACCCCAAACACTGCCATTTGAAACGTCTAAAAAGGGATAATTGGTTAATTTTGAATATTGTCCCGTTTTTTGCTTGTTTTTTAGGCTGTGTAAAATACCAAGGCATGTAAGAGGAATTTCAGCATGGAGTAGGGAAGATGCTAAGTATAGAATGTACTGGTTTAAACCAAGATTTTAGCATTGATTGATTTTTCATATTTTTATCCCAGTCCACCAGAATACAACAAAGACGCTATACATAGAGCAAACCCAGACTCGTTGAGGATTTGCACGGTTTCAGTGTTTTCTTTCTTAATTCTTTTAACATGCTGGTTGTTAGATTCCACCAAGCAGGAACAATTATTGTGAAGCATCTTATTCAAGGATGCAACAAGGTTTGAGTAGGAGTTGAACTATCAACCTTGCCATCCCGGCCATCAAAAAAAACATGCTCCAAACCACTACATACAGAGGTTGGCATTTATCGAGATAAGTTATCGGCCATAGATATCGGCGATAATTTATTACAGATTATCGTTATCGCTCAAAATAGTTTTGATTTGTCAATTACCGATATTGCTTTTGTAATATATTTTGTTATCACCGATAAATTATCGCGATAAACAATTTTTTATGGCAGTGGTTCTCAATCTTTAATATTTAGCGACCCACTTTGCAATTCAACATAACCAAAAAACCCCCTTACAATTATGAATCATTAAACACATGTAAAAGCAGGGCTTGGCGCATCAAGTGAAAAGCAAAAAACAGGACATTACGTCCGCAGGTGTCTAAATTTCCGCCCAGCGAAGGGCAAACAAAAAAAAGGTTACCACGTCCGCAATGAGGTCGCGACCCCCAGGTTGAGAACCACTGCCTCATGCACACAGTGTTCAAAGTTCGTGAATTGGTATTACGGAAAAAATACACGGTGTCCATAAAGTTTTGCTAAGATTAAAAAAAATCTCTCTTGTTATGTTTAATGCCGCTGTAGAGTTCGTGAACAGTTCTCTTATCGTGAAAAATCTAGAAAAACATTTTTGCAATTTAACTTATCAAAAAAACTTCGTCAAACACTGAAAATTTACCATAACATTTATCGGAAAATTATCGATCACCGATATTGCTTTACGAAATTGAGATTTATCAATTATCAATATCGCCAAAGCTATTTGGAAATCATTGATTACCGTTATCGCTTTAGTACAGAAAAGTTTATCGTGCCCATCACTACTACACAAAGATGTCAACTAAAAAATAGATTGCCATCTTCTATACTTCCACACTCGCATTATTTTGAACTATGACTGAATAATTTAATCAAAAGTCTTGGTCTAAAAACAGCATTTTAATTTATTTTTTGCTCAAGCCTAACACTCCAATAACAATTTGCTAATTTTTGATATTTGTAAGTAAGTCAGCAGAAGTTTCAGCTTTTTTTATACAAAGTAGCTATTCTTACGAGCCGTAAAAATATCGATAAGCCCTTTGATTATTGTAGTTATGCTAGACTGCTTGGTCACGCTCCCATACAATTGGTGAAAGAGTGAAAGGACAATAAAATAAACAAATAAACAAAGTGCTCATTTTTGCAGGCCTGTTATACCAGCTTACAAATAGATTAGCCGCCTTTTTCACAATAAACTAAAAGTACAAGTTGCAGCTACCGTATTTAATTACCTTATTAATGCCTTCACCGAATTAACAACTACCAATGGTTTTAAAGAAATTAACGAAAAGCACAGAACACAAAATCGCTTTGCAAAGAATAAGATGCTTACTCTTAGCAAAAAGCCAGGGATGTCCAACCTTTTCATTCAATGGGCCGCATTGCAAACTAAAATAATTAACTGGGCTGCAAAACCACCAGAATATCTCAATACAATGGAAAAATTACTTGGATCGCAATTCGCAGCGTTTTTAGTTCGAAGAACACCTCCTTGTTTTTGCAGGAAACGAAAGATTGCTATTGTAATCAGAGGCTCACCCAGATTTTGATAAAGAGATGGGGGTGCAACCTCCAGCCCTCGAAAGAATTTTTTGCAATTTTCAAACCAAAAACACTCGTTTTCGCACACTTTCTTATCGAAAGAGGACATACCGGTACCTGCAAGGTCACTATATATAGACAATACGGAATTACAAAAATAAATCAGTAGCCAAATGCTAGATGTCTGCGAGCAGAAGTTTGACAAAAATAAATGAAAGAAGGCTGCAACCATCATTATTTCGAGTAATTGTAAACTAAAAGTTAGATTTTTGCAGCATATTATATTCAAATTTCTTGAACGCCAGAGCCAAAGGGGCATGGCACGGTGGCCCCCCTGCGTGAGTCTATGATTGTAATCCAAACATTGACGCTTGACGACCTAATGCCCAGCGTCAACATATCAAAAATCGACGGTGCATCGGCTAGCATCAACGAAAAGTTGAAGGCGTCAACTGGCACCATCAAGTTAGCAGCGTCAACGCATACAAATGCTAATAACTATTTCAAAAACGTTAATTCAGTTTTAGCAAGGTGGCCTTCACTCAAAGGCATGACGACTGCTGTAGCCACGTCTAAAACATTAAAATAATTTTTATGAGCAAACGGTACGTTTTAGAAGAAATATTTATTACAAATAAAGGATTTCGGTTTAACTACATGCAGGTTCTTGCGCTCACTGCTTGATAAATTTGCTAAAAAAAATTTTTACTGCGAGTCGATAGTGGGCTGCATTCAAACATTAAGTGGGCTGCAATGCAGCCCACAGGTTGGACATCCTTAGTATATGCCTGTTAAAATACGTTGATGAACACACAGTTTAAACCTAATGACTTTTGATGTACAGTTACATGCAGAAAATATATGGAGTTCATAGAAATGCAGAAATAAGCTGCATAAACTAAGTACAGAGCCATACAAATTTTTCTAAGCAACTTTAGTTTTAAAAATAGTTGCGACACTTACAAAGTTGTCCAAAACTTATCAAAATGTGAGTACCCCACCACCCACATCTAGCTCAGACTGTAAATATTTTCAACGTTTCTTACAAAACTTTTCAAATATTGACATACCCTTATAACTTTTGTAGTCTTGCCAGAAAATAAAGCCTACTAGTCATTTCTTTCAGTAAACGAATCATCCATCTATTACTACCGGCACTTGACACAACGTGTCATAATAATATGCTGTACCCTTCAGCTTCGATGCAATGCATCTTCTACTGATACTACAAAAGATTGTGTTAAAAACAGCAGGTTAAAAACAGCCAATTTTAGTTGATGCTGAATTTACGCCACCAAACATAAAAAACAGAGAAACATTTAAGCACATTTTCTACCCAAAATGGTTCTCCTAAATAACAAACACAGAAAGTGCACAAGTCAAATTCTAACCTTAAAACCTGTGGCTTCTTTGTAAAAAAAGAGGTACATAACAGGTATATGATAAGTGTCTTATCTAACGGCACTAGATTGATGATAACAAGTCTTAACATTGCACAAAAACCAAAATAATTACAAACCGGAACCTAATGTCACAAAACCATTGCGAGTTTTGCAACACGATGCCTCTTTCATAAAGCACCATGCACGTATGCAGTCTCAAGCTGGCGATAACTGTAGTTTTGTAACTCTACATTATTAAAGAACCAGGCTTACATCATTGTGCTATATAGCCCAATGGTGTAGAATGGACGGTTGCCAGTAACTTCGCCACAGAAACTTCGTCACATGGTAACTTCAACACACTTTGAGAAAGTGAGGGAGATGTGGGGATAAATGTAGGAAAGCGTGTTGGGGTGAGGGGGGAGGATGGGGAAATGTGGGAAGAGGTGTGAGAGGTGTAGGAAAATGTGTTGGGGTGTGGGGGAGGTAAGGGAAGATGTACGAAAAGGTGAGGTGAAGGAGATGTGGGGAAGTGTGTTGGGGCCCCACACCCTAACACACTTCCCTACATCTCCCCCATGCCAACACACTTCCCCACTCACGCCATACACTTTCCCACACCCCTCCCCACACATCTTTCCTTACTCATCCCCACACCCCAACACACTTCCCCACAGCTCCCCTACCTCTTCCCACAGCTCCCCTCACCTCCCCCTACATACACCCTAACACACTTCCCCACTCACCCCATGCACTCTCCCACACCTCTCCCCCACAGTTTGGATTATGTGGCGAAATTACCATGTGACGATGTTCAAATCAAAAATCAAATCAAATCTTCATTATACTCGCCGTATTACGCAGAAGCGTGTAACGAGTGGCGGGGCCCGTCTCTGCAACTTAGCGCCTGGGCTACACAGCTTCGAAGGAACGTCGCAACGGTGGCGAGTCATTGGCGACACTGTGCCGATTTGACCGGTCTGGGAATCGAACCCCAGACCTCCCACACCGATAGCACACGCTTAGCAACTGAGCTAACGGCCGGTCCTGTGATGATGTTATCTTAATAAATTTGACTTGACCGTGTAAAAGCCCGATAAATTTTTTTACGACAACTGGGAATTTGAAGTCTTGTTTCGGTGTAGGCAATGTAAATTTTCGATTTATGAAAATGCGGCGAAGTTACTGTGCTGTGTGGCAAAGTTACCATGTGGCAAAGTTACTGGCTACCGAACAGACATGGGCAAACTACAGCTCGTGGGCCAAGTCTGCCTGCCGGTCCTTTTATTCTGGCCCACCAGCACTTACACAAACTTAAATCCTCACCGTGAATTTAGCGGAAGACCTTTTTTATTCTTTAAAGATCATGGATGGCAGTGATTATCAAAAGATAAGCCTCAACGGTACAAAATTGGAATAAAAACGAAAAACACGAGGTGAGAACCTTTCATTTTGGAGATCACATTCGTACATGGACCGTAATCTCTGAAAAAAAAGGTCTTCACCTTGTTTTCCAATCAGCGAGCGGCCCGCGGCTTTAACAGTTTTTCCAAATCTGGCCCTTTGTGTGAAAAATTGCCCACCCCTGGTGTAGAACCTTAGGTACTGGAATAAAATGCATGAAGGCAAGCCCAAAAGACATAACAACCTAACGACCATAGACTAAATCTTAATCATATGAAGAAACTGTTACTGAAAAAACAGTCTAAGCACTGTGCAATGTAATCTTTCCATTACCCCACATGTGGCAATGTAAACGATCATCTCCTTTGTGCTCCTCAAATATTCAAAAAGAAAAGTGAGTATTGCAACCAATGTTAATCTTGCAAAACCTGAGTGGAAAAAGGAACTACAAAACCAGCATTCTACAAACAATGGCTGGCTGCTATTACTTAGAATATCAACTCTCAATGACATGCCCAGATCAAACACTGAAGAGAAAAAACGTACGAACAATTATTGTCAAAACGCAGGATCAAGTCTGGAAAGATATTTTTATTTTCTATACCAACATGTGAAAAAAAAATTTTTTTTCAAACTTTTTCAGCCAGGAAAAACGTAATATTATTTTTCCATACTTTCAAGACTAGCGTGGGAACCATGTGTAGAGCACTCACCTGCTCACAGCAAACTAACAACTAACAAACTGGATTAGACAGTTAGACTACCAAACCAATAACTTACGATATACCGGTATCATTTTTGTTTTGGTGTTTGCTGGAGACTGATAAACAGATAAACTACCAGCAAATTAGTCTAGTTGTCTAGTGCGAGTACATACCCGCAGACTAGTGTTTGCATAAATCAGCCAATTCTTTTTTAGACACTACACACTGACAGTTTTACTGTGTACCGCAGTGCACTAATCTATTTAAATCCTGACCATTGCCCTGCTGTAGACTTTACCAGTACAATGTCAGAATGGAGTCTGGTACTCTGCAATTACAGAGTTACAGGCTATTAATAAATACCAGTGCTGTACCGATGGCAATAGACTATGAAAAATCACGACATACAGCAAAAATTCTCATTTCTCCATTTGCTTTGGCGAAATGCATCAATTTCATATCCTACCTGTCTACTGTATTTAGTGGATAACAACTATTAACGAATATTTTCTCATTTCAGGGCTCAGGCAAGTCAAGCCAGTCCAATCTACTGCTGATTCCGTTGGGCCTAGTCTTATCAAGCTGTTAAGTCAAAAAACCTGATTTGTTATTCCCGCTCCTTCGTAAAGCTTGATGACAAATCATAAAAACCACATCAACATTACAACCACGTGGTTTCAGATACAAATTTTACGAGTTCTTCACTTTCATGGCAACAAGAAACCATGAGGAAACTCTGTCTAGAGTTGTCATCCGGGGACCGGGCTCGGGCTTTTCGGGTCAAGTCGGGTACGGACCGGGCTTAGATTTTGAAAAACTGTCGGGCTGTCCGAATTTACATTTGGAAAGCATTTCCGTTCTTTCGACTATAACAAAAGTCTCGTCAATCGTAATTCAACTCGTGATTGTTAGGCTCTGCGCTGTAAAAAATTTAAGAATACTTAAAAGCTGCAAACCAGTTGCTAAGAGGTTATAATTGCAATCAAAATAAATACACTGAAATTTTATAAACTTGCCAAAAGACCCAATTGAAGCCAAACTCGATATAATTTTGCAAAAGTTGGACAGCTTAAATGAACGGAGTCATATAGGCCTTCTAGAAAAAACTGTTACCAGCTTGCAACGCCAAATAGTTGAAGTAGACGCAAAACTATCTAAGACAGGGGCAGGGAACCTGCGGCCCACGGGCCACATGCGGCCCGCTTAAGTTTTGAATGCGGCCCGCGTCAGAACTTTGTTAAGTACAACAGAACTGGTAGAATAGAAAACATGAAAATTCCTTAAAAACCGTTTCACAATCTACTACGTGCTGTTTTTATGACACAAAAAACGCGCAAAAGTCACAAATTTTTGCGGAAAAAGCAACTCAGCATAATTGTTTCATAAATTTGCGACGAAATATTGCGTATTTTTAAGACAAAACTTACAAATTAAGAGTGAATGTGGCCTGCTAAAAATATCATGCAGTTAATGCGGCCCGCTATGCTTTGCCGGTTCCCCACCCCTGATCTCAGAGATGTGAGGCCATTGAGCGAAGACTGTTTGAAAAAGTCGAAAATGAGGAATTTATTAACTTGGAAAAGAAAGTAGGCCTAGAACTACTGGAAAAACGAAATAGTGAAGAACATGATCTAGCCTATTGCTGTCTCAGAAAGCGCAGATAACTCAACTTAAAAGCGAATTGGAAGGCTTCCAAAACACAACCGCGTAGGAAAATCTAAATCGTGAGGCGTATAGCAAAAAGTTGAGCCTACTGGTTCATGATCTTGAAGAAGACCGAACCAACCCATGAGAAAGCCGAGCTTCTATGGAGACTATTCAGAAGAAATTTTTAAAGAAAGGATTAAGAATTGAAAATCCTGATAAAATTAATGTGATTGATTTTCACAGGCTTCCACAATCCTTTGTTCAATAACAATGGAAAGCTCAATGGACGTATTATCTTTAAACTATGAAGTATAAAAGACGATTAAGTAAAAAGCAATCTCCTTCCTGACCTACCGCCTACCGGACGGGAAGTCATGACGACTTTCTCTTGTCGGGTCGGAGGCAATATCAGCACTCTATCACCAACAGTGCAAAGCACTCCAGTAAAACGTACCGTAGAGCGGTACAGCGCTGTTTCGGGCTATTAGCTCTCATCAGCCACCCTCAGGTAAGATACTGTATCGACTCTCACTCGCTACATTCCTTTTTGTCACTTGTTTCGGATGACTTTGGAAGCATGTGCCTACTGTTCAAGCCCCAACACCCGACACTGAGACTCAGATGCAGACCTGTCAAGAAGGCTTCAGACTTCACCTTGCTTTTATTGTATAGAAATCTGTGGCAGGAATGTGCACAATTATACACTACATCATAGAAGCGGATGAATTATTTTGGCAAACTTTACAAGCTACCTATCTCCATATGGACTTTGGGACTGTTTTTGGATACAATAGGTCTACTTGTTTATATGTACTTACGTTGTTATTTATCCTTCACCCGTAAGGGCAAGTTTAATTATATTAGGCCTACTTTGTTTTAGTTTTTACGTGGTTACATCCGGGTGTGTTTCGGCCTCTATGATGTATTCGCACATGCGAGCCTTAGTATATAACCTCGAGCATCATTGTTTTTGCCTCTTTCGATATGGATTTCGCTTTGTGAGCGTGCGGAATTAGAGGATTATGGTGGTGGACAACGTGGTTATAATTATCTACTTTAATCCAAATATATTTTGGTGCTGAAAGATCGAGTGATCGAATTTTGAGTGGAGGAAGCATCGGCGGACTGTATACGACATTAACTGTGGTTTTGCCTGAAGCAGATCACAAATAACAAGTCGATCCGCTTCAATACATTCATCCTTCAGAACGAATGATCTTGCCAGGGTCACTCATCCCTTCAGATCAATCTTCTTAGAGAATTTAACCTTTGTGGTACGTAGCCATTCGTCTGTCTACGTCACCACTCTAGTCAAATCCTTTATGTGGCCAGGGTGAAGATCAATAGTAGTAGTAGTAGTTTATTTTATTTAACGACCAGAAAAACACCTAACAAAAACAAGGAACAAAAACAATGGCCGAAAAACAGGTTACAGCGACAATACGATATACGTTGAAACTAAAATGATCAATAACTAATTAAAATTAAAATGATCAATAACTAAAAAGCAATGTCCTTCCTGGCCTACCGGACGGGAAGTCATGACGACTTTCTCTTGTCGGGTCGGAGGCAATATCAGCATTCCATCACCAACAGTGCAAAGCACTCCAGTAAAACGTACCATAGAGCGGGACAGCGCCGTTTCGGGCTATTAGCCCTCATCAGCCGCCCTCAGGTAAGATACATTCACCTTCCAGAACCAATGATCCTGCCAGAATTACTCATCCCTTCAGATAAATATAGAATTTATCTGAAGGGATGAGTGATTACCTGAGGGCGGCTGATGAGGGCTAATAGCCCGAAACAGTGCTGTCCCGCACTACGGTACCAAAGACAAACACATTATCATGCAACAACGGAAATATCTTCGTCAATATAACGAGACTAGGTTGGAGGAAGATTCAAATACTGGAAAACTTTACGTGACTGAGCACCTACCAAAGCCACTTTACTTACAAAAAAACGTCTACTTCCTCATTACAAAAAAGCAACACTAGAGGAAAAGCAAGCCAATTGGTGTATAAAAGACGGAGAAAATTGTCTCTACGTTAATGGGGAAAAAATTATAGCCCAGACTGTTAAATGAGTCGAATGTTCAGAGACGTTTTTGTTAACACAACAAAGACTTGACTGTTTTAAATTTGAAGTAACTACGTGTTAATTGAAGTAACTGCGTGTTAATTCCATTCTTTCAAATACCGGTATGGATCCCGTACAGTATGGTTAACAATTTACGTATTTGGCTTAAAGGAACGATGCGAGATGAAACAGATTTTGCAATTCTAGGCCTAAATAATAATATTCTCAGTTTGCACTGCGATTTGAAAAACACCGGAGGAGGGCTTTTACGTATAGTCCTACCCAAAGTCCGTATAACTTTGTATAAGGTGCGCGGACAGGAATGGAGCAGAGACAATGGAGCAAAAAATGTGTCCAAAAAGACATTCGCCTCCCTATCTTTTATAATGTAAACACGTTTGAAAGTGTTACAAAAAAAGTCATAACTTTAGTTATACTCGTTTGATTTTAAAAATTTCAACTGCATCGTAAAGCTCCTGATTTTAGCTATCGTTTAAACAAATTTCAAGGAAATTGATGGTGTTTTAAGCACTCTACATGGTTAACAATTTGGACATACTTAGTAATTTTTGAAGCAATTTTTACGCTAGCAGCATTTCTTGCTATTTTAAAAGCATAAATATAGCGCAGATTTGCAAAAAGTAAAAGTTATTGTCTGATTCAAATTAAATCGGTACAATTACAGAAATTTGTATGAAAGTAACCTAGCTGTATTGAAGTAACCTAGCTGTATTGTATGAAAGTAATCTAGCTGTATTGGTCATAGTTTTCCAAGCCGTTAAAGATTTGTTGCAAGAAAATGATTGCGTAAATTGTTTTAAACTTCATGCAAAAGTAGGCTTCACTGGTAGTGTATAGATTCTCTGGAACTAGGTTTTTACAACCATGGTAGATTGGAGTGAGGTTGTTAACTTCTGCCATGTTTCACCCTTGGACCATGTGTAAAACGAGCCTCTAGTTAATTTTATTCTGGCCCACAATATTCGATTTTAAAAGCCCAGGGTTTGAAAATTAAGATGCTGCGGCCATGAAACGACGTAGACTTATGTTAATGCATATGAAACAGTGAAATCAAAAAGTAAAATAGATACCGGTATATTTTTCCCGCTTGAATTTTGCTTGTTGAATTTTTCGTTTAACAAATGGTCCAAAGTCCAAAGGTGAAGCACGACAGAAGTTAACAACCTCACTACCAATCTAACATGGTTGTAAAAATTTAGTTCTATCCAGTGAAGCCTTCTTTTACATGAGGTTTGACACAATTTACGCAATCATTTTCTAGCGAAAAAGTTTTAAGGGTTTGGAAAACCACGACCAATAGCCAGGCTAATTTTATATTGAAGTTTAAATTTTTGTCATTGAATCTATTTAATTTGAATCAAATTAATTCTTTGCAAATCTGCCCTATATTTATGTTTCAAAATGACAAGAAATGCTACTAGTTAAAAAAACCGCTACAAAATTTATATCTCCGTCCAAATTATTTACAATATAGAGTGCCTAAAACACAACCAATTTTCTTGACATTTGTTTTAAACGATAGCGTAAGTCAAGAGCTTCATGATGCAGTTAAAATTTTTAAAATTCAACAAGCATAACCGAAGTTATGATCTTTTTTGAAACACTTTCAGGCGTTTTTACATTACGAAAGATAGGCGGCGATTGTCTTTTTGGACACATTTTGCTCCATTGTCGCTTAACAATGTAACGAATGATTCGCTCAACTTATACGTGAGTTAGACGCACGGAGTCGAACCGTTCGATTTTTCCGGTGGTTCGGTTTGGGTTCAACGTTCAACAGCGGTTTCAAATTTCGGTTCAGTTCCAGTTAAGGTTTAAATAAATTGAAACGGTTCGGTTTGGGTTCGCTCCAGCAAAAAATATTTCAAAACCGGTTTATAAAGTTCCGGTTCAGCTTCACAGTAAAAAATGGTATAGTTCTAGCAACACAATTTAAAAAATGAAACGTACAACGCAATTTTTCTTTGCATTGACAGGCCAATATAACGCATAATTTTAACTTGCAGTAAGGCCAGTAGGGATGTGCCGAGTCGAGTCCGAGTACTCGGCCGAGTATTAAGGCATTACTCGGCCGAGTCCGAGTATTAATTGATACTCGACCGAGCATTAAAGCATTATCATTTTGAACCTTTTTTGCTCTGCACCCGATTTTGAGTCGAAATTAGGACTTTTACGGACGTGATGACCTTTTTTTTGCTCTTCACCTGATTTTGAGTTCATATCGTGACGTCGCAGAATAGGTACTCGGCCGAGTAATGTCATGAAAACTCGTTACTGGGCAAGTCCGAGTAATTTTCCTTGAGGCACATCCCTAAAAGCCAAGTAACGGTAAAAGACTTTTTCACCATGCATAGATTACTTACAAAAGTGACTACTATTTTGAATTCAAACCAGCTTCAAAGTGACGCGTGTGACGTTACGGAGCGAACCGCTTTTTTCAATCGGTTCGGGTTCGGTTAAGGTTCGCAAGTACTCAAATAATTCGGTTCAGTTCCGGTTCGCTTTTTGCGATTTTGAAAAATACGGTTCGGTTTCGGTTAAGGTTCGACAAAAATAGCTCAAAACCGGTTTATAAAACTCCGGTTCGGGTTCGGTTCGACTCCCTGGTTTTACGGACTTTGGTCCTACCAGGCCACATGCAAAGTTTTAATATTATACTAATGTTCTCGCATAAACAAGTAGGCCTACCCTTGCTATGCTAAGTTCAGGGCTGGTGAGAGGAGGGCAGGGGGGTACAAAGTACCGGGGCCCGTCATGTTTTGAGGGGCCAGTCGAGGGGCCCCGCTCTTATAAAATTTTTCTTCGGGGACACACGCAAAGAAATGCTCGAGAAATGCGTCTTCGCTATGTTAAGACCCATGTCATGTGGGTGAAGTAGGGGGGACTAGTCCCTCGTGTAAAAATAGTCGTTCCCCCAGCAAAGAAAGAAAATTTGTCTTGGGGGCATGCCAAAATCCCCCCTTCCCAGTGATAAGTACCGTAAGAAGGTAAATGTTTTTTACACGTGTAGCTTGTGGGTACGGACTGCGGCGATACTTTCCAGCATATCTTGTAGTCATTAGGCCTATGGTTTCCTTCGCAAACTAATCAAGAACAACCTTTTCAGTGCGCCTATTACAGAACAAAACAGTTTATTTTTCATCAACATTACAACAAGTCAGCAGTTTTTTATAAGCGTTAGAGAAAGCACTAAGAATATGTCAAAGCAGCGGTTCCCAAACTTTTTTCAGATCATATTTGAGATTGATAGTATGAATTAAGAAAATACTATACCTTCCGGGGCTCCGCTTCGGACCATGATGAGGTAGCTTAATGCTCTCCCCCCAAACCCCTTGCTTCATTTATAAACAAAAACCTGCCTAAAACAAAGGTAATGAAGTTTTCGAAATTCTACCGTTGATAATTTTTGTTCAACATGCAGGTGGTATGCAAACACGCAGTACGCCCTCCACCACTGTTTTAATCTGGTCATTGACCAATGACACTGAGCCAGAAGCGTATTTAGGGGGCCCTTTTGCCTTTGCCTGTTAGTAAAGAAGAACAAATGGTGCCAAGTGACTGAAATACGCCAGACTGTTTTTGTGGCTATTGTAGCTTATGGCTAGGAGCAAATACAGGGGGTGGGAATGGGATAAGGGAATGTATTCACCTCACCAGCCATTTTCAACTATGTTTTTGATAAATACAAATTTTCCATAATTTCGAACTTTCTCGACAACAAGCCTTACGCCTTAAGCACGCACAATTGAAAATGTGCGAACAAAATGCACCTTATTTGGTAAAGTACTCAAAAGTAGGGTAAAAAAATTGAAGCAAAGTTTGCCCGAAAAATGTTCAAAAAGCACTAAAATAGCTATTGCAGCATGTAATATTTCAAAAATTTCCCGGGGCAGCATACCCCCGGACCCCCTGAAGTTTTTCTGTTTTTCAATCTGCTTCAACTAGCCCTGCTGAAAAAAACTACGCTTGAAAAAAATGATGAAATTATGCTCCATCTCCCCCCTTTTAAAATTTCTTGCCACGCCACTGAACACTGAACAATTTAATCACTGAACATGAACAATAAATAGCCTACCATTTTCGCAACATTGTCTTGTTATTTGAGTTCAGAATTCAAGCAAAATTGTAGACAAAAACATCCCCCCCGTAAAAATTTTCTACTTCGCACACTGCTTGCGTCTGCGCGACGTCAAAACCTTTTTTTTTCAGAGAAATAAATTTTGGTACCGAAGGGGCCCTCATCATATCTCTGCCCCGGGGCCCGGATTTTCTCTCGACGGCCCTGGCTAAGTTATATAACATTTTATTGTTTATTACGCAAAGGAAATGCTTATACTTTATTTCTTAACCGTTAAAAGCTAACCTACAAACGAACAAGTGTATTGGATGTTTCTGCCGTCATTTGGCAACACCCATTATCTTCACTTTACACTTTTCGAGAAAATCAAGTTTTAGTTTTCAGGTTTTTTTGAGAATGTTCCTGATTGTAGATTTTTTTCATTTTTGGTTTGATAAAAGCGCTTGATCATAAAAGTTTAATGATAAAGTTTAATGTCAATAATTTTAATCAACGAATGCATAAACAGCGTATGAAATTTGCGTTCGATTTTTATCCAAATTTGCGTTATACTCAATTAGCTATTACGTCACTATTATCATTGTTTCATGTTGTTACGCTTAATTTTTTCACTAGTGAGATGAAAATTTTTGAGAAATGCATTGAACTTTGTTTATGACGCAATAGCAGATTAACAATTGCGAGTGGAGTTAACAGGTAATACCCATTCTTTGATTCCACATTCAGTGCATTGCTTAGTTTGCGTAAGACAGCTAGTCTAAATTTGGCTGGTAATGATTCAAGTCAAGACTTCTACAATTGATAAATTTAACCTTGTGTCTGATGAAAATATGTATTTAATTATTCGTAACTTATCCTCTTGCACAGCGCTTCTCAAACTATGGGTCGCGACCCCAAATGGGGTCGCGTAATAAAATTTTGGGGTCGTGAAACATTAGGCCTACTACAACAAAGTTGTTACATGGCAAAGATGTTTGAGATATCGGATAACAAAAAATAACCAATCACAGCAAGTGGTGCATTTTTAAGATTTGCGTGCTTTCTGGCTTAAAGAATGTCCATGACGGCATTCATAGGAAGGGTTGCAAGAACAGCAGCCACTTCAATCCGCATCCTATGGATTATTACCGGTCCATTGCTCTACCAACCGAACATTATAATCACTCATATAACAGCACAAGTGATGCATTGACTATAACAAAAGTCTCGTCAGCCTTGCTACGCACAGCCAATCCAGGCTAACCTCATTCCAGACTGTAAAAAGACTATTTTTTTGCATTGCTTTACCTAGACATCTCGACTTCATTTCTTTTCTAGGTTGTTCCCTCTAAAAGAAATGAAGTCCAGGTGTCTAGGTAAAGCAATGCAAAAAAAGTCTTTACAATTTGGAATGAGTTTAGCCTGGATTGGCTGTGAGTAGCAAAGCTGACGAGACTTTTGTTAATCGAAACATTAATTTGTCCCTTGCAAAGTGATGCATTGTTACGCCACATTGCTGTAACGAGCAGCTGACCAAAAGTGTCTTTATTGCTTGCATTCCGATTCAGAGGAATTACTCAAAGAATCTTTTTATTGTGTCACTCTGGAAGCCTAGGTTTGAGCTAAGTTCACTGAGGGCGTAGAGCAGTTTTAGATTGAAGTTCAAAGCAGTTAAACCGATGAATTCATTATGGACTAGTGGTTAGGTTTAGATTCATGTGGCAGCATTGAAAGCACGCAGAAAAAAATAATAAATGAAAAAGAAAACATGATGACGCATTTTTGCGATATGGATTTACAAGCAGATATAATAATGAAGAAAAACCACTAATTTGTAATAAAACTTTGTCTGCGGAAAGCATGAAACCCTCTAAATTAAAAATGCATTTTGAAAGTACCCATAACGGGGTCGCGTAGAAATATTTTTCTCTGAACGGGGTCGCAGAACATAAAAGTTTGAGAAGCCCTGCCCTAGTAAATACTTTAGTGGTGCTAATATTTCCTCCCTTAAAATATCTTCTAATGATTTATTTATTATTCACATCATCGTTCGCTCTCTAAACAAGAATATAGATGATTTGCATGAATTTTTAACTGAGATAGGAACTCGTCCTAATATAATATGTCTTACTCAAACCCGATTAAAACAAAATAGTCTCGTCAATATTCAGATTTCCGGTTACAAATTTTGCCATGTTTGCCAGTTATCACCAGGGTTACCATTTCGTGCTTATTTCTAAGATTTGTGCATATTTTCAAGGGCAATGTCGTATAGAAAACGTGAATGTGCTTATTTCCAAGAAACGAGCTTATTTTTGAAATTCCAGCGGTAAAAATAGGATTCTGCGGACGTGAAGATTTTTGTTTTTTGGGTCTTCATTGATTTTTAGCGGAAAGTTTTTGGTCTTCACCGATTTTTAGTGGAAAAACAGGACTTTGTGGACGTGAAAACTTTGTTTTTTGGTCTTCGCCGATTTTTAGTGGAAAAACAGGACTCTGTGAACGTGAAACGTGAAGTCCTTTTTTTTGGTCTTCACCGATTTCTAGTGGTTTCACAATAAAGAGCTTTTGACTTTTTGGTAATCTAACTGCAGCGTGCTTATTTCTTGATGATATGGTCCGCTGGTAACCCTGGCTATCACTAATTAAAAGGCCCGTTAATTACTGCTAAAAACTACAGTTCGTAATAAATAGAGATGGGCATTTATCGAGATAACTTATCGGCGATAATTATCGGGAATGATTTATTACCGATTATCGTTAACGCTCAAAATAGTTTGGATTTATTGATTACCGATATCGCTTTTGTGATATGTTTTGTTATAACCGGTAAATTATCGCGATAAACAATTTTTTATGCAGTGTTCAAACTTCAAAGTTAATAAGTTAGCGCTGTGGAAAAAATACACGATGTCCATTAACTTTTGTTGCAATTTTTAAAAAATCTCTCTTTGTTTTGTTACATGTTACGGCAGAGTCCGTGAACTGCTTTCTTTTCCTGAAAAATCTAGAAAGACATTTGAAAAAGAAATTGAGATTTATCGATTATCGGTATCGCCCAGAGATTTTTTGAAATTATCGACTATCGTTTTCACTTTAGTACAGAAAGGTTTATCGTGCCCATCACTAGTAACAAAGGCATGCCGGATCATTTTAATTTTTAAGCGTAAAGTGTTAAATGCGTTGGGTATTGGTTGGCAAAGCGAAATTATACCGCCGTCAAGTTGTTTTGTAGTAGCTGGTTGGTAGGGAATGGGTCATTGCAGCTAGCTGTAGGTCTTAAAACTGCTACCGACCGCATGTATAGTTGCAAATTCGACTTTGTTCTTTTTTTAGTGATTAATTTTTTCGTCAAAAAATTTCAGTTTTTGTTATGACGGCAACTGATTTATGAGAAAGTTGTTGAGTCATAGTATGAAAGATAAACAATTTAAAGACCTTAATGTCAATCATTTCTGAAAAGTTGAAAAACACAACCCGTAAGCTGATTACGCATTCATTGTTTGAAGACATGTTATGAAAACTTTGATGTCTTTGAATTATTTGAAACAAAAATTTAACTTATTCGAGTTTCATGCTTTTAGCGTTATCTCATCGTAGGCTACGTTTGTTATCATTACTTGATGAAAAACTCTTTAAAAAAAATTGTGTTCATGAACCGATCACACGCTATTCCGCTAGAGTTACAAAAGCACTTTTGGCAAAAATACGTTTAACCTGCTCACAATATTGTTTATCATCACCATGACAATGCAAACAGGACTCTTACCTGCAAACAGGGACGTATAGTCAGTGAAAAACCGAGGGGGAGGCAAACTACGATATAGGCCAAATAAACAGAAATATGATCTATTTGGGTCAGGGCGTTAGGTAAACCACATTTCAAATTGTGCTTCGTCAAAAAGGGTGTCCCGATGTTCTCCCCAGGCTACCTCAGTGCCCGCAAAAATGAACTTGAGAAAGGAAAGATGTATACGTACCAGAGAGTAACTTGACACATTGTCCGCCTGCGCAGTCAAGTGACCCTAATTTAATAACCGGGCAAGTCTTTTGAAAAAGTAAAAGTAGGCTATTCGCAGGAAGTGCCGTAGCTAGTAGGGATGTCCATTTCAGAACAATTAAGCAATCTAGAATAACTTCGAGTCTTATTTTTGAATCCAGAATTTCGAATCCTTAATCAATCAATCAATCAATCAATTTTCTGGACCCGCTTATCCTTGGGGGGTCGCGGGGGCAGCAGCTCAAGTTGGAGCCTCCAAGCATCTCGATCCTCTGCAACAAAGGATAGATGCTCTGCTGGGATGCCAAGGCGAGACCAACTAAGATCTTCTACGTAATCTCGCCATCGAGTTCTAGGACGGCCTCTAGGCCTTCGACCAATCGGTGTTGAACAGAGCAGTTTTTTGGCTGTTCTTTCCTGGGGCATTCGTGTCACATGTCCATACCAACGCAGTTGCGATCTTTCTAGTCGGAGAAGCAGCGATTCGATGTTTAGAGATTCACGAATATCTGCACTTTTAACCTTGTCCAACAAGATCAAACCGCTAATTCTTCGCATCCCATTTCGGCTCCTTGAACTCGAGACCTCACTTTCTCATTCATGATCCAACACTCATGGCCATAAGTCAAAATAGGAACACAGACCGATCTGAAAATGGATAGCTTTGCCTTGGTGCAAAGCTCCCGTTTCAGTACCACAGATCGGTGGAGCTGGCGCATTACTGCACTTGCTTTTCCGATGCGGATATCCAATTTGCTATTTTGTCTGCCGTCACTTGTGAATGAGACGCCGAGGTACTTGAATTTCTCTGACTGTTTTAGTGGTACTCCATCAATTTGGAGAGAGCACTGCTTTGGTTGTCTGGACAGGCACATGGTTTCTGTTTTTGTTGTACTGATTTTCATTCCGGCAACAGAGCATGCATCCGAAAACCTGTCAAGAGCTTGCTGGAGACCATTTTGGGTAGAGTCGAGTAGCACGAGATCATCTGCAAATAACAGACGTTGTACAGTGCATTCACCGATCTTTACTCCGCCACAAGACTCACTGTTCTTAACTATTCTATCCATATAAATAAGGAACAGAATAGGTGAAAGAGAGCAGCCTTGCCGTAGTCCCACACTTACTCTGAAAGGTTTCGTCGTTGCGCTGTTAACACGAACACAGATCTCAGAATGCATGTACAGCGACTTAATGGCAGTTAGTAACTGGCCATCAATGCCATACTGCAACAGCACCGCCCAAAGCTTGTCTCTAGGAATGCGATCATATGCTTTTTCAAGAACAACAAAACATGCATTGATCTCTTTTGCATATTCCCACGACTTCTCAAAGATTTGCTGCAAGGCAAAGATCTGATCCATTGTGCTTCGGCCAGGACGAAAGCCACACTGAGCATCTGTTAGCTTAGGCTCGACTATTTCACGGCATTTCTTTTCAAGGCATTTGGCATAGACCTTACCCGGGACACTGATGAGAGATATGCCCCTATAATTGGTGCATTTTCTCTTGTCTCCTTTCTTATGGATAGGTATTATCACACTAGTTTGCCATTGCTTTGGTGCTTGCCCAGTACTACACGCCACCTTACAAACACGAGTCAGCCAACGAACACCATGTATGTTCATTGCTTTTAACATTTCAGGTCTGATATCATCCTCACCAGGTGCTTTTCCAGTTTTCAATGATTTGATTACTGCATTCACATCTGCTTCGGTTATCTGAATATCTTCCCCAACCTGTTCTTCGTGAATTTGTATCGGTGTAGCATCAACTGGGTTTAAAAGATCACTAAAGTACTCTCTCCACCGATTCAAAATAGCATCTTGATCTTTCAGAGTCACACCATTTGAATCTTCGATAAAGAGAGCGGCTCGAGATCTTTTTCCACGCAAACGGCGAATGGTCTGCCAGAACACTTTGTTTGCCGTTTTGAAATCATCGTCTAACCTTTCTCCAAATTCCTTCCAGGCCCTTTCCTTAGACAGTTTAACTTTTGTGGCTGCCGTCTTACGTGCTTCAGAGTACTGCGAACGAAGTTCAAGTGATGACTTATTTGCAAGCCAGGCCTTATAGGCCACTTTTTTCGCACGAATAGCTTCTTTAACTTCTTGGTTCCACCAAGGAGTTCTTTTCTCGCTACTCTTCGTCCCTCCAACACGCTTACGTCCACAACAGTTAGTAGCGGACGTAATGACTGCTGTTCGAAACAAACACCACTCAGTTTCAATGTCTTCAGTAGAGGTCGGAAGTTCTTTGAACTTAGATGCAATGTTGTCTGCAAATGCAGTTCGTACCTCTTTGTCAGCCAATGATTCCCATTTGATTCGATAAGTTTCTCGTGGTCGAAAAGTCTTTCGTTTTTTCAAGGGTTTCAAAGCTTTCAAAGTGCAGACAACTAGGTGGTGATCAGTTGACAACTCAGCCCCTCTTTTAACACGGACATCAGACACGGTAGAAAACAAGTCCGCCGAAACGATACAAAAATCAATCAGGGAGCGTTGTCCCAGAGAGTCTCTGTACCAGGTGTACTTATGAATTCTTTTGTGCTGAAAAAATGTGTTCATTATGCACAGCCCATTGGTGGCACAGAACTGCAATAAACACCTTCCGTTCTTGTTAATGTCAGGGTGACCATGTTGCCCAATAACACCTTTCCAGGTTGCATTGTCGATGCCCACATGTGCATTGAAATCGCCCAAAAGGACAAGGGATTCTGATGAAGTCGCTTTTCCCAATGCAACCTCAACTTCCTTCAGAAAAGCTTCGTACTGTGATTCTATGTTAGGTGCGTACACCTGCAATATACACAGAGATCGCTCCTGCAGCCTTAGCTTTAGAAGACAAACCCTTCCTCCTAGTGGTACCCAGTCAACGACACATTCAGCTATGTTGGGGCTCACAAGTAAACCAACACCAGCTTGAGCAGACATTGCTGCATCAACACCTGAGTAGAAAATTTTCCACCCATCGTTCAACTCGACAGTTCCAGAACCCCGGCGCTTTGTTGATGAAATTCCCACAACATCAAGGCGATACTGTTGGGCTTCGCAAACAAGCTCCTGCTCTTTTCCTGTCAGTGACGAAACGTTCCAGTTCCCGATAGCTAGATCCCGGCAGTTTGGTCCAACTCGAGTACGTTTTCTGTGCGCTGCCCCCATTTGCCTCCCCAAACGCTTAGCGACTGCGTTGGTGGGTTTCCGGTGACGGTCAGCTTGTGGGGGAGACTGTAGCTTATTTTTCGAACGAGTCCCTCTGCCTAAAACTCGAACGCGGACCTTTTTATCCTGCGCGCCGTCCGATGCAGCATGAATATTGTTATTACAACTTTCCATTTAGCTACAGCATTGGATTGCTACTTGGTCTGTTTCTCTCCTTCGACCTTACCGCCATGGGTGACCCTGATGGAAGTGATTAAGCACTACCGACGGCGTTGCTCTAAGGATCATTGAAAACTCAAACCTCCCCACCACGTTAAGGTGGCAATCCATAGGAGAGGTCGAATCCTTAACCGAATCCTAAATTTATAAAATGGCCGTTAGATCTATTTTGATATCAGTTCAGCGACAACTGCAAAACTAAAAAATCAACCATTTCTTTCATTTTTCGTGAATATATAGCCAGCACAAGGATAGCATCACTATAAATTCGAATCATATGTATACGCAGTGGTGTAATCATAGAGCTAACAGCGGGCATGCCCCTCGTCTTGAATTTTAGAAACACTTTAAAAAATTACGGCTCCCGTACATATACAAGCGGTGCATACTACACACATGGCCTCCGACGAACACCGCATGATCACACAAGCACGAGGCCGAGAGCGCACTTGCGTTTATGCGTAGTGGCGTACGCACGGGGGGGGGGAAACGATCCGTCTTTTTTCATACAGAGTTTGTCGAAATTGCTGTCATGTTTTTCTGTGCTATCCAATTTGCTTATTAATCTCGAGAAACTTTCTTTGTGATGCAATAATTCCGGTAATCAAACTTTTCTGTTGGGTTGCGCTTGAACCTACGACTAATACAAAATGCAAGCCAGGACAAAGTCAATGGGTATTGTTAAAGCTGGAGTCGTGTTGTGATGTCATCAAGCGATTGTTTTCAACGGCTATCAAAACTGGACAATACAACGTTCCAGCGCAGGAGATATTCGTGGAAGAGAATGGTTGCAACGTAGACGGATGTTCCGCTTGCGATGTCATAACTTTCAGTTAACCAAATCAGCCAGTATGGGTTAACCAAAGACATCGCTATCGGCTCTGGAGGTTTTGGGTTCAATTTCTGGGCCGGTACCGGTCGTTAGCTTAGTGGTTAAGCGCACAGACTATCGGTGCGGAAGGTCTGGGGCTTGATACCCGAGCCGGTCAAATCGGCACAGTGTCGCCAACAGCTCGCCAATGCTGCGACGTTTCTGTGTTCCCCAGTCGCTAAGTCGCGGAGATGATCCCTAGTGGCGTATGCAAGGGAAGGGGCCGGGGGTCACCTCCCCCCTTGACAATTGCAGAAAAAATTAATTCTTACTTCATTTTGAAACAAACCGACTTTTCTTCGTGCAGAGCTTGCCGAAATTGCTATCATGTTTTTTCTGTTCGGTCCAAACTCGCGAAACTTTCATTGCGATCCGATATGCAACAATGCTCGTAGTCCAACTTTTCTGGTGTGTTTTGCTTGAACTGCATTTTTGTCATTGATGCTGCTGCTGTGAAGCAGTTGGTAAGTAGGAGTTTCCTTAAATACGGTGTCTCTGCAGTAGCTATGGCTGCACCCAAATTTTTTAAAAAATCAAATCAAATCTTCACTGTACTCCTTTCATTAAACTCGCTGCAGTACCGAAGCATGGTAGCGAGTGGCGGGGTCCGACCCCGCGTCTTAGCGCTTGGGCAACACAGGTCCGAAGAAACGTCGCAGCGGCGGCGAGCCGTTGGCTATACTGTGTCTGATTTGACCGGCCTGGGAATTAAACCCCAAATCTTCCGCATCGATAGCGACATCTGTAACACCACGCTATAACCGTCCGGTTTGATGAAAAATTATTATAAACGTTAAAAATCTAAATTGACACTGCCAGTGACGTCACATCGTGATGACGTAGTATTACGGTATTTTTCGTCATCACGATGTGACGTCACTGAAACCCTTTCCATTAAAAAATTCTGCGTACGCCACTGTTTATGCGCAACGTCTGAAAAGATTTATGACGCGCAATTTTTCGTCACAAGTAAACCGAATCCTAAAAACGGAACCGGTACCGTAGGATTCGATACTCTGAAATGGACATCTCTGTTTGCGAGAAATTAAAAAAAGGTGGGAGACACAAACTGCAAAAACCATCAATAGAGTCTGCTGTATTTCAGTCACTTAACAACATTTGATCTGTTTTTACTAAAAGGCAAAGCCAAAAAGAGCGGGGACAGTAATGGGTACGATAAACCTTTCTGTATTAAAGCGATGACGATCTAATCGATGATTTCAAAAAATCCCTGAGCGCTACCGATAATCGATGAATCTCAATTTCTTAAAGCGATATCGGTAATCGAGGATAAATTTTATCGAGGATAAATTTTCTGATAAATGTTGCGGTAACTTTTCAGTGTGTTTGACGAAGTTTTTTTGCTTGTCAAATTGCAAAAATGTCTTAGTGGATTTTTCGAGAAAAGAGAGCAGTTCATGGACTCTGCCGTTGCAAAAACAAAGCGAGATGTTTTTATATTGCAACAACACTTTATAGACACCGCGTATTTTTTTCAGAGCGCCAACACATTAACTTTGAACACTGTGTGCATAAAGAATGGTTTATTGCGATGCTTTATCGGCGATATTATAAAAACGATATCGGTAACCGATAAATGAAAACTATTTTGAGCGATAAAAATAATCGGTAATAAATAATTGCCGATAACTATCGCCAATAAATTATATCGATAAATGCCCATCTCTGATGGGGGGGGGGGCATCGCGTAATCTTCCTGAATACGCTCCTGTTCGCAGCATTCCTGTTTGACGCTGACATTAAACGTGTTGTGTTCTTCGATTTTCACATCACTCGCCTCATGTGCACAAACGCGAAGCCAACAATAATCATAGGCCAATTCATAATAAATTATTTTACGTACGGGTAGGCTATTATCATTACTTTTGCGCTTGTTTTTGTTACTCCGTAAAAATGCTTAAGAAATTTGAAAAGTAAATCTAATCAGCTTTGATATGATTTGACTTCTTAATTCCTACTGTCAACCAGTGACTAAGAGTTTTCAAAAGATTAAAAACGTAATCGAGTTGAGATTCATTTTCATCTTATCATGTTATAGCATATATCCATTCATTTTGTTAAAAAGCTTGGTGGAGAGCAATGGGCTACGCGATCTCTTGGTAAGCAGGCTTTGTCGCAGTTCACATGCCACACCAACCGTGGAGGATTTAAAAAAGGCGACAGTAAATTTGTTTCCTTTCTGTCTTGATATCTGGGCGTACAAACTATCGTTACACTCATTGACTTAAACTGTGTAAAGGCTAAAAAAAGTTTTATTATGCCATCTCATTTGATAAGATGACATGTCTTGGCAAGCAGCTACTTACCAGCAGATTTTCGAGAACTTCACGTGGTTGAGGCAAAAAAGATCATTGTTTTAAAAGAAACTAGTATTACCAAGTAGCATTTAACAACGGAGTTTACGTTGAGCTTAATAATTCTCTAAGTATGATAATTTTATTTATGACACGTTTATATCAAATCTGTATGTGTCTAGAGAAAGAGGGCATTTCATATCTAACTTCTCACTGCGTGTCTGTCTTCGAATGTGAAGAGACGTGTAAAGTAAGAAAGTGTTGCAACTACTGTAATTAGCACATTTTTAAATATTTCAAAGAAAAATCGATCTGTTTCCGGTCTTAACTTTTGTTCCCACCAAAGGTTTCAGTTTATTTGATGAGACATGACCCAGCAGTTGTATTGGTATAAAACCAAAAACTCAGTGCACTTCGCATTTTCGATGTATTTATGTGGACTATTTCTACGTGCATCATCAATTACTGCTCTGGTTAATCTTCAAACAAGCGTTAATGTGGAAGATGGATTAGGTAAGCTGCTAAACATGCTGTAGGCGAATCAAGGAGGTTAATGGGCTTGAGTTCTTTAACTTCCTTAATTCTTAGTTATACATGTCAATTCATTGGTACTGTAGAACTTTAAAACAGCAAGAATGTATTTTATCAATTATCAGCTTTTCTTTCTTAAAAAATTCTGGGTTGGCTCCTAAGTATAACTAAGCCAATACCCTTCATATAACCCAGGGGTGGGCAAACTTTTCACACGAAGGGCCCCATTTGAAACAATTTCGAAGCTGAGGGCCGCACTGATTGGATGAGAAAAAAAAAGGTAACGCGTCCTTAGATGTCCTGTTTTCTACTAAGAATCGGTCACAAGCAAATAAAAGGTCTTGATTCACGGTAAGAGTTTATATGTCTGTAAGTGCCCGCGGGCCGCATAAAATGGTTTCGCGGGCGGCACACGGCCCGCGGGCCGTAGTTTGCTCAGCCCTGATACAAATAATAATAATAGAAAGATTGGTTCGCGTGAAAAAATTAAAGAGAAAAAGAGAAGTTAGTTTGCAAGCAAAAATTATAATATCGGTCGGTTTTAAAATGTTATTTGTTTTTTGACTGCAATCAGCAATAGATACTAAGGCCAGACAAGACTTAAGCGCTGTTACCAAAATCCATCTTGAAACACTGAGTTCTGCTAATAAACCAGACTTTCTTGTGTTAAGTGTGTGTATTTGTTTGCTTCGTAAAAATTACTAGTGTGTTGGTGAAGATTTGAAAAATTCATCTTCTACAGATGAAGTGTATAATTTCTAAAAATTCTAAAATCTGTTTAATTAAAATTTTGCTGATAAATTGACCTTTTGAAATGAAGACTTGATGCATGTATTACTGGAAGTTGTTCAGCTTATTCATTAAAAAGCTATTAATCAGCCTTTTTTTGCTTTTAGCTGCTTTAATTTTCCTGTTAACGGTCAAACAAACAAGACAAGTCACTAGTTGATCAATGACCGTTGGTCGTGACACCTCTTTGGCTCATTGCTCCTGCAGAGTTAAGGACTTGTGATAGCAAAAATAGTAGAACACTATAAATTTTGTTAAGCAAGGAACCTACACGCATTGCGATTTTCGAATCAAGTTTGTAACTTAATTTTCTTGCAGTGAAAGCAGAATGAAATTTTAATACTTGCATCAGCGATTTGAAATCCAAATTCAAAGCAGGCATCCGCAAAAATGAGGTTTCTTGTTTGGTTGTGAAAACCGGCTTGTGACTGAGAATCTATTTTCAAAAGAATAGCCTATCTGTAGAAAGTTTATGAGCGCTGCGAAATGCAATTTAGCACTTCGAAGAGTTGCAAGACATTTTTTCACACACGCTTCAAACTGATAGAGGTCTGTGTTGCTTGTTGCTTCGCATTATTGGCTTTGATTTGCTTTCACGAAAGTTTTGACTTTTGATTACTAGACATCGAATTAAAAGATGCTGTGATATAGAAAAAAATTGCAATACCGTAATACCCGTACGTACGTTACAGAAAAATATGAAATTTATGCACAGGTGTAGCTGCATAACTTGCTTAAGTTTTTTAGTACCGGTATCTTGAGAAGCTGAGCATGCCGTAAAGTAGCCTATCCTGTACCGTGTTTCGATTTGCCGTAATTCTTTAGCTCTGCTTTTGTTCACGATTTCGTTTCTTTGCTTCATAGCTAAAAATGCTAATAAATTTAGTAGTATTTTTTATAATTTTAATTGACTTGACTAGAGGGAGCTTCTTTGTACAAAAACTTTAGTCTTCAAATTTTTTTTGCCTGGTATTGTTCAATAAAAAGTGTATAACTTCGCCGTTGATTGAATGAGATAGGCTTCGATTTTCAAACGGCGTTGATTCGCTGAAGGAGTTGACGAAAATATATATTTTTTTTCTAATTATTTTGCAAAGACTTTATTTTAGCCTGCTTTGATTGCAATATTTAGCTTGATAGGTTTTGTAAATGAATTAATATTGTTTCATCCACTTGTATTACTGATTACTTTTGCCAGCATGGTAGGCTTTTATCAATTTCAAGACAAAAAATCGTTGAATTGGGCATTTGCGATGCATTTGATTGGCCAATTAATTGGTGCTACAGGTGTAGCAGCTTTGAATAATCTTCAAACAAGCGTTAATGTTGAGAATGGTGTAGGTAAGAACAGTAAGATGAAGTTGGGCTTATCATTATTAGTTGCCACTAACTTGTAAGACTCAAAAAACATGCTCCCTGGATGTCTGTAGCGGCATTTAAATCACCTTGTGCCAATTGCTTGCCGCAGGCCTAATTGCTTTGCAAATTTTAGGAAAATTCAGTTGGCCGAGCAGTTTCTTGTGATAAGTTTGTGCTTCGTGTTTTTGGTATCTACTCATTATAGAAAACAGAGATTATGATTTGGAGCAAAATTTGGCTCAGAATCTTGCTTGGCGAAGTAACAATCCCAAAAATCTTCAAGAAAATCTGTTCGTTTTTGTCACTTTTAGATCCCTATAAATGAAAATCTTTCTTTGGAATATTTGGTTTGGGATCATTAATTATTTGGTGCAAAATAGTAAATATTTAAACTACTTTACCAGTGGCCTTGCCACCTCATACAGTCATATTAAATCGTAAAGTATACGTTGCGGACCAGCGATGGCGGGACCATATTTTAAAGCGGGGGGCGCAAATGCACGGACAAGTTTTTCTTTGCCTGCAGCGCATATTTTATAGATAAAACTTATCGCGATTTTCTAAATTGAAGTTAGCATCACCATCAGCTAATGCAAATGTGTTATGTACGGTAGCCATGCATTTCGTTTTGACAAAGTGCACACGTTAAAATCATTCCAAACGTAGTTTATTAATCATCAGATTCATCACAGCTGCCATTCAACGGCAGTACAATTAATGGGTCATTTTTAAGCGAAATCTTCAAGTCTGCTACTCAAGTGTAGCTGAATTTGCAACTTACGTATGATTGTGGAAGTACCACTTCTACTATCAAAGCTTGACCTTGAATCACTAGCATGGCCAGCATCCAAAGTTTCGTCGCTATATCTTCCCGTAGGTTTGTGGTTTGTTATCGGCTGCTTAGTTGGAGTTTCTGAACTTTACTGACCTTCTAACGACCGTTTGAGAAAAAACATGTTATTTTTTTCATTTTATTTCTGAATTGGTATTACAGTGGAATTCGGTTAATAAATCCACCTCGGGACAGCCGGTTTTGGATTTAATACGCGGCGGCTTTAATAAACGGCGTTTCCTAAAAATGCATCTCACCATTGTGGATATCCCCCTGCAGCGGTAAAAATGCACAAAATGTAGTGTTTTTTCAATATTTATTCGACACAGAAAAATCTGCGCAGTGAAGTTTGCTTCGGTGGAAATGTTTTTCTCAGATGGCCATCTACTTCTTCTTTCATATCACAAAGCATGTCCATCTTCTTAAACCCAGTACGCGCTAGCCCCAGGGCCAAGCGACGAAAACATTTCCGCATCTCTGCTGCTAGGACATGTACGTACTTGTCCATACGAAACTGATAATCCAATATTGTACGTACTTATTAGCACATAATGAAGAAAAATTTGACTGCATAAAGCACGTAAACTGGATGTATTAAGCGGCGCTTGGATTTATTAACCGAGGTTTTTATAACGGGAAAGGATTGGGACGATTCCGTTCCAAGCAAATTGGATGTAATAAGCGGCTGGATTTATTAACCGTGGATTCATTAACCGAATTCCACTGTACAAACAAGCTAGGCTTTGATACAACATAATAAAAATGAATATAAATAATTAAAGTTGAAAAAATGCGAATTATTTTGTCCTTCTTCTAATGTTACGTCACACAACGTCTGTGACTTTCCTTCGCATTGCAGCTGATCTTACTTCTGTTCTATTGTAACTGCATAGTGTTACCAATTGCAGTATTCGAGACCGGTTGTTGCCCTTGAGGACTGTTCAAAACGGATCGTGTGGGGCCCAACTTGGATAGGGATAAGAATGATAACTGACAAACGTATCGGAGCAGAAATATAGTGAAGTCAAAGCAGAGAATGAATTTGAGCGTTTGTAGTTTTGGCATCGATAAATAGAAGAGCACTCATTCAACGGTTTTATTGAAGAAATGTGTGCGTAAATTCGAGCCTCCCAGAACCGTCCTTCCCAAAAAAGTGGGGATGCCTGCCCCCCTTCCCGAATCCGCCATTTATGTTACGGACGTATTGGCCTAAAGCAGGGATGTCCAACCTTTTGATTAAATGGGCCGCTTTGCAAACTAAAATATTTACCTGGGCAGCTAAATCACCAGAATATCATAATACATTACACAAGGAAGAGCAAAGGACATCTCTCGTGTTTTATGGAAAAACCTAGTAAGTCGCATTTTTTCGAAAATGCTATGGGGGGTGTCTTTGCACTCTTCCGCGTCTGTTGGTACCGTTTACGGCCAAAAATGCGCTCTACTTTTCGAGATATTGAGCTGGAAAAAATTGGAAAAACCGAGTAAGTGATTAAACTTTTGCTTTTTTTCAGGAAAAACCTTGTAAGTCTCACGTAAGATGAGACTTGCTAGGTTTTTCCATATTAAAATTTATTTTTCAACTTACTTGATTGTTCCATTGGCTTAAAAACAATTTCGTTTTTGACGCAACAGAAATTTTCATGCAACCTAGTAGGTTTCACTTACGTACTAGGTTTTTCCATGTAAAAATCGGTTTTTCCAATTTCTTGATTATTTTATTGTCTTGAAACAATCACTTTTTTGACGCAATAAAATTATTCGAATGCCTTTCGCACAAAACAGAAAAAGTGATTTTAAGTAATTTTACCACAAACAATACAACCAAGATACAGCTAACAATACTTGGGCGGACGTTTCGGCTCACATCTGGTGCCATTGTCAATGCTAAAAAGCAATTTATGAGTAAAACGGTAAATTGATGTTGATAAGAATAACTAAAAGGCAAGCTCGGTAGATCATGATCATCTAATTCTAGGCTCATCGAATTCCACTCGATCAAAATATTCCACTTTAAAGTCAGTAGGCTAATAAAACACATGAATTTGCTTCACCTTCTCAAGTGAGAAAATCACGGTTGAGCGCCCGAGTAGATTACGTACAAAAAATTGCAGCCCTTTTAATAAAAATGAGCACGAGCTGCCAAAAATTAGATAAGTTCACCATCATCTCCCAACTACAAAAATTATAAAATTGAAAATAACTTTTCATCAGTGGGTTATAACGCACGTCATCTATCAATGACGTCGTAAATTTTTATGCGGACACCCAAACTCTCACTTGCCACATTAATTAGAGAAGTTTGCCACCATACAAAGTTATTAATTTTCAGATAATTTTTCACTTGGGGGTTATAACATACGTCATCAATTTATGATGTCATCAATTTTTATGCGGACATCCAACTCTCAGTCTTGCCACACCAATTAGAGAAGTTTGCCACCATCCCCCCAACCACAAAAATTGTTAATTTTTAGATAATTTTTCACATGTGAGTTATGACGTCGTCATCAATTTATGACGGCGTAAATTTTTATGCGGACATCCAATTCTCACTTGCCACACTAATTAGAGAAGTTTGCCACCATCATTATTAATTTTTAAAAATTATTAAGCAAAATTATTAATTTTTAAATAATTTTTCACTTGTGGGTTATAACGCACGTCATCAATTCATGACGTCATAAATTTTCATGCGAACGCCCACCCAAACTCTTACTTGTAACATTAATTAGAGAAAACTGCCCCCCTAACTACAAAAATCATTAATTTTTAAATAATTTTTCACTTGTGGGGTATGACGAACGTCATCAATGCATGACTTCATAAATTTTCATGCGGACACCGTACCAAACTCTCACTGGTTACATGGGACTCGATTTAAAACTACTCCCATCAGTCGAACAAACGTTGCTTTTCGATTTGACTTTACAAGGTTTATGCGTATTTTACTAAGGTGTATATATGGGCAATTACGAAAAACCTAGTAAGTCTCAAAAACAACATAAAATAAACAAAAAATTATAATCTCATCTATGACATAAACAATGTATTCCCTGTGCTCTATTATGGCACCAAAGTATCGGCAGTTTAGCTTTCCGCAGCTTTTTGCCAGGGTAAAACGTTTTTTTGCGTTTTTCTCGAAAAGTTGAAAATGCGACTTAGGTTTTTCCATATGACATTCTGCGGACGTGAAGACTTTTTTTTATGCTCTTCACTCGAATTTGAGAAGGAAATAGAACATCTGCGGGCGTGATGACCTTTTTTTTGCTCTACACTTGATTTTGAGTGGAAAATGAGAAATTTGTCAAAAAGATTTTTTCACTGAGTCGATAGTGGGCCGCATCCAAACATTACGTGCGCCGCAGGTTGGACACCCCTGGCCTAAAGGCTACACTACGCAAGCAATTTTCTTGAAAACGATTGCGCACGAATTGAGTTGGCTTTTAAAAATTTTTAAATGTACAACTCAGCAATCAAAACTGTTATGTTGCATTTTATATGGTCCAAAATGTTCAATCGTTCGTAAATAAATCTTCGTGGATAGCTTATTCATAAATATTATGCAACTAACTTGAAATGTGTTTGACCTAAGATATTGAGAGACGAACTTCAAAGCTGATGTGACTAACAAGTTAAGTAGCTTCCCAAACTTATGTGTCGCTTTAGTCTTTCCGCCGCAATGTCGGAAATTCGTTGAAGCTGAATGCGTATAACGGTATATTTCAAAACTCACATTACTTTCAAAAATCTATAGCTAGACTATCTTCATGACTATTTCAAAACAACGACGTTGATGAGACTGTTATTAACTCAAACACTTGCTGTTTTCCAGGAGCCACGACAATGTGGATCGCCTTCCTATCCAGTATGTTTTTCGGAATGTTTTTGGGGCCTATACTGATATATTTTTTCGGATACAAAGTATCCTCCATATCTGGAAACATCGGATTACTTGGATATGTTTTCGCTAATTTTTATCCGAGTAAGTTCAAGACTATTTATCAAGACTACCGGTATATACAAAGAATATATTTTTGGGATAAATTTTTCGTTGATGCCACCAACGTTTAAAAAAATATAGCACAATGTAATTATGCTGAGCAAGTTTTCTCGAAAGCAACCTTACCAGCTTTTCCAATTTCTTGCAAAGCTTCCATACACCTCTATCTTTCAGGATATTTCACTCTCATTCCCGGAGCAATTTGTTTTGGATATGGAAGAGCGTTAGGATGGACTTGTGCAGGAGCTTTTATTGCGACGTATGCAACCGAATATCACAGATTTGGAAAAAAATGCTTTGCAGAATATTTTAGCATTGTTAATGCCTTGCATTTTTGCTCTATTCAAAGTTGTCAAGTGAGTTGAAAGCATTGTATTGTTTCTTTTCAGCGGCAGTTCCAGAATGCTTTTCAGGAAAAAAGCTAAGATTAAAAAATACTTATCTTGTGCGTGCAGGAGCATCAAAGTAACAATATTTTAATACTTCATAAGCCTAACATTTCAGTTGGGGCGGTTTGTAGTAGCATATATACCCTGCTTTTCGGTTTTTTGCATCAAAATGAAAATGCACAGTATGGTCAATGAAGGTGGTTAAAGGTTTCAGTTCATTTTAAAAATTCAATTTACAGATCGTAGGCAATTTAATAATCTTTGCAATATTTTCGATTGACGTTGCGGAAGTTCCCCTGGTTAACAACGTAACTACAACAGCGTTTGAAACGACGCTGCAAACGTTCACACAAACTTCCAAGAAAAGGTAAGAGAACTGTAACTTGTATTTTGCCATAGCTTCAAAAGCAGGTGGACAGTGGGGCTTCTGACTTCTCATGTCTTTTGACCCGAATCTTCGCAGCCTATCTCTTTACTTCCTACTATCTACTTTTGCACCTTTACTTAATTTTTCGAAAGAATGCTTTCATTCTGCAGGAAAGCATCACAATTAAACCTCTAAGCCAGTGGTTCTCAAACTTGTCGGAAGTATCGAACCCAACAGGTGTCATGCAAGCATACATCGAACCCTTAATTATAACCAGGAGCGGATCCAGAAAATTTTAGAGGGGGGATGCAGTTTTGAATTAGGTTGAATGTTAAATGAGTGCAAAGACGTTAGACGTCTAAACCGGAAAAGGGCATAAGCTCTTTGAAAATGTTTCACGTCAGGGGCGTATTCAAAATATTCTTAAGGCGGTGGAGGGTGGCATAAAAGTTTTACATTTTTTAAGCGTATTTTTTTTCCGGAAAGTTAATTTGAAGCAAATTGAGGAACAAAAATATGGCTCTAGGGGAGTCCGGGGGTATGCTTCCCCGGAAAGTTTTCAAAAATTTAGACACCGTAATGGCCATTTTAGCGCTTTTTGAACAATTTTTATGGCAAATTCTGTTTAATTTTTTTGCTTCTAACTCTAAGTCCTTCACCAAATATGATACATTTTGTTCGCACATTTTTGATTTATGCGTGCTTAAGGCGTAAAGATGATTGTTATCAAATAGGTTTGAAATTATGGAAAAATTGTATTCATCAAAAACAGCGTTGAAAGAGTATGGTGGGGGGATGCATCATTCCACGCAGAGATAGTGATTTACTATACAACTGTATGCCTTTTTGCAAAAACTTATTCTGATCTTAGTCGAACCCCTGCTACAGCCTCACCGAACCCCTGGGGTTCGGTCGAACCCAGTTTAAGAACCACTGCTCTAAGCTATTGCTACTTTTTTAAATTATGCTGATTAAAAAACGCCTTTTTTCCAACTCACGCGCGGTACCGCTATCAGGCCGTGATACCGTTGGAAATTTATGGTTTTTAATTTCATTTATATCAGCCAGTCAATGTTTACAAGAAGTATTAAAACATCCCTACCCAGTAGCGTACGCAGTGGGAGGCTCGTATGCGTGCGTCCCCCTCAGGCCTTCTGCGATACATGTCAAAAGCCTGTGTCGCTCAGACACTGCTAGAAGAATCGAACCTTAAAGTGGAAAAATTTCTTCGCGCCATAGGCGCACGCAAGGGGAAGGGGGGGGGGGGGGGCACGGTGCCATGCCTAACTTTCAGTCAATAATTTCACAAACTAATAATGATTGAAGCCTCCTTTTGCTTATTTTAACCAAGCTTCTGCTTTTAGACATAAGCTGCGAAAAATTTTTTTGCATTGTCTATAGTGACTACACTCACTGCATGTCCTTTTTCAATAAAAAAGTGTGCTAAAATGAGTGTTTTTTATGTGAAAACCGCAAAAATTCGTTGGCAGCTGGGGACTACGCCCCCAGACTCCCGGTTGTGCCTCCCCCCCTTGCCAAATCCTGGATGCACCACTGCTTCGCGCACCTCCCCCTCAGAAAATTTTTGCGTATGCTACTGTATCGTATGCTATGCTACTTTATTGCATGGGTTATTAATTTGGCATAATACTTATTCAACATATACTAATAAAATATCCAGACTTCAAAACAAAGCCATAAAGCTGATTGCTAATTCAAAACGTACTGATAAATGGGCTCCGATTTATGAAAAGCTTAAAATTTTGCAACTTCACGATCTTCACATCCATGAAACAGCGACATTCATGTATAAATTCCATAACAATACACTACCTGTTTCTTTTTCGCAGTATTTTAACCGAATTGCTGCAATTCATTCAGTTCATACAAAAAGCAACACTGCTGTACTTACATACTATATTCCACAATCCAAAACAACTCGTCTACAGCGCTCCCTAAAATATACTGGTGTGAAAATATGGAACAAAATACCTACCTGGATCAAAACTAAAAGTTACAGTCAGTTCTTAAAACACCTCAAATTATACCTACAATGCAACTAAACATCTCCTCTTTCTTTTATCTTTACTTACTTATTTTTCTATTTATTTATTTATTTATTTATTTTCTTTATATTACAGCAGATCCTGTACGAATCAGCAGAATAATGCATAGCAACTGAGAAAAAAATTATTATTTTTTTATATTTTTTATTTTTTTAAAAGCAAGGGTGGTTGCTTGACTCGAAAACCCTTAGACGGTCACTTCGCAGCTTCCCTATTGCATTCATTGTAAACTTTATTTTTCTTTTTCTATATTGTGTTATGTTTCGTTGTTGAACTATATTTTGCTCTTGTTTTTATTTACTATAATTGTTTAAATACCGTATGAATGCAATGAAATAAATGAATCTGAATCTACTGTCCCTACCCAATAAAATTCATAAGTTCTGTGATTAAACTGTTAGCGTAGCTTCAAAATAAAACTCCCACTCGTCCAAAAGTCAATAGTAGTCAGTAACCACGGTTTCACGTCCACAATTCTTTTCTTCTGGAGTTGCCTGAAGCTACACATTTAGAAATTGGCGATTCGTTTTAGAGGCGTAGGTCTATACTTTGGCAAGACTTGCGTTTATAGATGGAGTACGAGTGACATCTGTGGAGCTAACGATTGTCAGAATCCAGATATTACCAACGAAAACTTATCTAACTACAAGCCAGCTTCAGAAGGAATACGATATATCGCAATGGGCGTTCTTGCTGGACTTGTACTTTTAGGGATAATCTTGCATATGATTTTCCTTCCAAATATTTCAGGTACTGTAACGCTAGAAATCCGTTTTCATGTTGCGATTTGAATGAAAAATTTGTGTCCAAACTTTTTTAAAATTTTTATGATATTGAAGCGTTTTATGACATTAAAACATCACGATCTTCCATCTATTATGCTGCACGTAATCAATCGCGCAACCAAGAGAATAAAGCCCTTGCTTTTGGATCAATAGACTCGAAGTTTAAAGATATTCCGAATCTGCGGCTCAAACCAAATATCCAGATATTTTTCTTCTTTATTCCTGCTGGACGCTAAGCATTGAAGAAACAGTTTGAAATAGTTATTCAATGGAATAAGAATTATGTGGTCGAGACTGGCACTCATGGCGCACATCAGTCCATAAATGCAAGTCAGATGATTATTTACGCAGTCATCGAGTAAGACATTAAGTCATTGCGTCATTTGCTGTTTTGAATATTTCTGATTGATATACGAACAGTCTAAAAATAATTTTATGGAAATCGCTGTTTTTGTTTATTGTAGGCTATGTGACAAAAGTTTTAAAGCGGCTGTCATATAACTGTATTAGAAAGACATTTTTAATAAAAATTTTGAGTTGCTTTAAAAATGAATCCAACATTGCATCTTAAATAATAGATGAACCTCGGCAAGCAAAAGCTCACACCATGAAAGCAGTCTCCAACAAAGCTTTTACAAACGATGAGGCAACACAAGAAGTTACAAATAAGGAAAAAGAAATTCCGTGCTCAATATGCGAAGAAGAAAAAGTATGACTGGTAATGCTAACAAAGCCTAACAGCAAGAATCATGAACAAACTAATCGTGCTGCTTCGAAGTGGTGGTTTTGTAATCTTATTCGATCAGATATCGAGTTGGAGTATCCGTCAGTGAAGCTGTAGATTGGAGTTCAAAATACGCGTTGGGTCAAACCAACAAACGAATTCATACATGGTGATCAGGTGCACAGGTGAATTTCGTGGAATAAGCTCTTCACGCTTTACACGGGTACAAAAAACATTAACATTAAAAACTTGAACAAAAGAATAACACTATTGCAATACCTGCATTGCATGTAAGTAAACTTACCTATTGTCTTAGGCAGAAAAAAGGTAACATCAATTTACATTTCAGGTAAATCCAGCAAATGAAAATGAAAGTAAAAAAAGGGTTTTAAAAAATGTGGTATATCAAATTCAATCAACACTGAAACAGTTTTTGAAACCACAGCAGCTTCTACTTACTGGTTTCCAGTTGCAAGCTGGGCTCAGCTACGCGTTTGTCACAAGCGAAATCACCAGAGCTTTTGTATCGTGCGTTTACGGAGTTGCGATGGTATGTACGGTGAACGAAAGTTGTCAAAATTATTATTAATTGTCAAATTTATAGTTTGTTTTTCCTCCACTAGATTGTGCTCTTTGCATATTTACTTTCCAACATTCACTGGTCATAATTAATTAATTTACTGGTTAATTTGTGTTACTTGACTGCCAGGATGTGGACTCCAACCCATCCGAACTGCAGCATTTACTTGGTAGTTATTACTCAACAAAACTTGCCTTAAGTTCCAATTCTTACTCGACGATTTTAACTCAGACCCACACTACAGAATGACAGTTGCAAAAAGCGTAATACAGAGTAATACATTACGCATAACCTTGTTTGCTTGCTAAAGGTATAAATGCAAATTCTAATGGATTTTCACGTATTAAATGCTGACTGTGATGCTGTACAGTGTATTATAGAACAGCATAATAATATTTAGATTGGAGTGTGCATGTGCGCATTTGGTGCAAGTTCATTTACTTCGTCCATCTTAGTTGGAAAGCTGTCTGGAAAATTGGGAAGGTATTGATGCAATTAAGAGATTTTTTTGCTTTTTTTTCCTGTCCAGGTATATGGACTATTTACTGTACTTTCAGAAAATACATGGTTGGTGTTGGTTACTTCGCTGCATGTGGTTTGTACCTCTTCTGTCTCTACTGGATGCCTACCAAAGACTCGAGTATCGGTGCCGCGATTGGTTTACTGTTACTGAGTGGATTTGTGGATGCTTGTTGCCGGACATTAAGTTCAGGTAATTTGAACATGAAATTAAGACTGTATATGACATTGATGACATGAAATTCTTAGGCCTATATTTTTTGCACTTAAATTTCTTCAATTCTATTTTAGAGGTAACATTGGCACATTTTCTCGACGATAAAAAACAAGCTTATGTTTGCTGGTTTGTGTGGATGACCGTAGGAATGCTGACACAATTTGCATGGAGTACAAGTATATGTGTCAGGCAAAAATTATACATCATGGTCTTCACGCTATCATTTGCTGTTGCTACCTATGGTAAGTTGTTTATACGATTTCACATGATTCTCATTTTGCAAACACACAATGGAATTAACTGATATGTTTTTATCGAAATACTCGATAAACAAGTAATCTACCAATAAAGTTAGTTCAGTGTTTAAAGACGGTTGTGGGTTACAGTAGCCTATCAGTAATACTTTATATTGAAATACGATGAAATATAAAGAGATACTATGGCAAGCCAGAATGCCTAATAAATAAACCCGGTGATAACCAATTCTACGACTAGTTTAGAGGTTTGACCGCTTATCAGGTAGGTTCAGGTTCGAGCCCAGGACCTTGTGATTGAGAGTGTTGCAGCGGGCGTACTTGGCCATCGAGTTTACAGTGTTTTCAATGCAATTTTAGCTATACATACCCAAGCCCTTGCAACTGCAGGTTTTAGCATTAAGTGCTTAGCCCAGTGGTTCTTAACCTTTTCACTTGCTGGCACCCCTTTTGAATCACCAACCAATTCCCGCGCCCCCTTATAAAAAAAGAATATATTGATGAAGACCAAAAAAAATAAAGGTGATCACGTCCGCAAATGTCCAATTTTCCACGCAAAATCAAATGAAGAGCAAAAAAAAGGCCATCACGTTTAGGGGCGGATCCAGGAAATTTTGGTGGGGGGATGTAGTTTTGAATTACTGTAGGTTGAATGTTAACTTAATGCAAAGATGTTAAATCCGAAAAAGAGCGTAAATAAGTCCTTTTTAGAAAATGTGTCCATGTGAAGGGTGTATATTCATAACTTTTCAGCACCAAATTTTGACATTTTTTAAACGTATTTTTTCTAGCAAAGTTTAAATTTGAAGCAAATAGGGAAACAATAATGATTCTAGAGGGGTCTGAGGGCATACTCCCCGGAAAATTTTTGAAAATTTACTTACTGTAATAAGCATTTTAGCGCTTTTAGAACAATTTATTACGTAAATTTTGTTCTTTTGCCCCTAATTAGTCCTTCACCAAATTGCATTTTCTTCACACTTTTTCGATGTATGCGTGGCTAAAGATCTGTTTACACTAAATGCGATTATAATCCGAATTGTTGTCGTACGAAATTTTATCCAATTTTTGACGTAAGAAGTTGGTGGAAATAACTTCCACACAACTCGAACCCCAACAACTTTGCTTTTTATCGGTTATTTTGTAAAGCACCGTACGATTGTTTTCTAATGCCTTGCAAAGTGACGTAGTTTTACGTCATAACTTCCAACTGTTTTGTGGCTTACATCACCTTACGTACAAAAAGTTAAGTCGCATTGCATTCTGTGTAAACACACCTTAAGGCAGCCCTGGGCAAAATACGGCCCGCGGGCCGGATGCGGCCCGCGAGACGATTTTATGCGGCCCGCCGGCGGTTACAAAAAAATGAATAGGACTGAGGATGCGAAGACTTTTTCTTTTGCTCCACATCTATATTTTCGGCGAACACAAGACATCCAGTGGAAAACAGGTTATGCGAGGATATAAAGACCTCTTTTGCTCTTCACGACGTCAAAAGAAGTGAAGACTTTTTTTTTTTTTTTTTTTTTTAGTCTTCACTTGATTTCGGGCGGTAATTTGGACGACGAAAATTGTTGCGGCCCCTTCAAATCACTGGGCACGCTTCTTTTCATCTAATAATTCGGCCCGGGAAGGACTTGGTCTTCCCACATGTGGCCCGTCGGCTGAAATAATTGCCCACCCCTGCCTTAAGGCGTACGAATTATTGTTGAATCGAAGAAGCTTGGAATAATGGAAAAATTATTTTTATCAAAAACATTGTTGAAATTAGCTGGTGGGGGGGATACATCCCCTATTCCCTCCCCCTTGGATCCGCCACAGATCACGTCCGCAAATGTCTATTCATTTCCACGCTAAGTCAAGTAAAGAGCAAAAAAATATTCAGATGTCCTATAAAACAGTAGGTCTAATCAACTTTAATGTTCATCAATCCCGCACTCCCTAAGGACGTTTCTCGCACCCCTGGTTAAGAAACCCTGGGTTAGCCTATAATGGTATATCGCCAAACGTGGCGATGTGGTTTGGAGGGTCGTTTTTACGACGACCATGATCGCAAGGTTAATGGTTCAACTCCCAACCTAGTCTGGTTGTTGCATCCTTGGATAAGATGCTTTACGATGATTATTTCTGCTTAGTGGAATCTGGCAAGAAGCCATTAAAGAAATCAGAAGAAAATTCAACCGGAAAACTTGGAAACAAAGGCAACTCCTAAGCGAGTCTGGATTCGTCCTATGCATAGCGCCTCCGCTGCTTTCTCGTGATAGGGGGATAAAAATAAAGAAATCATCACAAATATGTCGGCAAGAGCAGGCGTGATAGTCGTAGAGTTGAGTTTTACAGCGTTTATTTAGTAAGTCTTCTGACCTACCACTATATCTCTTTATAATACTTTACAGTGATATCTTATTGTTGTACCATATCACATCAACCATGACAAAGGATGTTTTGGAACATCCAATGTAGGTTCACCAGTTACTATAAAAATAGATGGGTTATGTCATCAGTTTACAAAATAATATAAATTACTTTCATGTCCTGCGTGATGGCTGTATTGGCTAATATAACTAGACCTACATCATTAATGTTTCGACTATAACAAAAGTCTCGTCAGCCTTGCTACGCACAGCCGATCCAGGCTAAACTCATTCCAGACTGTAAAGACTCTTTTTTGCATTGCTTTACCTGGACATCTCAACTTCATCTCTTTTCTAGGTTGTGCCCAATTTTTGGCAGGCGTATTTTTAGCAAACGCCTGCCAAAAATAGAGCACAACCTAGAAAAGAGATGAAGTCGAGATGTCCAGGTAAAGCAATGCAAAAAAGAGTCTTTACAGTCTGGAATGAGTTTAGCCTGGATCGGCTGTGCGTAGCATGGCTGACGAGACTTTTGTTATAGTCCTACATCATTTTTTCTTTTCACTATCTTAGTGCTTGTTGTTGCAGGAGTAGCTGAATATCTTTATGAAAAACGAACGAAAAAGCACAAAGCAAATACTGCAAAGACATCAATTAACAAATGTTAACGCTGTATCTGCAATTGATTCTTGTTTTATGTGCAGCAAGCTTGTTCATTAAATTATATGATGTAATACTTGCATTATTTTTTGAAGTGCAAAAGTAAAATATATGTGATTGGCATCACTGGCCCCACGGGCGCACCCAGCAAATTTCGAAGGGGAGTTCTAAAAAAAAAACTCGATCCCGCACTCCGGAGCGGATTCAAAAAATTTTGGAGGGGAGGGGATGAAATTTTGAATTAAGTTGAGTGTTAACTAAATGCAAAGACGTTAGACCCAAAAAAGGCATAAATAGCCCTTTGAAAATGTTTTCATGTTTGCAACGTATTCAGAAATTTTTTCAAGAAGGGGGCACCCAAATTTGCCATATTTTGAAGCATGTTTTTTTCGGGCAGAATTATTTTAAAGTAGGGACCGGCCGTTAGCTCAGTTGCAAAGCGCTCGCTCTCGGTGCGGGAGGTCTGGGGTTCGATTCCCGGACCGGTCAAATCGGCACAGTGTCGCCAATGACTCGCCACCGTTGCGACGTTTCTTCGGAGCTGTGTAGCCCAGGCGCTAAGCCGCGGAGATGGGCCCCGCAACTCGTTACACGCTTCTGCGTAATACGGCGAGTATAATGAAGATTTGATTTTGATTTGATTTATATTGAGAATAAAAATGGCTCTAGGGGGGTCCGGGTGCATGCTCCCCCAAAAAATTTTTGAAAATTTACATACTGTAGTGGCCATTTTACCACGTTTTGAGCAATTTTAGGCATAAAGGTTTTGAACAATTTTAGGCAAATTTTGTTTAAAATTTTTGCCCCTAAATTTGAGTGTTTCACCAAAGATGATGCATTTTGTTCCTACATTTTCGATTATGCGTGCTTAGGGCGTGAGGTTTATTGCTATCAAAAAGGTTCGAAATTATGAAAAAAATGTATTCATCAAAAACATGTTTGAAAATGGCTGGTGGGGGGGATGCATCCCTCCCTGGATTCGCCCATGCCCGTACTGATAACACTGTCTCTTATCACTACACCAACTAGCCGATTTGGCTGCAGTATGATGCGGGGCAAATTCTGTCAAAGCTGTTTTGAAGTAACAGCACGTACTGCACTCGCACAGTTTGGACTCTTCACTTTATAAACAAGGGTTCGGTTTCAAAAGGGGGAGGTTCGACTACCCAACCCCTCCCCCTGGGTGCGCGACGGACTGGTCCAATTGAATCGAACATGCTTCGATTTAGGGCTTAGGCCAATCGTCTTCGCGCAACTCCTAAGCAGTAGAAATGAGCAAACCGCTAGTATTATTACGGAAACAAGTTTCATCAAAGCAGTATAAAACTGAAGAGTTTTGTTTTCAACGATTTATTTTCAGTGAGCGCTTTTCAATTTTACATAGTCGATCTTGCGCAATAAATCATGGCTGCTCATAACAGTTGAATCTATAATGTTGTCAAAACGTCCAGCTTTAAGTTCAATAAAATTTTTGGAATCCAATCCTACTTCGAAAGTCCCAAGCCACATTTCAATGCTAGTAGACTTCTGAACATAAACGATTTACGAATAGACACTACACACACAATGAAGCGTAATGAAATCGTTTTGGCAAAAAGTTGTAATCAACTCGAGTTGGTATTTAACCCAGGGATGTGGAAATGCACAAAACAGGAGCGTATTTAGGGGGGGGGCATTGTGCCATGGCACGGTGGCACCCCCATTTTCAAATATGTTTTTGATGTGTACAATTTTTCTATAATTTCGAACCTCTTTGATAGCGATAAACCTTACGCTTTAAGCACGCAGAATCTAAATGTGCGAACAAAATGCATCATATTTGGCGAAACATTCAGAATTAAGGATAAAAAAATTTAAACAAAATTTGCGTGAAAATTATTCAAAAAGGACTAAAACAGCCAGTACAGCATGTAAATTTTTCTAGGGAAGCATGCCTCCGGACCCCTCTAAAGCCTTTCTTGCTTCTCAATTAGCTTCAAATTAGTTCTGCCGAAAAGAAACACGCTTGACAAAAAATGTGAAAATTATGCCTCCCTCCTTTTAAAATTTCTCGCTACGCCACTGGCACAAAACTTTCGTGGTGTAAAGGTGATATACATATGAAGAATAATCTGAGGGCGTGAAGACCTTTTTTTTTTTGCTCTTCACTTGACTTTGGGCGGAAAAGTGGGCATCTGCGGATGTGATGACCTTCATAGAACCTGTACTCCTTTTGCGCAGTGAAAATATATCTGGCCCGGCCGGCATGCTTTAAATTGAGGCCCCCTTTCGAATTCCTTGGCACGCCCCAGTTGGGCAATGCTCAGGGTCTCAGCTAATCCTAGTTACGCCCCTGCTTAGACTATTGGTAAATTCAGCCCTGCTGCGGCCTGGTAAATACGAGCTTAAAAAACGCTATCGTTTATAAGAATTGAGTAGGAAATGTGAGTCAGGAGTTATCGCTGTCGTTTTGCGTGCAGTTTTTTCATACTATGGCCCACATAATCTAAAAATTATGTTTCAAATGGTCTCGTTTACTTCTTTGCGCTTCCCTGAGCTTGGCAGGTTGATAGCTCACTGCGTTACAGCCAATGCTTAGTTAGGCTATTGTTAAGTTAAGAAAAACAATAATGCAGCATGCACTAAGAGCTACTTTACTTCCTCAAGGTTTACGAAAAAAGGAAGCACTGACAGCAGCACACTGAGCGACGTTGATAACAGTTCAGCAAATGCTTTGTCATCTAATCGCAGTGAAATGGCAGTACTTCCAAACGAAGAATGGAGAATATGCAAGAACGTATGGATTTTTTGTACTAAATCAAAATGCAGTTGAAGTTACCAAGTACCGCTCACTGCGGAGGTAGTAATCGTTAAATCTAAGTTTATTCTTTACACTTTTTAGCATCGTCTCCGAATGAACAAAGGGTTATGCGGGCTGGTTTGTTGAAAGTTGGTAAGGCTTTTTAGTCACATTGCAAACGAAATAGGCCTATAACTATTTTTGAAATCCTACAGCAAATTCAACAGCATTACTTATTGTGCAAAATGTTGCGGTAATTTTTCTGCGCCTGTTTGCTCATGCAGTAGAAGTAACAAGCTTTGCATAGCCTATTTGCTAAATGGGAAGTGGCAGATTGGTAAAATATTCGTTGACGTCACATAGAAACCCGTCATAATAACGTTGCAAATTTTAGAAGTTGTGATGTTCTTTCGCTGGATGTATGAGCGAACAAGTGACATAAACAATGAGAATTGAATCAAGCGGAAAAAACAGCAGCAGATATAGCTAATAGGGTGATTTCTAGATCTTTTTCAAAAAGTAACATATCACCTCAAATTTTGATTTTAGGGGTTTGTGTGTGCGCCTTCTTGAGCAAGAATGCGTCGACTTTCGAGCAGAGATAGACACAAATACTGCAACTGCTAGTTTAGAGAGAGAGTTTGATCACAATTTCGCTTTCAAGGCAGTCACACATGCCGCAACCAACTGCGCCACGCTACGAACCAAAAAAGAACTTTCATTTTTTCTCTCGCTTCATTTGTGTGTTCAGTAATTTTCAAGACAGGTAGCCTACGGTACAGTATTTAATTTAAGCTGATACGGTTAAATCAAGTAGGGCGTGTTTTGCATTTTAAATCAAAATAAAATGCAGTTTTTCAGACTTGTTAGAATTACTCTGTAAAACGTATCAAGGCCTGCCCTCGATAAAAACCAATCAAATTACCTCAAATAAATGATGTGGTGAATCGGAGAATTCAATACAATCTGTAACTTAATTTATTTCTCATCGTTAAAGTCATTTTGTGGAAAGTAATCTCATGGACTTGCCTGCTAACGGAGATGCAATAAACGTAAGTTTAGTATTTACGGTAGGCCTAGAACCTGATTTAGCTGCTAAGTTCTTGTCGCCATTATATCAAATAAAACCTAGCTGTTACTTAAGCTTAACTTCTGTTTTTGCTCTTCTATATCAATCGCTGATAAAATTGCTTGATTATATGACAATATTGATAAGCTGATACTGGAAAATTCTAAACACTGCATTTAAACATAAAGGTTTTGAGTATAGTTTTATAAGGCTATAAGGTGAAGTAAAGTTTTATAAGGCTGTAAGATTCAAGCAAAGAGCAAATTTCGATTTCACTCAGTATCACTCCAAAAAAACGAGAATGGTTTTGGTCATTAACCCTTGATTCCTGCTACGTTACTTGATGCATTAGCATCACTTTTGCTACTTCTAGCGAAAATTAATTACCGATACGTTGAATAATTTATTAAACGGACTGTAATAGCATCACACCAAGGTAAGAAATAATGGCTTCAGAAAACCGGTTGCAACTACAGTATTGATTCAACAATGAAATGTTGTCCCAGCAACTACTATCACGTGTTGCTGCTGGAATGAGAAATTTTGACAAGATTAAAGTCAAATTTTTGTAATAAACCCGGAAGAATGTTCGAGCTTATTGTAGAAGCCCTAATACTCTTCTGATGCATTATGCGCGAAGTAGATCTCGTACGTTATCTTCCCTTATTCTACTTGCCATGTCTCAAATACGCTCAAACGCAACTCGTGAACTTAATTTCCATACATGCAAACAACACAATATAAAACATTCATCAAAGTAACCTGTGATTATATACTTTATACGTTGGTCTATCTCAGTAATCGAACAAATACTGTTTTTCCACTCATTGATAGTCCAAAAAGTTGTCCACTAAAAATGACTATGGTAATAAAGCCGTTGCTCCGCTGAGAGACTGTGGTCTCAGGAAATGCGTTTGAGGTGCATAAACTGCGTATGTACCTATGAATCATTCCAAGCAAAGTGTCAGTCGACGAACCAAAATATTGGCTGTGTCTGAACAATCGCTTTTTGCCAAAAATATAGCGATATCTTAAGATGGTTGCAAAAGTGAAAGCAACTTTTTTTATGCAAAACTATTGCCAGTAAATGTAAATTGGGTTTGAAGATGTGGGTATAGGTCTTATCTGACTGGAGGCATCAAATGTTTGCATTCGATATTGCTTGTACTTTTATCTTACAAGCAAAGTCGCTATTCTTGAAGTGAAAGTAAATTTTGCTCTGCCGAGCCGAAAGTAATTTTGCAGTTTAATACCAACACTGACACGCTGTCATATTTTATGAGTTTTAATCCATTCTATGTTTGCCTGGTGCTGACAAAACTCCAGTGGATTGAGAAAAAAATTAGTACTTGAAATTAACTCTGCCGGAAAAACACGCTTAAAAAATGTCAAAACTTGCTGCCTCCCCGCCTAAAAAAATTTTGAATGCTTCGCTGACATAGACACATTTTCAAAAAAAGGCTTGTTCACGCTCTTTCCCGGGTCTAACGTAATTGTATTTAGTTAACATTCAACCTGATTCAAAACTGCACCCCCCCCCCCACCTACATTTTCTGGATCCGCTGCTGAGCTTACTTTGCAATATTTTCAATCACTTACTGCACTACGGCGTGAAACTTGCTTTTTAGATAACCATACGGATTGTTAAGTCGTATATATTGTTATGTTATACGTGAATTTGCTTAAATATATATTTGAGATGTGCAAATAGAATTCGTGGACTGACTAAAACGATAATGGTCAGCAAAATGGGCAAAGCGTAACTCAATTGATGCATTAAAAAAAGCAATGAAAAGGCATTTCGGTCAGCTTACAATATGAGCAAAAAAAGGTTTTCACGTCCTCATACAGGGGTGGGCAACATACGGGCCGCGGGCCGCAACATACGGGTGGGCAACATACGGGCCGCGGGCCGGATCCGGCCCGCGAGACCATTTTATGCGGCCGCCGGCAGTTACAGAAATATAAAGAGGTCATCTGAGGACGTGAAAACCTTTTTTTGCTCTTCACCGATAGTTTCGGAGGAAAACAGGTCATCTGTGGACGTGAAAACCTTTTTTTTTGCTCTTTGCCGATTCCCATCCAATAATTCGGCCGGGGCCGTAGCCAGCCTTTACATTTTGGGAGGGTGGAATATATTTTAGGGGGGGCTGAAAAGTCAACTTAAATTTGTTCCGATTTTTTATTTTTTTTATTGCTTCCCGAACCTTTTTACGCGAAGTGATTATCGCTGACTATTTGTGGCTTGTGATTGCAAAGAAAAACGCGGCGTAGTTTGCCTATTAGTTGTAGAAAGAAGCGAACCTACTAATAAATCTAAATCTTTCTTCTTTTATCTTTCCAATTTATCACTGCAAAAAATCTGATAAGCTCGTTTGTGTTCTGACTTTAGTTTGTGCCTACAGAGTAAGCTTACTTGGCCTATAATTGGCTTTCAGATCATCAAAATTGAGTGATAGAGCTCTGAATCCATTAATAATTGTCTCACAATCATGGCTGCGGTTGCTTACTAGCCAGCGGTTGTGTTTTGATAATGCAAATTTTGTTAACTGCATTTATGTACAATTGCCCAACACTCAGACATCAGTCTGTGTAACGGTGAAAATTGAAACCACATCTGCTTGAGTAGCAGGATACGAATCAGAAATTAGTCTCGAGATTTAAACTTAACATCGATTGAAGCAGCTATATGTTGAAAAAAAAATGTAAACCTTTGGGGCTATATACCGTCATCATTTCGTCATAAATAGATTTGGAGGGATAAAATAAATTTTTGGGGGGCTTAGCCCCAATAGCCCCTCCCCGCGGCTACGGCCCCGAATCCGGCCCGGGAAGGACTTTGTCTTCTCACATATGGCCTGCCGACTAAAGCAGTTGCCCAACCCTGGTTAATATCGTTGGCTCTTATTACATAAGGTTTTGGTAACTGGTCACTGGTGAGTAAGCTTTGTACGACACAAAGCTATTTTCTACCTATGATATAATAGAGCCTCAATTAGTCTTCTTTGATGCGTAATTCAGTTCAGTAACCGTATAAGTAATTAACGTATTTAGCTGTGACGTAACACAATTGTAAATTCGCCCTAGGCATGCTTCTAACACTATAAGACCTGTTATCAATGTCAATAAACTTATATACTCAAGTTTAAATTGGTGATTCTAAAATGATTTTCGTTTGACATGCCTGGTCACATTTTCAGTGAACGTAATGCTTGGCGTGGTTTTACATTAGCTGTTTTGCACAAAATTCTCTGGACCTACAAGGTAGTTATCGTTCCAGGCTTTCACTATTTTACCCTGTGGAAATCGTAGGCGTACCTTGTTTAGAGCATAGACTTTGTAGCGAGGGGACTGGGGTTAGAACCACAGTTGGTTCATTACTAGCGACTATAAAAATAAGAATTGTATTTCGTTCTAAAAATAACGAATTTCTAAAATGTTTAAACGTGAAAATGGTTAACACATACTGTTATATTACAAAATGCAAATAAATATCACAAAAAAGCGGTATTTCTTTTTAATTTCAACCAACACCGGTACTCTCTGCATGCAGCTGACGATTTGTGGCGGAGCTGACTTTATATATTCAACAAAATATGAGGCTGCAGCCATTAATACTTTTTTGATGAAGCAAAGTTTTAACTTAAGCCTAAACATATAATTTTTATACCAAGGTCGTAGGAAACGGAGTGAATCAAAGCACGGATTTATCTGGATGGCTTTTTCGTTTTATTCAAGAAGGGTGGTTGCGTAAACGATGGCGTAAAAGATGGTGTGTTCTCAAACAAGACAGACTTTTATTGTATGAATTTGAGGTAAGTCGTAACCAATACGGTATGTTTCAGATGCGCTGGGTTTTTAATCGGAAACCGATTTGGGTCGCTAAAATGTAAATTGAGTCTCTCGAACCTGAGAAAGTTATGGGAAAAATGGCTTTTTTGTTTTCAGTCATTACAAGTTCTACAACAAGGTCCAATTAGGGTTCCTGCAATTGTATTTTGGCCGTTTAACATTTTTCTTACAAATATGAGATGGACTAATTTTTTAGAATAAAATGCAAAACAGACTGCCACCGCAGCACGTGCTTCCAGACCGCATATCTCAGTTCGGTCTCCTATGCAAGACTTAAGAAATCAAATAACGGAGCAAAAGAAGCTATAATCTCCCGCCTTAGTCCGATTGTCGTCAACAACATTTTGTATGCGTGTCAGAATACTGTTACATACTTCAGTATATGTTCGGTTACGATTGTACATCATACCCTGACATGGATAAGTATTTTTCTCCAACTGTTACAAAGGCTTTTTTTCGCGTAATGCTTGAAATTGGTCTTCTGCTGTATAATAAGTTCAAATTGCGATTGTTTGACTGTTTTATTAGCAGACGATATGGTGGAGTTGATAGATGGTCTGTTTTTGAAACGGTTGCTTATCTTCGATTTCCTTAAAATGTCCTGTACCTGAGTCAGGTCCAATGAATGACTGAAAAGTGTGGACGTGGAGGACACACTGACTGTTCCATTCGTTGCGGCTTTGAACAGAGCCAGTATATAAGTTTGCTAAAGCCCGTACTCGCTTTAACGCAATACGAATAAGCTGATAAATATGCAAGCAATGTTTTTCATATTAATTATAGCGATAGCAATAACATAACAATAACACATGCACTACAGTATTTATTGCTCCGACAAGAGCTTCGTAATTATTTCTAGCTAAGCTCACATGCAATTTGAAGTATGGACAGTTCAAATTGAGCCTAGTTTATTTTTCCTGCATTTGTCAAAAATGTCGTCAAAAAAATGCAATTGGACAGCTTACTGAATCATTTAAAGCGTATTTATTGTACAATTTTTCAGCCCAAAAAAGCAGATGAAAAACCTTGCGGGAAAATAGAACTAGAAAATTTCCATAAATGTGTTCACGCTCCCAAAAAGGAATGTAAGAAGAGTCCAAATACTTTTACTCTGGAATTACCAAAGCCTGAGGAAAAGACTAATCAGAAAAGCAAATCAACTGCAAAGGTGCAGTTGAACTAATTGATTTGTACTTGAGTTGAATGAACTACACCACAGAGTAGCATGCGTACTTTTTGCGTGAGTATAACTACGCTGCCCACATGTTCAGTTAAAGTGGCTTCAGAGGCCCACGGATTCTCTGCATCGCAATTAGTTTTTGCTGTTATAATTACGTGATTATGTCATGAAACATTTAATAGTTTTAGCGAAGTGGTAGACATCCAAATCGGTGCGGAGAGGTCTTGGACTTGATTTCCGAGCCGCTCAGATCGGAAGCTGTCGCGAACGGCTCGCCACCACTGCGACGTTCGAGTTGCCCTGGTGTTATAAGTCACGGAGATTGGCCCGGCAACTCGTTACACGCTTCGGCGTAATACGGCGAGTATAATGAAGATTTGATTTTTGACTTGATTTGCAGAAAGCTTGTGGACTTTTGGAACCACTTAACTAAACATGCGCACAGGGTAAATAATGCTCCTTTGAGGTATAAGCAGTTAACTACTATAGTCCAACTACCTGTCTTACAACTGAGTCACACTGACCTGTGGATGGTTCATCCCTTTTCATCGTTGACTGTGAACAGCAATTTGAGCGAGAAGTGTTTGTTGCAAGTCTCTGACTGTTCTGCAATCATTAGTAATGTTCTCGCATCATTACAAAAGCAGCAAGCAGTTTCGGGCGTTAACATTATCGTAATGAACACCTTTAGTCGCTGACATGTGCCACAAGTCTGCGATGTAAAAATTATTTCCGCTAAGTGTCTGCGCGTAGGCAGCTATTTCGCATAAGAAACCATAGCATCACTGGAATAACGAATTACTTGCAGCTCTGTACTTCTAATCTAATTTGTGCTACTTGAAACTAAGATACTGTTTTTCTTTCTTGAAATATCAATGCTAGGTTTCTGTGTTTTTTTTCGATCGAGCGACAGCTAGCACAGTTGTTAAAGACGACGTTATTGGTGCAGGTGTCTGGGAATCAATTCTCAGGCCGGTCAAATCGGACACAGTGTTGCCAAAGACTTGCCACCGCTGCGATGTTTCTTCGGAGCCGTATTGCCCAGGCGCTAAAGCCTTGTGTTACTTTTTTCAAATTTGCGAAGTCATAGACACGTCATTATGCGAATTTCGTTCCAATAAAAAATACCATGCGCACAGGTTTTATTGGCTGATCTTTCGACTGCATCTTGCAATAAGTTTACTGATGAAAATTAGACGTTAAGTTTTTTGCTTTCCAGAGAGAAATATTTTACTCTGAAAAAGAGGCTGACGGAAGCAGATGGATCGAACAACTGAATGACAAAATAGCCGCAGCAAGATTGGTAAGACAGAAATTTACTTTGGTTCCTTAAAAACAAAATTGCGGTATTTGATTTTTAATTCCGATGTTTGTAAACAACTTTTTAGCTACTGCGGTGGCTCAATAGCTTGCTTAAAAGTGCGAGAAAAGGAAATTAAGTTGCTAGTTGTGCGAACAAATCAATGTGAAGAATATTTGATGGAGATGCAAACTTGATTTGATTGTTTAGTTTTTATTTTTTTTTCAATTAGCTGATTTGATTGTTTATTTTTGTTTTCGATTAAGATAAATTTTTATGCTCACTCCCTCTTTTTGCTTTTTTTCCGCATCTTTCCGAGTGTTTGGTAAAATTTTTGAAATGATAAACACGATAAATTCTGATCTATCAGGCTGTAAAAAAATTGTCTACAAGTATATTGGAGTGTAGAGATATTTCATTTTCTGTGATATATTGTTTATTATCTTGCTCCACAGGCGCATAGCGTTTCTGAAAAAGTTGTAGGAAAGAGAGCGACTGAATTTTTAAGTCAATAATTTTTTGTCGTAGGCCTGCTCAGAGATGGGCATTTATCGAGATAATTTATCGGCGATAGTTATCGGCAGAGTCCGTGAACTGGTCTCTTTTTTTCAAAAATCTAGAAGAACATTTTTGCAATTTGACTTACGAAAAAAAAACTTCGTCGAACACATTGAAAAAAATACCGCAACATTTATCGGAAAAATTTATCGGCGATATTTTATCGATATCGCTTTAAGAAATTTAGATTTATCGATTATTGATATCGCTCAGGACTTTTTTGAAATTATCGTTATTGCTTAATTTAGTACAGAAAGGTTTATCGTGCCCATCACAGCAGGCTGCTGTTGTCGCTTTATCATATCTTCTGCAGCTTTTCTAAAGACATGTGAATCAGATATTAGTTGTCAGTTGATTGCTTTTTGTATTTTAGGGCTATGCGAAGGCTCTTGATCACGTGACAAAAGCAAGGCCCAAACCTCCTTCCGCTCAAAGACGCCCCCCAAGCAGACAACATCTTCGAGATCGAGTATGTATTGTAATGTGTGACTGTACACGTTCCGATTGTTCATGTTACTTGATGCAAGCCTGTTCCCAGAGTCCAATGAGATATACTGTAGGCAAACTTTCATAATTTTTATTTGACGCGGCCTCATTGCTTTAACTTGCGGGATGGTGTATGCACAGTCGCACACCTCTGACTTGTTTGTTGAGAAACAATCGCTAATGACTTTGGGCTGTAAAGTAGTCTACTTTATCCTTCTTTTTTTACCAGCTCTAAAGGCAATTATTGCATAAATTTGCCAAAAAAAGCAGCGCAAAACATATAGGAAATTTCCTATATAATAAGACAAGTAATAAGTTAATACATTTGTAAATAATTTGTCTTATATATTATATACAAAATTTCCTGAATATTTTGCGCTGCTTTTTTTGGCAAATTTATATGCAATAATTTGTCTTATATATTGCATAGGAAATTTCCTGCGTATTTTGCGTCAGTTTTTTCGGCTATTTAAACCACGTATCTGTCCAATATATATAAATTATGGGAAATATCCTATATAATATATTGGACAAAATATAGCTTATATTGGCCGAAAAAACATGAGGAAAAAACTGAATTATTTTTTTCCAAACGGCGCCTCATAGACTTCACAAACCATGCAGGGTTGCAACTTGCGAGTAACTTCTACGTCATGAGTGCCGGACTGCCGGTACTTCTTTCGAACATCGATTTAAGCACTTTCAGTCGCGTTCAATCGATTTTTATCGACATCATTAAGCATACCAGTTTGATAGTGATTTTGGTTTAACGGTCAACTAGCCAGTTGTTATTTTGGTTTGACATAATTGCCAGTAGTGATTGAGTTTCCGGTTTTTGCACAGTAGGTGGTATACACGTGTCTCCAGTAAGTGCTGTTCACTTCCTTGTTACCAGCTTAATAACAAATTGCTCTTACAGGCTGAACAAAGTGAAATTTCCTCAGGCTTTGACGTTACTTCAGAAGTGAAAGCAGGTGAGGTAACGCCAAATATGGTAAATAACAACATATGCTGTGCTGTTTTATTTTACCTGGTGACTCGATGCACGATGGTGAACACATGCATCCAATATATGTATGTAACAAACGCATTATTTGCATCAGCATATTATGCTCTTGTAGATATTTTTCTTCTTTGTCTTTTCACTGTTTCAGTCGACTACAGGTGCTTGTGGCCTTGAATTCATCGTACTGTTTGAGTTGGTTGTAATTGCTGAGTATAGTGAGTAACTTCTGTGTCGTGACGTGAAAGCTCGTAAAGTTTCTGCTAGGATAAAACTCATACGATAGCTTGATTTTCCCTGAGTAAGTAGTTCTATTGCTTCCATTTTACGCGTTGACGATATTGAGTTTTAAATATTCCCGCGATTGACGTTATGTTCACGAAATTTTTGAAAATTGCCAACTACTGTAAATCGCGGAAACGTCGATTTTCAAAATAGCGTTTTGCCAAAAGCCCAGAATTCTTTGATTTTACGAAAATTAGCCATGGAACCGTTTTTGGACATCGTTAAGTACATATGGATTCTTTAGTAAAGGCTCGTAAGCGATCAAACTATTCAAAAATTCCACGTTAAGAAATCAAAGCACTGACTTTAAGCTAAAAGTAAGCTACTACAAAGTAAAAACTTACTTCTGAGCATGCATGAGATGGTACAGGTTTATTGCATTTGACACATGAGTGGAAAAATGTTAAAAAATTTGTTCCGCTTCAAACTTACTTCCCTAACGACTATACCTCAAACTGTAAATTAATTGCAATTGCGAGTAACACAGGGAACCTCTTGGATATATTACAACTTCCCGAAATTTTGAGAAGTTTCTATCAAAGTTTTTTGAATAATAATAATTGGTGCTACGACATATAGAGTAATAAAACAACGCCGAAGTTGAGCAAATTGAATGTTCACTGATGCTTCCAAAATATACGTCAGCACAACAGGTAACTTTGCGATTGCTACAACTCAAAGTTTGCAAACAACGACCACAAAAAGAGCTTCATTTCATCTATTTTATGACTAGTTATTGTTTATACTTTCAGAACCAGTTAAAAGAGGACATGTGCCTACCAGTGCCATAAAGCCACCTCCTGGTGCTGTAAAACCCAAGTCAGACCAAGTTGATTCAACAGCACTGGAAGAAAGCAACGAAGCACAGCAGCTGGTCGACGAACCACCTCCGGGTAAAACTTCTTCTAAACCACCGATGAAACCTAAAGTGTCTGTTGATGAAGAGGCAAAATTAGACAATGCTAGCCCAGCTAAACTTACGTCAAATAAGCCTCCGCCTGCGCCCTCAAAAGCTCTTAAACCTAAGTTATCTATTGATGAGGATGCAAAATCAGACAAGACTGATGCAAAAGTTGCGGCTCATGTGCCCCCACCAGCTCCGTCAAAAGCCCTTAAACCAAAATTAACAGTGAATGAAGATACAGACCAAGACAATGCCAACAGTCCCATTAAAGTCATGCCTGGTACTCCACCGCCCGCTCCTTTAAAGGCGCTAAAACCAAAGCTGGCTAATTTACCTCTCCAAGAAGTGATAATCGAAGAAGAGCCCGAGAAGGATATGGCAATCGGCTCATCTTATCCTTCAGAAGAAAATGAAATTCTAATTGCGGAAGCAATTGTTTCCGAAGAGGCCGATGAAAATAGCAACCATTCTCAAAACAAGGAAGAAGAAATTGTGGGTCATTTATCTGTACCATCAGAAACTCTACCTTCACTTCACAGAACAAATGAAGACGAAACTGATGAAGCGCAACCACCAGCTAAGTCTACTCCACTGAATGAATCCACTGCTGATCCGCCGTGCGATGATACCAGTACTGGCGATTTAGCAGAAACTGAAAAATCCACGAATGTCCCTGATAAATCTGAGGTTGATGTCGATGAATCTGAGGTTCATGCCGATAAATCTGAGGTTGATGTCGATGAATCTGAGGTTCATGCCGATAAATCTGAGGTTGATGTCGATAAATCTCAGATTGATGCCAATAAATCTGAAGTTGATGTCACTAAAACTGAGGTTGATCTCAATAAAACTTCCGCAGACAAAGAGCGCACCGAGTAATCGATTACCATGTCCAGTTCCTACTTCCTACAATACCAACTTTTTATGAGACAAACATGCGTGGGCTTCGTAACAGGGACGAATCCAGAATTTCTGTTTCAGGGAGGATTTGCTTTTGTAATTTATGGCGCGTAGCCTGACTTAATAATGCATGTTCATCTCAACCCATAATGCTACATTTATAGATGTCTACTTTTACAAAAGTTTAAAGAGCGAATCACCCCCTCTAAAGCTAGGGGAAAGAGGGGCAAAGAGGGACAGCGGAATTTCTCGAATTCTGAAGAAGTGAATCTAATTTAAGTTTTACATTTGGCAACCCTTTGACTAGCAGTTATCGTGAGCAAATCGATTCCAGCAGGTCCAGCTTCCCAATCATGAAAATAGGCAAAAATCATTTTTAGGCAATTTTGTAGTAACTTTGTTTGCCAAAGTAGGGCTAGAATTTGCAAAGTATTTTTTTATTATTATGTTTGCTGATTATTTGGCATGCTAATGCATTTCTAGACATGGTTTGAACTAACTTTAGTTGTGCATGTCTAGCACTTAAAGTCTGAAGTGCTTTTCCTAATTGGATACTGATGGGGCAAAGAAGGACAGTGTGTTGTTTATTTAGAGTGAATGTTTTGTGCCATCTAAACCTAATCTTAAAGCCTATTTCACCAGGCCTATGATTACAGAGCTGTGTTGATTAGGCCTAATATGCACAGGAATGACATTGTCACATTATTTCAGATATCTGTGTAGTCTACAAAGCCTAAAATGGTGTACTACTAGTCTCTGGTTGACAAAACGCATCATGCTATGTCCATTTTTGTACAGTATTTATATACGTAGTGGCTACGTAGTAATCATTGAATAAACATTGAAATGCATCTTAAATAAGAAATGAATTTTACATAAAGGGGCAAAGAAGGACACTGTCCCTTATTGCCCCATAGTGTGGGGCAATGAGGGACGTAAGAAAAATTAATTAAATGTCAATAACTTCCAAGTAAGTGGTTGTTTTAAAAAGAAAAAAAAATCCTGGACTTGTGATCATGCAGTAAGTCTACGTCCAAAAAAAGTTTAGCGTACCTCTTTCCGTTTTCAAACTAGAGTCATTTATTTGTTTGTGTCCCTCTTTGCCCCGCTTTCCCCTACTTCTCTTTCTATGCCATACTAAAAAGATTCATCGTCATTACCGTTATTGATCTTTGATTTTGACTTTGAAGGGGTGCTGAGAATGTGGACGGGATAATTATACAATATTTGCAAAAGTTTATTCAAGTGAAAACGAATTTAAATCAAAGTTTTTACGTGACTACGAAAGTACAGTTTAGTAACAATTAGGCGATGCATAAGTTTGTATAAACAGTATTTTTTTTTTGTTGGCTTGAGTAAAGTTAAACCGCTTATACAAGTTTCATTCAATAAAATGTATTTTCGATTGACAACATTTTCCTATTTAACTCACACAACCACATGTGACAATCCGAGTAAAAAGATCCTATCTTTTTAGAGCTTTGAAATGTGACAGTTTTTATCAAAACGTAATTCAAAATTTCTTAAACTCTTCCATTTCTCCATTACATGATGTTGATTTGTTGTTGATTTTGTTTATTTTGCATTTGTTTTGATTTCTATGTGCTTATGTATACTAACTTTTATAACTATATTCAAGTTGTATTTGATGCCTACGTAATAAAATGAGAAAAACTTTCGCGATGTTATTAATGGAGGAAAAAATATAAATGAAACCCACGAGCGAAAACAGTATTAACAAGCTTTTTCCTACGCGTCAAACAATGTGTGGCGACGATGAAACAAACTCATTTGTTTCAATACAGAAAACAACTGAGGCTGCGTTCAATGCATTCAACAAAAAATCGATGTGTACGTTGAAGGAAAATGCGAAAACAGTTTTTATACTGTTGATGATAACAGCAGAGCTTGTGTAGTCAAAACGCTCAGTGTTAAGAAGCACAGTGGTCATCAGTACTGCGGCTCTATTTTTTCTGCTTAACCTCACACATTATGATTAAAGGGAAAAAAGATTAAATTTTTAAAGCTTAGCAAACTGTATTCTCGTAACGCTTTACTTTCCATGCTAAAACTTCAAAATCAAATCAAATTATTGTTCGGCGTTATTTCCTGCGCTCGCTCTTGCACTTCACACAAAAGCCGTTGATGAAATCTTATGTACGAGTAGGCCTATTGTGACCGAGGGAGCAGCGAATGAAAAATTTTGTGAGAACCAAGTTACAACAGTCAAAGAATGCGGTATTCATAAGAATGATTTAAATGCACTTGAGATTAGGTTTTGTCGAAAAAGGAGGAAGCAATGCCTCTCTCTCTACGCCTCTGTCTGTGAGCTGTAAGACCTCTACTTGAGGCAGTTGCAATGAATCATCGTAAGAATTAAGTATTGATGCGAATCGAACATCAACATCCCAAATGTGCGAAATAGTGCTGACACTGGTACTGTAATTATTGCTTTTTTCTTTTTGTTATTTCAAGCCACGTAATTGCAGCATAAGGTTTTTATATTGGTGAATTGTATACATCATAGAAAATTACCTAGCGGAGCATCGAACCTACGAAACCAGTTCCGGAACCCAATGCTGCCGTAAATATCAAAAACAAGGTAACTGCATTTTTTTTGATTTTTAGTTTTTTGCATTTTTGGCGTGGTATCTGAGCCTATGGAACACTGGATGTGAAAACCTACCCCCAAATCATTATTTTTCCCACTTTTTTACCCCCTTCATGACGTCATTTTCCCCAAAATGCGGCTAAGAAATTGCAAGAACGAAGTAACGTTCGTTACGCCGTTTTTTTTTGTTGCAGTTATCTCGATAATATTACATCGATAAACCACAAAAAGACCGTAAGTGCTTTACGTTGTTTTTGAGATTTTTTTCTTGTTTGTAAACCTCTTAAAAAAAATTATGAAAGCATCGTAACGTTACTTACGTTTTTTTCGGTCTTGCAAAAGTGGCGTTTTTTCCTTGATGATAAACTGCGAGAACAACGTAAACGTTTTCATACTTGATTTATTTTGCTAAAATTTGAAATCGCGCTATTCATTTTGCAGTTACGCTGTTTTATCGATTTATGGTTGAAAAAAAAGCGAATTTGAAAAAACAACGTAATTGATAGAGTTCAATTTCAACCCCCCAAAACACCATTTTTAAAAAGCCCCAGTTTACCAAAATATTAATGGCTTGTAGATAAAAGCGCTTTCTGTCGAGGTACGAAAAATGAACGTAAAAGAACAAACAGAAACGGAAGGGCACGCATCTGAACCTTCAGACTGTTTTTCTCAACAATTACAGTTTTGCAGTTGCAGTACGTTGTTTTTGAAATTGACGGCAGAGTGCAACCATTGTTCGGTCAACTCCATGTGCGGTACTGTAATTGCTGACACTTTTTACTTTGCAGTGGAATTCGACAGCGACACCTCGAGGTCAAGCACATATTTATAGTAATACCACCAACAGTATTGGAAAAACTCGAAATCAAAAACTTTTTTCACGGGCAAGCTCTTGCGTATCAACGTATGATTAGTCACAAACCGATCGTTTCGCTTTCGTCAACTGCTTTCTTCAATAAACTAAATAATAGTTTTGAAGAAAAAGTTGTTTTTAGTTTCACAATTTTAAGCAACCGGACAAAACTTGTGCATTTATAATTTTTTGTCAAATTACGAGCTAATAGACTGTTAAACACACTGAATATGTAGCTCTTTTTATTTTCCAACATTTTTCACAAATCACAAATTTTTACTGCAAACATAAGGCATTACCACTTACCAGTAGTGCAAAAAGTAGTCAACAAATCTAATTAAGGAAAACTATATTTACCAAGATCTAAAACTCCCCAAAGTAGAGTAGAAAGGGGTGGGTGTTACAACTAAAAAAGTAAAAAAGTCCTGTCAAGTTGGAGCTACTTAAGTAAAAAGTAGCGCTTGCGAAAACAAGGCCATAAAGATGAGCTTTGGCAAAACTTAATTTGTGCACTTCAAATCTTAACAAACACTTTACTGATGCTAAATTATTATTAAGGTAATTTAGCACATTAACTACACAAAATTGAAAAAGTGAAGTGTGTTATATTCCGCAAAACGTAAACCTAACCTACAGGCCAAACAAATGAACAAAAGGCATTATTTTGTTGAAATCACAAAACTAGAAGGCAATGTCTAACGGCAAAACAGTTTTTAGGTCTATTTTGCCGGCAGTAAATCGATCCTGGATAGCATGGATACGCCTATGACTGGTAACGGCAAAATAGACTCTGCCAAATGAAAAACTCTAGAAAAAAACAATACCAAATAGTGGTGCTTCCAATCATATTTTCAAACATGATTTCATTATTTGCACAAGGCATATTGCTTAGTTGTTGTAATTACTAGTCATTTTTTAAACCACCTAAGTCCTAAGTAGTGTTACTTTCTTATTACACTATGTAGCCAAATAGTGACACCTCGAGGTCAAGCACATATTTATAGTAATACCACCAACAGTAATTACTAGTCATTTTTTAAACCACCTAAGTCCTAAGTAGTGTTACTTTCTTGTTACACTATGTAGCCTAAGTAGATGTGTGCAAGATCCCTTAGCCATCCGTTTTCGGGATTACGCCCCTCATCAGTGACAACAGTCAGGGAAGACCATATTGAAAACCACACAATCTGACGTTTTGGCAGTCAATGCAAGCAGTAAAAAAGATGGCAGTTGCAAAAAGAAAAGATAAAAAACTTACAAATGAAGTTTGTTGGATTAATTCAAAGAGAAACTTGGATTAATTCTAAGAGAAAAATTAGGTACAGCGACCGCGCTTTTTTTTTAAACGCTTTTGTTCTGTATTTTCATCTTGAGCATGTTCAACGTATATCGTTTTGTCGCTGTTTCCTTATTTTCAACCCTGTTGTTTTTTGTGTTGATGATGGCGTTATTTTATGGTTAAAAATAAAAAATCCTACTCCTACTCCTTGAAACAAAATAACAATAAAAATAATGTTGCTTTGGATAGAAATAGCAATCCAGTTTTTCTATTTGCATAAGTAGAAGTATTAAGTAGTCGAAAGTTAAATCACTTACCGGTAAGTAAGTACTAGTTACCAAAACTATTTCGTTACTTAACACCATTGGGTATTGCTGTAAGAAGAACAAAAACCTTTTTGGGGAAGGGCAAAAAAAAAATCATTTGACTTTGTACATGATAAAAGTGCAAATCTAATCAAGTTCAAAAAAATCTTTGGCGTCAGCTCCAAATTTATGTGATGTTAAATTTGTGGAAAACGGTCAGCTTTCGTAGATTTTGAAACGAATTAGTGAAATGTGTCATAGCCTCGTATTCTCTCGTTTCTCCGGCCTTCACGTGTAAACTAGGGCATCGAACCGAACCGGAACGTAAACCGAAAATTTGGATTAACCGCTTCCTTTCATTAAACCTAAACCGAACCATAACCTTTATAATTTAATAGACGTGAACCTAACGTGAACCTGAACCTAAGGTCATCAAAATTCTTGAACCTTAACCGGATTTGAACCTTTACAATATTTGTTGTCTAATCTAAACCCTGACCGGAGTGCCTTTTTTAGACTGCGCTACCAATGCTATAAGACAAGTGATCTATTTTTGATGGTTTCGTTTCATTTATCTCGGCGCGTTTGTGTTGCAATCCTACGTCATGATGCTGAAAGTTCTTGTTGGAGGGCGAGAGCAACACTGCAGCAAGCAGCGGTCGTGCACGCAGTTAATGCTGTACTCAGTGATGGGCTCGATAAATTCTTCTGTACTAAAGCGATAACGATAGTCGATAATTTCAAAAAAGCTTTGGGCGATACCGATAATCGATAAATTTCAATTTCTTAAAGCAATATCGGTAATCGATGAATTATCGCCGATAAATTTTTCCGATAAATGTTGCGGTAAATTTTCAATGTGATTGACGAACTTTTTTTTGTACGTCAAATTGCAAAAACGTTTTTCTAGATTTTTCAAGAAAAAAGAACAGTTCACGGACTTTGCCGTGGCATTTAACAAAACAAAGAGAGGTTTTTTAAAATTGCAACAAGACTTAAGCCTAATGGGCACCATGTATTTTTTCCATAGCGCAAACTCACCAACTTTGAAGTTTGAACACTGCGTGCACTTAGAAATGTTTATCGCGATGATTTATCGGCGATAACAAAATATTTTACAGTAGCGATATCGGTAAACGATAAATTAAAACTACTTTAAGCGATAACGATAATCGGTTATAAATTATCGCGCGATAACTATCGCCGATAAATTATCTCGATAAATGCTCATCTCTGGCTTTACATTACTTCAAAAAAATTGACCAAAAAGTAAATACGCAGATCAGCCTAAATACAAAAAGCCAGGGTTGGAACGACTCGAGTCAGTGACTCGACTCGAGTCGGACTCGAGTCGCATTTTTTAGTGACTCGGACTCGACTCGAGTCACTTTCATTTTATTTGAAAATGACTCGACTCGAGTCACTTTTCTAAAAATGACTCGACTCGACTCGAATTTTGTCCTTACGACTCGAGTCACTTTCAGATTATTCTCAATCAAGAAGCCAGCAAACTTGCTTACTGTTTGTAGAATCTTTGCTTGCATGCAGTTATCATAGTTAACAAACGGAAGTCCGGTACGTTAAATAAATTGGGTTTTGCAAGGCAACAAGGCTACTTTTATTCACCAAGCAAGTACGACACTCTACAATTACGAAATGCAAAATTATGAGCACAGCCTACAAATCAGACAAATACAAGCAATGAGCAACGACAGCAGTCGCTTGGCAATTGGCATTGCAAGAACAAGGAGACAGTTGAAAAACCATTTCGGTTAAAAGAAGCTTCACGTTCAAGCTATCAATATCAAGGCAAGTTAACTTATATTTGAATAGTTTTCTCATCGAAATTACTGTACTTAGCAAAACCACGGAGCGATGTTTGAAAGGTTTCATCATCTTGTCCGTCGTTTCTGAGCCTTCGTATATCGCCACTCCGTATTATTAACTTTCTACGCTATCAGTATGTTACAAACTATGAAAAACCGTTTCAAACCTTGTTGCATACACTTTTTCATCAACTGCATTTTTCAAGACTCGTGACTCGACTCGAGTCACTTTTTTTAGTGACTCGACTCGAGTCATCTTCCTTTTTTTCACAAAAGACTCGACTCGACTCGAGTCACTTTCTTCAAAAGACTCGACTCGACTCGAGTCAGAACCCCCAAGTGACTCGACTCGAGTCATCGAAAGGGATGACTCGTTCCAACTCTGCAAAAAGCATTTAAAAAAAAAATGTGCCTGTAGCTGTGTGCCAGTACGTAAGTCGAATTCACGGTTTCAAATTCTTTAGTTCAAACCGATAATGTTGAACCTTTAAGTTTTTGCGAACCTAAAGCGAACCTGAACCCGATAAAATTCAAAGTATTTTAAAACTTAACCGGAACTAAACCTGCAAAATCAAACGACGAAAAACCTGAACCGGAGGTAAATTGATAAAAATAAATTTTGCGGAACCAAAACCGGAGCGATATTTCAAGCGGTTTGATGCCCTGGTGTAAGCACGCAATCAAAAGAAATACAGGAAGTTATTGCGTTATTTAATTGGTTTTGAATACTGCTGTTTTCTATCAAAAAATTAAAAACCAGTGAGATCACTTCGGTTACTGTACGCCAAATTGAAGCCTATTGATTAGCCTACTGCCGATTTGGAATCTTTTATGTTTTACTATTGATTAACATTTCTGCTTACTGAAGGCCTGCATTACGCAATTTGAAGCAACTTTTTTTAATACATTAATCAAGGTTGGAAAACCCACGTTTGAAAAGCTTTTGCTGTTGTCACCAGAGAGCGCTAAAAGTTTAGGGCTTATGCATTTACGCAACTATTTCTTGAGCGCCATCTACAGGGAATTTTGAAGTAGGTGTTATTTGGTTGCTATGGCGCAATACCTAGATTTGAACTGGAAAAAATTCTTTTTTTCATTTGTGTAAATTTTCTGCCGGTATAAAAATGAAGGAACATACGAAGGAGCACCAGTCCTGTGGGTTTGTGGGTAAGTTAAATATTAAGGTGTGGATAGCAGAAGGTAAATATGTGTGATATTTTAAAGACCTACTCTTGTCTAGCTGAAGTTGTAAAACACAATTTTGGTAGAGAGGTGCACTTTATGAACCAAAGCGCAGTTAAGGCTAGCGACACCACAGGATTTCTCATAACTGTAGGCTGATTTACTTAACTGATCAAATGTTTTTGGCGATACATTACGCTCTCATCAGGATTTAGACTACAATATACAAATGAATTTACAAGTCCGAGACTACAATGATCAGTTGAGTACTGGTAATCAGTACCTGTACCGTCTTGCCAAAAACATTTGATCTGTTAGGTAAATCAGCCTAGAGTTGCGATAAATCCTGTGGTGTTGCTAGTCTTAACTGCGCTATGGTTCATAAAGTTTTAAAAGTTTCAAAAATATGAAATTTCAGATTACTGTTTCTTTGCCATGATAATGTTGAAGAATGTTATTCTATTTGTGACTCATATAAGGTGCCGGTACGATGCACTATAGTAAAAATTCCAGTTTTGACTGTTAGTGAGCAGGATTTAAACTCCAGAGTGGAAATACTTTTTAAAAAAGCTTGTTTTAGCTCGCAGATATTTACCCACTGACCCACATTAGTTGGACTGTCTGATTTGACTAATTTGTCTTTCGTTAATGCCAGTAGTTTAAAGCTGTTTAGATCACAACTGACAAAAACGTAGCTCAGTTTACCAGTTTATAATTAGCTTGGCCCAACTTGTAGCCTAGTCTAGCTACTTTTAATTACAAGTGAAATAGTACAGTACAAGCTAGATAATGTTTGCCTTAACTGGAACGTTCTACTAGTTTTTCTCATGTTTGTTGATTTGAGTTTAGCCTTAGAGCACTAGGTTCAGTAATTTTGTTGAGTAGCTTGATCTTATGCTGTTATGTGGATGCAAAATCTTTCAGATGTGATGAGAGGAAAAACAACTATTAGTTCACTTAGTAAAATGAATATGAATGTTTTGCGATTACTTGTTGTTTGTATTTTGTTGGGTCAGATTGCTTGCCAATCTTGTGAACACTACCCTGCCAATACACCAGTTGCTGAACTGGTAGTGAATTCACCAATAATTGTGGAAGCTTCACTCAATTCTTTCAAGCTGCAAAAATTGAACAATGTTACTGCTAAAGTTACAAAGGCATATCCAATGAGAAGTGGTGGTTTGAAAGCTGGGTCAGTGATACATTTTAGCCCGATTGGAAAATCCAAAGAATGTTTAAAAGTGAAAGCTGGAAAAACATATATTTTGTTCTTAAAGAAAAGTGAAAATGATGATTTTTATTGGGTAACATACAATCCCATGAAGAGAAGTAAAAGTTCATCTCGTTCCTTGCGAAAACTGTTGTGCAAAAACTGTTTAATAGAAGTATCCTTTAAGAAAAACTCCATCAAAACTTTAAGAAAAAATGTGGGAGACAAGCTCAAGATAAAATGTAAAGCTTCAGGAAAGCCAGCTGCTAAAATATCCTGGTACCACAATGGAGTTCTGCTTACAAAAGATAACACACCAAAAGAAATTAAGATAAAAAACAGAAGAAAAGGTGGATCTGGTTCTCTGCAGATTAAAAAGCTGCAGTTAAAGCACAACAATGATGTGATTGTTTGTAGTGCCACCAATATTGTTTCCACGACTCCTGCTAATTCAACATCCAAGTTGATAGTCACAGAGCCTGTCATGTGCAAGAGTACATGCACCAATGAGTACAACGGCTATTGTATGAATGACGGATGTTGCCAACAGAGCACTTCAACTGCTCCCCCCACATGTATTTGTACTGCAAAATTTCATGGTGAAAGATGCCGCGATCGAATACCTATTTTACTCTGGAAAATGCATGGTGTTGAGCATCCAAATGAATATGGTTACGAGAAGAAGCTTATTGCAATTCTTGGCCTCTGTATTGGCTTAATGTTTGTTCTCCTCTTTTCTTTAAGTGTGTATTGCTTGTTCAAGAAAAGAAGAAGAAAAATGCATCTAAAACTCCTTACCAGCCAACCCAACAGTGGTGAGCAAACCCCAACCCTTCCACTTAAAAGTGATGCCTCAGACCTTCATGAAGATTCAACAAGGTTAAATTCTGAAACCATCAACGAACCCAATATTTATATGCCTGACCAACTTGACAAAGGCTATGTGAACAATATGCAGCCATCGCCTACACACTTTGAAAGACTCGGCAGAAATGCCAGTATGAATGGAAGCAAAAGAAAACGATTGAATGGTGTGGCCAAAAACTCCTTTCCTCCTCATAAAAAGTTGAGTTCTTCAACTAGTTTACCGACTGAGCAACATGTTGCATTGTTAGAGTCATCCAAAACTGAATCATCATCCAAGAACGCTGCCAAAAGAACAGTTTCTTGTTTGACTACATTTGAGCATTTTGAGAATAATTCACCGACTTGCAGCAAAAAACAAGTATCGCAAGCTAATTTTAAATCGACTTTACAATCAATAGATGACGGAGTAGAAGTGATCTCTGTAGAACAGAGCAGTCTCAATGAGATTGTGGTACGTGATATACCATTGACTTTAGACAGCTCCAGTTCATCCACCTAATTGTTTTACACAATTTAAAGTTCTTTTTCATTGCACATATCTTGTTTAGGTAGGTAATGATCAGTAGTCAACATTTTATGTGGTTTAATTTATTGCCGTCTTCTGTAGAATGTGTTTTTACTTGCGTGCAAAAGTAATATCAGTGTATTCAAAACCAGAAGAAAAAAAATTTTGTTTCTGCTTGATTTTCTAAAATCTATAAGCAATTTCTCGCAAAATGACTTCGAAATTTTTTAAGTTTTCGGTGTGTAATTCTTTTTTTTTTTTTTTATCGAATTGTTTAAGATGTATCCTGTTCCAAATTGATAAGAATTTTTCGATTATGATCATTAAATAATTTCAATTGGCAGTCTAAACTATTGGTGATATATTTTTAGCTTTCTAATTGCATGCTGGCATGATCATATATTGACATCTTGCAGTTGTTTTATTGTAGTTGTATTTTGCACCTTTGTGTACACTGCTTAACTTATTTTATTTATTTTAAATTATTTTTTACTGTCTCGTCGTGATTTCAAAGTGTGCTCACTGTACCTTGTAAGTGCCTTCATATCTCAATCATGGCACTGCTGCATTTTTGTCTTTATTGAGCATTACTGTAACGTAGATCTTAATTGAGATACGAGTTTGGTAGATCCTGCGAAAAACTTACGATAAAATGGTATTTTTTCCAAATTTGTTCTTGGTTACTATTAATAGATTGTGATTTAACATAAACTTAAATCCGCATATAAGTAGTATTTATTTTTAAATTCAAAAAATCTTGCCTTTGTTGCAAAATTGCATATTGGAAATATGTTGTATGTAGTCTATCACACTCTGCATGTGTTACTTTCTTTCCATTTTCATAAATTTTTCGTTCTTTTCAAAATTTGAAAATAATCAGCTATTTCTGGTCCATTGTTAATCAAAATTCACCGATTCATATCTCATTCAACCGTACAATTATGATTTTAAATAATAGAACGATATGTGTTTGGCTGTTTCACGGTTGCCAATGCCTAATATTACACTCCATTAACGATCTGTGCTAATGATTTGTTTTCACGCTAGTTATACTTCTTGTAATAATTAATCTCAAATCAACGACATGTTAGCTTTAATCATCGGTGGTAAGAACGGTCAAAATATGGTAAATACGTTTTAATATCAGCTTACACTCTAGTTTTATTTTAGGGTTTTTCGGTTACGTTGATGATAAATCACTCGCTAATACGGAATATTTTTGTTGTTAACTGATCTTTAATGGTTTTTCTTGTGTTGAACTATCAACAAATTAAATATGTGAGTGACTTGCTAGCAGTGCTTATTGTGCTCTCTGCAACAGCAGTTCTCTATTTCACTCTTATTTATTGATGAGTATTAATGATTCTTCTTGTGGCTGCAGTGTTTTTATGTTAATTTTTTTTTTTGCTTACCTTTAATAAATCTTATTTATTGGCTCAATTTTTGTGTTTCTTATATGAGTTAAACCTATTGAAGATTCAACAGTTTTTATTAAGCTAGGTAGGACAGTTTCCATTGCTACAGTGAAACACTGTTTCCATTGCAACAGTGAAACACAGTGAAGTATTTTAAAAAGCCAGATTAAATCAGCAGTAAATTTTACAACCGTTTCCGGCTTTTTGTTTTCAAAACCAAGCGAAATTATTTGTTTTAATTTTGCTACCAAGCATATTATGGATAAATGCTTCTCAAATTTCTATGAAGTTCAGCAAAACTCTTTAGGTGTATTTACAAATACTGTAGAAGTCATTTGCAGAACACACGGTTTCTTAAAATAGATACCGCATTAAAAATTGTGCCATGAAATCGCTATTTCTTGTGGTTAAATAAAGTCTAAAACGTAATGCTGATGTATTTTTTACAAACATCTCAATCCATGATCAATTGATTTAACATAGAGACAAACTCTGCTTTCTGAAGAAAACTTTAACCTTACTTAAGGCACGATCCTGAAAGGTTAAAATGGCGGTAACGGTAATCACAATGCTTGCATCCAAAAAGTGTGTATTGCTTAGTATTTGCCGGCGGCAAAATGTTTTACTCTCTTGCATTCATGCAAAGTTTGAGCTGTATCCGTCACCTCTACTTTCTTGTGCACAGAGCCGGCGGCAGAGCAGTTGACGTAGGGGGGCCAAGCGTTTATTAGGGGGGGGGGGCCAAAGTTTAAAATTAAGCGCAAAAGCCACTGTCTTGAAAAGAGTAAGCTTGTTGATTGAGAGGGGGGGCAGGCCCCTCCTTGTGCATCTTAATCAATTCAAAGCACATCCCTTAAAATCAGTGGTTCTCAGTCCTTTTTAGTTCCAGAGCCAAATTTAAAGCCTTAAAGTTGTATAGAGTCTCATACAAACAGCGCAAGTTAAAATAGCAACAAAACAAAACTGAAACATGTAAGCCATTTTAAGATGGCTACAACAACTAAACTCAGACTTGTATTTTAAAAGAAGAGTACAAGCTTTTTTGACGGTTTGCTTGACATTTTACCATCACTAACAGCCAGTTAATATTTTTTTCAAAACTACCTGAACTTTACGCAAAGTACGGGTTAGCCTGCTTGCGATTTCTGAAAACAATTGTGAAAAAATAAAAGGGGGTTATGGCATCATAAAAAAGAGCCGCATAGGCTACAGCTGAAAAGTTGAAGTCAAAAGGACCAAACAGCGACCGACGTGACATCAATTCAACTACTGTCTTCTGATCGTTTTTACGTTACTACAGTTTTTTAATTTCAAGTTATGGATTAATTTCAAAGGATTATGAGAGCCGCAAAAAGAATAACTCCGAGCCCGGTTGAGAATCACTGCTTAAAATCATCACAATACTTCTTGCTCAATAAAATATATTTAGAGGCTATTCTAAGATTGTTATCATCAAAAGTCATTGAATATGGTTAATTAAACAATGCTTACAGTTACTGTATTTTCGTTATTAACCGTTAGCTCAGTTGCCAAGCGCACGCTCTCGGTGCGGAAGGTTTGTGGTTCGATTCCCGGACCGGTCAAATCGCTACAGTGTCGCCAACGGCTCGCCACCGCTGCGAAGTTTCTTCGGAGCTTTGTAGCCCAGGCGCTAAGCCGCGGAGATGGGCCCCGCCACGCGATACACGCTTTGGCGTAATACGGCGAGTATAATGAAGATTTGATTTGATTTGACACTATACATGTTAGCTACTGTCGTACAATAAAATCAACTTTAAAAATAAACAATTTACTCTTACCTAAATGCGATGTCAGCTTGGTTTAATGTGCTTTTTCAGATTTCGTATGCATAAGCAGTTACTTGATGCTGTATTGTTCCCGATCAACTTGCGCTTAGAGTAGTTAATCCCAAGCACATAATTTGGTTAAAAGTTTTAAGTCAGCAGCTCACAAAAAACCACAAACGTACAAGTTTTGTTGCCAGATTATTAAGAATTTTTGTCACGATTATGGTTCTAGTGTATTTTAAAAATTATTGCTTCGCCTGTATTCATTGCTGTTAACATAATTCCATGCAGGATATTGCGCTGCTATGAAAATTCGTGACCGTTTGCACTGGTTAATGTTTGCCTGTAAATTGCTGATTTTAAAACTGTTAGTGTTTCCAATATTGCAATTTTTCTTTGCATCTTTTTCAAGCCATGTGCATTGACTTTGTTTTTTGTAGAATGGATTGAGTCATATTTTAAGCATGTAGTTTCAGTAGCAGTTTTCTGGCATAGGCCTAGTATTGGGAAATATTTTTTGGCTGTGAAGAAAGTCTGGTTATGAAGAGAACCAAAGTTCATGGTTCAAGTAGGTGATGTGGTTGTTTTTAATTGAATTTTTGCTTTTTAAGGACTTGTTAATTGCTGTAATCTCCAGCGTGGATAAAAAAAGCACAGTGAATTAGACTGATATCATGCGACTAACGCACTCAAAATTTTTTTTAAACGTCATGCAGTTTAATTTGGATTTATTTTAATTATTCAAAAACTGTGCTGAATAACACCTTGCGGAATTATCAACTGGTCCCACCAACTTGAACTGTATTTTTTCCTGCAGTATTTTCTCTGTTCGTTTCATGAAAAATTTAGATCACCTTGTTTGATATGTTTGTATTCATAACATATTGTATAGAGAAGGCAATAATTATAGTTTTTAACAACAAATTAGGTAAAGGCGGACTTGAATTTTCTGGACAACCACGACTTCTTTGATGTTTCGATTAAATTTTGTTAGGTATGTCATGGCATGTAATTTAAGTTTCAAATTTTGGCAAGAACGTGCAAGGGGTTTCCTCCGAAATTTGTGGGAATAAAGTTTAGAGGAAGTTTAATTAGGTTTACAATGCATGTACAGTAGTTATTATTACCAATTATTAAATGTCGTCCATTAATTTTTGAACGATGTAAGACTGTCACTGCCACTCGACACTTGCTCGAACGACTTATATTGAAATGAAATTCTTAGCATAAATGTTTTTATTTAAAGTATTTGTATACACATAGTGATAAATTGTGCGGTTGATTATTTATGAAATATTGTAAATATGATATTTATCTGACTAGATCCAATTGCTAATGCCGGCAAACTTGCTGATGTAAGTAACGGGAGATTGACAGCTTGCAAAACCAACCAAGCAGTAGCATTAAGACTTGGTGATGGTGAAGATATTGACAGCGTTACTCTTGAAACTGTGAGTTGATTGATTGCTATTTCCTAATCTTTTATTCGCATCTCTACTGGTTTGTTGTACGAACTCGGCTCCCGCCGTGAATCGATTCAATCAATAAAGATCCATTCTTGACCTTTTCGCTAGTAGGGCCAATGCTAGGTTATGGATAGACCACGAATACTCTACCCCTCTTAAACATACGATCGGTTTTTGATAGTGTTTTCTGCTGGTACTACGACTCAATGATCACTATGAGCTTCAAATACGGCCATACTCTCTTTCGTTACGAAACCTTACGTTGCATTTTAATGAGTTGCAATTAAGCGTGAATGTGTTAATGAGTTTCCGCGTTAGGATTATGTTTTTATTAAAAATCTCTTCGCTGAGCTTTGTTTTGCTCTCTGTTTGGAGTGTACTTTAATAAATTATTAAAACTCATATAAAAGCGTAATTTGATGTGCGCCAGTCAAGCAGCGGTGAATTGGACTTGCTTTGTGTTCATTTATTGACTTAACAAGCACTTCATGCTAGTTAAACTGAGGAATTGTTTCCGGAACTTAAACCATGTTTTGAATTTTTGCAGCGGTCCAGTACATGGCTTTATACTCAAATTTGTAGCAAGTAATATCTATTCTAGGCCCGATCTGCTCATAAATTGATATGTGTCGTAGACAATTTTTCATCACAAAATTGTTATTGGGTTGTTTATGAATGTCAGCAGACTTGTTATTCCGTCATTACTAGCACTGGCCATACGACTGAGTCTTATTTCTAAGAACGTAACATTGTGAAAGATGCGTTTTAACATTATTGTAATTGGCAAGCCATAGAGAACTTTTTTCACGGATCCGTTTCGCGAAAACTGCTCCTCCGCGCTGAGATAACTGCACATGGTGGAGCAGTTCAAGTTGCCCGTATATCATGTCTGGTAATGATATTACGCAATTTCAATGCCGGGTTGACTAGAGCACCATCACCGCGGTAAATCTTGCCATTGGCGTGTCACTCGCTGATCTTTTACCCAAAATGAAGCTTAACCATTTACTATAAAATGTAACACTTTTTCCTGCTTTAGGTTTATGACTTGCTTCATTCTTCTGTGCAAAAGTATTCCAATCGCAACTTTTTAGCTAGTCAAAAATCTTACAATGAAAAATGGCAATTTTGCACGTATGAGGAAATGTACAAGAAGTGCTGGGATGTTGCTAAGAGTTTCATCAAGGTATGTTTCCGTTATTATTTTTCAAATATGACCAAAGATGATTTTTTTATGTCCGATATTTTAATACTGCTGTGAAAACGATATTTTAGTAGCTGTGCCGCTGGTATTAAATTATTTAGTAAAAGACGTCACAGCAATAGTCGCAACTGTTGTATATTGATGTCATATGTTTTATTACTGTTACTATATACCTTTTTGTAACCAAGGAAATAAGAGTTTTGTTTTCAAATCAACCCACTTCAGTGAAACGGAAAGTAGTTTCTTTTCTCCGAAATACGTTGAGATTAATCCATTTACTTTCCGGTTTTCAGTAATCCGTAGTATCGAGTTATTTTAACTCTAACGACTTCGGGGAGTGGGAAAGAATATTGTTTTTATATACTATATTTTTAGACCATCGTTTAGGAATCTGCTCTTCAGCGTCACGCCTTGATTGTGACATCGAAGTTTCGTTTGATATCTTGTGGGACAATCGCTTTCCTCTATATTTAACAATTTATTGTGTTTGCAGATGGTGTCTTATTTTATGTGATATACGCCCTGTAACTTTTTCGGGGCGCATTGTTGACTTCTTGATACACCTACACACACTTATATTGTCTTTTATCAAAGTTATTTGCCGCATTGTCCTTTTCCAAAAATGGCGTTGAAGTTTGTCATTTAGACAAAGACTATCTGACTGATTCATTGCGTACTTGAGTTGTTGATAGGCTTTTCTTTGTAGTTGGGTCTGGAACGCCACAACGCAGTGTGCTTGTTGGGTTTTACCTCTCCGAGATGGTTTTACGCCTACGTTGGCGCTATAGTCGCCGGGTAAGTAATTGAAGCACAGAACTTTCCTGTTTACTATCACCGTCTGTTTCTGAGGTAACAAAATGCCACACGTCGTAAGAATTCAATTTTCATTATAAATTCGATTGCTTTGTTACAAGAAATAACGACGTCATCAAAAATTTCTGTAGAATGATGTAATGATAATACCCCACGTGTGTCTTATTGTTTTTTCTCTTTTATTTGCCGATGAATTTCTTTGTTGGTTGAAAGAGAGGCTTTCGGAAGCCTTTTGTCTATGATATTGTTTTAAAGAAAACACTTCCGGTTGAGATTATAGGTTTTCAGCAAAGATACTAATTTTGTCAGACCATTGTTTTTTGAGTTTTTTTTTCTTTTCAGTGGTGTTGGTTGTGGAATTTACACTACAAACAAAGCTGAAGCATGTCATTATGTTCTGTATAAAAGTACAGCTAATATTGTAGTTGTGGAAAATAAGGATCAATTAAAAAAGATTTTGAAGGTGGGTAATTAAATTATCTTACTCTCAGACCGCCGCATCCAAAAGAGATAAAAAACCACTTCTGACATTAGTGTTTACCAAAAACTTTTATTAAAGCTGTTGCTGTTAATATTCTACTGTTCGGGAATTCGGACTTTGGTAACTGCATGTGGTAGCTTAACACACAGCAAAACATATTGCCACTAACCCTTTTTGTTTTTGCTTTGTATCATTTTCTCTTTTGCGTAGTTTTGGAAAACTTTTTGCCAAACAAACAATGCGTTGAATTTGCCATTTTTATTTCCATCAAGATTTATACTCGATTGGGACAGGAATTAAACCCACGCTTTCCACTTTTCAAGCACAAATAATGCACCTTTGGCTTGATGTAACAGTACTGGCTTTACTACTGTACTTGTATAAATAATGATGATTATAAAACGGCCTATATCATTTTACCATGTCAATATTCGTGTCTTTATTTTCTAACCAATTTAGAAAAGACCTAACCTGGCAGCTATGGAAACGGTTTATGTTTCGTTACGAGGTGTCAAATACAATTTTATTGTTTATAGTTTGTTATAGAAAAACAGGAAGACTTGTCTTATTTTTGGATTGTCATTGCTGTTTCCTGTTCTATCTTTCTAAAACCAATTTCAGTAATCTTGTTGATAACACTCAAGAAAATAATGTTTTCGGCATATTACTGTAATTAGAAATTTTTGTTTTGAAATTGTTTGATGTTTTTAAACCCCTATCCTACATCTGGGCTTATTGCTCATGTAAAACTTTAAAATCAATTTTTTAATAAATTAGAAGGTGCGGTTTTTGGTTATTTTGTTATGGATGGCCTTGCCTTGGAACTTTGATATTTTTGTGCTCGTTAAGTTAGATTTATCTCTATACAACTTTTAATAAGTTTCAACTTTCTTCGAAACGTTTGGCTCATTTCTAAGTTTAACTAACCGTATTAGGCGGCACGCTTTTGCTTAGAGTGGTTAGCATAAAAGAAAAGCTTAAATTTCGACGAAATTCGTGGTTGTCGTTTGATATTTCAGCCACAATATCAATTACCTTAAATCTATATAAATAAATTACGTTGGTTTAAGTGGTATTTGATCTTGGTCATTTAGCCATGCTGCCGTCTTTTCTGTTGTGGTCCACAGCCTTGTTTTTGATGCTACAGTTTTTGCAAATGAATTCATTTTTCTTAGATCTGGGATCGTTTGCCTGAGTTGAAAGCTGTTGTTCAATATACTGGCGAAGTCGATGACGATGACGATCGCATTTTGACGGTAAAATGTTTGTGATTTCATTTTTTCACACCAATTCACCCACTCTGACCTATAACGTACCTAGCAATTGATCATTTATCTTTTGTTCATTTTTCTTTCTTCTATTTGTTTTATTACGAAGTCATTTTCGTGACAACGATTCATCAGGTTTTGATACGTTATCAAAAGATTCTTCCTTAGAGCTGTCAACATTTTTTCGACAGTGGTCAAAATTTTTGGAAGTCGGTCGGACAGTCCCAGATGACAAGTTGCGTGACGTCATCAAATGTCAAAAAGTCAATGAATGTTGTCAAGTGATTTTTACATCTGGTACAACAGGAAATCCTAAAGGGGTTCTTCTCAGCCACGACAATGTGAGTCTTGTTTCTACTTCCCATTTCTTTGTCTTAAGCATCCTCTTTTGAAGATAGAATTAACAAAAGGGCATCAACGCCTTTAACGATAGTATCTTTTACTGAACTTTTCCACCACGTGTAAAAATATAAATGACATCACTATTTATAAATGGCAAACAGTTTGTGTTAGTTCAGTCGGCTTAATGTGTTTTTATCACTTTAACTGATTGCTTTTGCTTATTGTAAAATCCCAGTCTACATACCATTTCTAAGCATTTATTTTTGACCTTAACATTTAGTAACAACAGAAAGACTCAAACTGACAAAGGTTTAGGTTCTTAGATTTATTACTTCGTCTGTTTTTAATAGCCTTGGTTGAGCTTTTGCTTTAATTAATTGTACAAACCGTATTTAGTGTACGAACCCCTAAGGGTGATCAGTTTCACAACAAGTTTTAAACATAAATTGTCAAGATCAGCTGCAAGGTTGAAAGGCAACATCGAAACGAAACTATATGAAATTTTGTACAGGCGGGCCAATATTTTTAAATTCACGCATAGTCTTAGGCCTAATGGATCAATAACATCATCGTGTTACTGCTAATTCACGTAGACTTTACTACTCCTTCCACGGCCTGATTTACGTATAGGCTAAGCTGGCTGAAGCCTAGGCTTCGGAGAAAATGGGGGTCTCGGAGAAAATGAGGGGCCTTATTACGAACAACGAAGACCTTTTTTTTGGTCTTCACCGATATTTTCAGTGAAAACACGACTTCTGCGCACAAGAAGACTTTCTTTGTTTGGTCCTCACCGATTTCTAGTGGAAAAATGAAAATAGCCTAGGGCCTCTAATTGTCTAAATTCGGCCCTGACTCCGTCGTTCCCAAAACTTGAAGTTTTGTGACGTCGTATAATATTTACGAAAATTTATTTAGGTTACCAGTACAGCCCGACAAATGGCGGGATGGGCAAAATTAAAACATGAAATAATTCTATCTTATCTTCCACTATCTCATATAGCTGCGCAGATTACTGACATATGGATTGCTCTTGTGTCGGGAAGCACTGTTTATTTTGCTCAGCCGGATGTTTTGAAAGTAAGTAACTTGATTTCATACTTGCTTGGAATATGTGGCTTTCCTACCGGTAATCCTAACGGGAAAACTTCATGCTATCTAATTTTGTTGCAAAAAAACAACAATCTGTCTACCTACTGGTGTATATTATTAATTACTTCTGTTTTGGATAGAGAATTTAGCTACAAAGTGACGAAAAAACAACAAGTGTTAAGCTGTAGATCATTTTTTACAAGTTAATTTGGGAAGAGTAATGAGGTTATAATTGCGAACTGATCTTCGTATTAAACTCTGCTGGTTAGTGTTTGTTTTGTCCCCACGAAGAAAGGTTCTGTCACGTGATTGTTTGTCTGTGTTGCTTTCAAACTCTTTATCATCAATTCAAAGTAAAGATATTGATTTCAAACCTTTTATTTACATACCCACCACTTCCTTTCACGATTATTACCCGGTGTTTCGTAAACCTTTTAAAAACTATGTGGACTTCCTGATGCTATAAGCATTTTCAATCATGCCCCTAATCAACTGTGGCTTACTAACCTGTTATTTGAAAAAGAATCATTTTATTACTGTGTTTAGGCGCCGTAGAAGTTAGGGAATACAAGTTTGCAATTACTTAGCACAGTAATTAGTCACAAAAAATTTTAAGTGCACATTGCAATTTAATTAATAGCGAAACACTTTTTCTTTTAGTTTTTAGCGTGTAGAATGTGCGTGTATTTTTCTTAAAATTTTTGAGTATATTCATGAAATGGAATGCTTCGCTTGTAGAACAACCATATTCGTTTCGTTCTCAGTGCGGGTTTTTTGGCCTTTCTGGTTGAAATCGTCAATCAGAAGGCATGGAATTGCTCCCTTTATGCATATTGATATACCCTATTTTCTTGAATAGAAACCGCACGAATTGATTAAAAAAAACAATAGAAGCTGCTACTGTTTCTTAACTGATACAAAACCGTTTCTTAACTGATATAAGAAAACAAAACACACAAACCTAACTACTGCATCTGTGGTCATCTTCATCATCATCAACAATACTGATATCACTTGCAATTAACTGCTATTTTTGTTGCTATCTAATAATTAGCACTTCCTCCGTTTGGTTTTATTGAGGGCTGTACACAGAAGTGACAGGAACGGCTGCTCTTGGACTAACAGTAGGGTAACACGTGATGACCTACTCATGAGTGTTTCACAAAAGAGACAATATAATTGCAACTGATTTAGAGTTTCTGTTTTCCTTTCACTTGCCGTAGGTTAACTTAAATGCTCAATGGACACCAATTTGAAGACGAAAACGTTCATATGAAAAAATTGAAGCCGCCTTTGAATATAAGTTTCCCTCGCATATAAGCCGCACTAAACGTTTATAAATAGTGGCTGTACTCTGTAGTCTACAGACTATGATTTCTTTCCCTCAAAAAGAATTCATCCTTACGTTTTGCTCAGCTGGAAACATTTTATTTTGAAAATCTTTGGTCCGAAGAATTGGTTGCGAATATAGATGTTGATTACTATTTTCCGTCAATTTGTGGTTTTATTATCATTTTCAAAGATATGAATCCTTTCTAAGTTTACGAAAATGGATGCCTTACTTAATTAATTGACAAGCCAAAAATGCATGAAAATGATACCCATGAAATAGCAACATATTAAAGATGCTCTCTTGACATCAGCAGAAAATTAATTGCTTCCTAATAAGTTAATTAGTATAACTGGGTGTTAAACTGTTGATGTTTAAATAATGTTAAGGAAGTTATCCATTTGCTCAAGTACTGTTGAAACAATTTACCTTGTGTCTGTTACTACTATTGGTTTGCTTTCAGCTATAGCCTAAGGGTTTAATTAAACCTATATTTTTGGCTTCTGTAATAAGAGTTGAAGTTAATTTTCGGTCTTTAAGTCTTCAAACGCCGTGTAAATTTTCTTTTTTTCACTTAATGGCAGCTCAAATCCATCTGTTTTCTTCAATATGACATTTTATATCTTTACCAATCAATGACTTTTACCACGTTTGTAATGCCTTGAAATTGATGTGAATAAATCTAGACACAAATACCAAATTACACTACAATATTCTTGCAGGGAAACCTGGCTTCCACATTGAAAGAAGTTCGTCCCACAATATTTATAGCTGTCCCCAGAGTTTGGGAAAAGTTTGTCAACAAGTTACAAGTTGCATTTCAACAACAAGGCCCAATTCGACGCAGATTGATTGAACTTTGCCAGTATATTGGTTTTAATGCTGTTACTATGCGAGCGGCAGGGTGCGTGTATGCTGCATGTTAATTTCAAAATCGTTTTGACTGCTTCGTTGTTAGCATTGCGGCCGGTTGGCGCATTTGGTAAAGACATCGCTTTTGGTGCACGAGGTGTGGGGTTCAATTTCCGAGCCGGTCAAATCGGACGGAGTGTCCATCGCTTAGATGTGTCTTCGGAGCTGTGTTGCCCAGGCGTTAAGCCGCGGAGATGGCCCCGCCACTCGTTACACGCTTCGGTGTAATACCGCGAGTATGATAAAGATTTGATTTTTTTGATTGTTAGCACCATGTTGGCAATAATAGTTGGATGATTAAAGTTTAAAATAATAACATGCAAAATGCAGTGAGTCTAGCTCACGCTACGTTTTTAGCGACTTCACCTTCATTGGCTACAATATTTTGTAGATTTGGTGTACGTGGATGTACTGTTTACTGATTTACTAAAGTATTTACGATTCGAAATCCGTCTGCATTTTTGTATTGTTTGGTCTTTGCGACTAGCATACTTGTAATATTTTCGGATGGCTTAATAAAATGTTCTTCAATTTATTCAAACTGAAGTAATTGGGTCACTACCAATAATGTAAAACCACCCAAAGATGCTGTACTGCAGTATCAGCTTGCATGTTTTCTGCATTTGAAAAGTGTTAGGTTTTCGACACTGGTTAGGCTTTTCATGTACAATACCAAACTCCGAGTTTGCCTTTGCACTCATTTTGCGTACGTTGGCAATGAATTTACTACATTCGTCATTTATGAGTTTTTATTTATATTGAACCCCTTTGCTCAGATCACCCTCAACTCCTTTCGGATTTTCCCTGGCTAATGCTTTTGCTTTCAAAAGAATTTTGCTTGAGATCGGCCTCGATCGATGCTGGCTAACAGCCTCATGTGCCGCCCCCCTTGCTGAGGAGACCCAATCATTTATGTGGAAGAACCACATCTCCTTGATTGAAATGTATGGCTTGAGTGAAACTACAGGTAAGGTGGTTTCTGCCTCAATTTTTACTAGCTGCTATCGTGCTTGATTTTTGCCACGTCATTGTTGCGAAAAATGATTAAATTGTAGTTTACGAAGGTGCAGGGCTGCCAGATTTTTTGTATTTTATTACGCACGAGCATCTGCGTTATTGATTTGTCACTAAAGGTAGGTTACGATAATGAATTTTAATGTGTAGTTTATGGTACGTCTTCATAACTCGTAGGCGTTACTCAGCAGGTGTCTGATAATTTAGCGTTATTCTATCGCGATAGCTTTAAAAAAACAGTTTTTATTCATATTGAAATGAATCATGATATTTTTGCTTCGTTGACGATGTAATTATCACTTCTGGGTGGGAAATTGTTAAAAAAAAGTGTTTCGATTTTCTTTGCTACATCTTCACTCATTGCTATCAATCATATTTCAGGGCCACACACTGCGAGCCTCGGTATGCCGGGCGCTTTCAAATTTCGATCCGTGGGGCAAACGCTGCCCGGAAATCGAACAAAGCTGGCCGAAGACGGCTCTGGAGAGGTACTAGACACATAGGTGTGACGATTGTTAAACTAAAAAAAAATTGGCACCCCAAATGATTCAAATTAGCTTTTTTGTGAGTGGTGATATAAACTGCTTACACTTAAAAATCAAAGCAGTAATTATATTATATGTATATTTTTATATTGATAAATGACGCACTATGTAATATTTAATCTCGTATTTATTTTGGAATGATATTTCTATTGTGTAAATATTTTGATCATTTTGTCTGAGTAATATGTAATTTTAAGCTGTTTTCCGTTTTTTAGCACTTCTGTAATATAGGAACCTAATTGTTTCGATTAAAAATATCGCTTGAATCAATTTTTCGGTGAATAACCCTTTGTTTTGGATCGAAAGGATGTTTTGTTTCGTTTAATAAACAAGTTCTTCTTTCGAATGACAAACCGATTTTGTATTTCCATAGAAATAGAATGATTTATTACAATTATTTGATGTTTCTTGCGCTAAATTTGCAACGTTTGCGTAAGTCGATCTTTCAAAACATGAAATATTAATGTTTATATTTCATTTTCTGCCTATTTGGTTCTACGTTGAAATTATACATACCTGAGTTGTATAATTCTTGAACAAACATTACTAATTGCTTTGATTTATCTAAACAAAACTTGATTTTTTTGAAATTAAAGCTAATTTCACTCCTATTTTTGTCTTCACAATTCGTTTGACCATGTATAGAGCTTGTTGTGGAAGTCGTAAAAATGGAGAAATTGCTATTGACCATCTTTTATTGATTTCACGGAATATCTTTGGTATATTTTGGTGTTTGTTGACAATTGTAATGAATAACGTTGTTTAATGACGATTTATTTTTTCTGTCCTGCACCTCCAACATAATTTTTGAGTGTGATAATTTAGAAATCGATTTTTTGCGTTTATTTTAGTCTAATTGGCTTCAGTGCGCAATGTTAGCTCAAAGCTTAGTGAATTGCTTTGACAACAATGCTTTTTTCTCAACTTGAGATCATGTGATCTGATTACGTAGTGATTTGGTCAAGTGACGAGTGACGAAATGGTATAGCTGCGCTCGATAGCCCAGTTTTGTAATGATTTTTAGTTTGAACTGTGAAAATGAGACTATGGTACCAATTATTACAATATTTTGCGGTGATGCAAGTTTTGAAAGTTTGTAACTCTTCTTGATTGTAGTTCAAAAAATTCAGCTACAATTCTTTGTAGGTAGACGCTGACTTTCTATGCAGCTCTTATGCAGTTACTTAAAAAACCTTTGTATTTTTCCATGGAAAAATTAAATGCTACGTCATTGATTTCACCTTGGCAATATTTCGTTTTCTTGCGCAGGAATTTCAACTTTTAACATGGCTACTATTGAATTACTTCTTATTGGATTATTGCTGGGATTTTACGGAGAGACATGGCGACAGTACCTTTTTTGCTCAAACTTGCGTAAGCTTCAAGCGGGGAATACCCCGAAGCAAATGGCTGCGATGATAACTTTGGTGCTTTTACAACAATGGTACTTAGTGGTTACATATCGCAGACATCATATGCAAACATTAAAAGATGGACTTTACACTCTTCCTGCAGTACCTTTGTTGTTGCCTAGTTGAGCAAAACTTCTTCGGTTGAAACAGGCGTTTGTGTTTCAATTCCTAGCTAAACCTGATTGCATTTAAAATATTTTTCGAGTAGATGCACTCTTACACAGTTCAGCTTGTAATGGTAATGTTTCGGTTAATTTTCATACAAGTTTTTGGTGACTTGGTTAGATTTGTCTCTGGGGCCGGAACATAATGATGGGGTACCTGGACTCGACGGAGTATACTTCGCGAGCGATTGATCCACATGGATGGTTGCACACTGGTGATCTTGGAAAATTGGGAGATGATGGATTTCTTTATGTTACTGGAAGAATTAAAGGTGAAATGAGGGTTACACAATGTGCATATTTGTCAATTTAAGATGCCAATTGATTCGGGCCAGAAACATTTTTGGGTGAAAGAAGCCGCAGTTAATATTTCACCTCGGTATTTGGACAAGCCCTCGTGATTTTTATGAGAATATTTTACGAAAAAAATTACCAAAAATCAAATATTCATTATACTCGCGGTATTACGCCGTAGCGTGTAACGAGTGGCGGGGTCCATCGCCGCTTAGCGCCTAGACAACACAGCTCCGAAGAAACGTCGCAGCGAAGGCAAACGGTTAGTGACTCTGTGCCGACTGACCGGGTCGGGAATGGAGCTCCAGACCTGCGGCACTGATAGCGTGTGCACTTAACAACCGAGCCAACGGCTGGTTAATGTGTTACGTAATTTAGAAATTCAAAATATCATAATAGGTTTTAAACAACTGTCCAGTCTTCATAACAATATGCTTTTCCAAGCAATTAGAATGTTATTTCGATACGTTTTAGACCTGATCGTAACTGCCGGTGGTGAGAATATTCCTTCGAATTTGATCGAAGAACGCATTAAAGAGGAAATTCCTATGATCAGTAATTGCATCTTGATTGGCGACGAACACCGTTTTCTTTCCGTATTGCTGACTATAAAAGTAAGTCGATTGATAAGTATTATCAATTTTTGCCTAAAATTTAGCGACTTAACTTTAAATTCGGTTTCGTCTTTGAGAAACCTTGAGGGTGACCTCAGAATGAACTATTCTCGATGCAAAATTTCTTAGATTGAGCTTTTGCTCAGCTTTAATAACAAAAGATTTCTTTTCGTTGTAGGATTGCAAGCCCTATAGTTGAACTGAAAGAATAAATAATACTTTTGGCTACTGGACACAGATATCGATTATCAATAAGTTGAAATCCCAAGTTCATTTTTTGTTTTCTAGGAATATTTTTGCTGTTTTTAACAGCTGCAGTATAGTACTTTCGTATTCGCTTTTACTTAAACGCTGCGGTGGCCGCCACTTGTGTGTAATTTCGGCGACCTTGATAGTAATTTGGTCATATTTGTTTACGTAATCATGACGTCAGTGCTTAATAGAGGTGGGTTGACTTGTTTGTAAACGCGTGCACAACAAATAAACCGCACCACGGGTGGATGCCACGCTACTGGCGCCAGAGGACATTCAGTTGTTCTGGTATTTCTTTGTCATCTTAATGAGTTTTATTCCTAGCAAATGCAAGCCTGAAAGCTTTTTTTCTAGTCGAGATACTTTTCTTTTAAAAGAAACTTTTTCACCAGGAGGTAATTTTCGTGGTTTGAAGATCTTGTGTGCCCGCTTCGATTTCGTTTAAACTATAGCGTGTGACGCATATTTTGAAGGGATACTGACTCTTAATGCTTTGCAATCTTTACGTTAAGTTTACCACATTCTTTGCACTAACCTTCATCATCGCCACATCGCTTTTACATTGACTTGAAGACCCCTAATTTTTTCTTGATAATTGGGGGCCGTAGTGATGCAAGAATAAAATTTAAAACTAGAGAGTGAAAAGATAAATCTCAAGATTGTAACTAATTAAGTGAATGTAATCACTTTTTTTTGAAACTAATATGTCTTTAACGTTTTTTCATTGGTGACACATTGAATGTAACAGAAAAATATGCTGATACTGTAGTTGTGCTATTACGTAGCAACTTGGCTTTATCGGTGTTATTTTTGGTCATGGAGGTGTCTTGACACACAATTTCCAACTGTCAATAACCTTGTTAAGTGGTTTTCGTGTGGTTCTGTCATGTGATTAAGCAAACTATCACTTAGCTTTAAAAAAACATTTATCTCGCATTCCTTAGAGGTTTAGGAATGTCTGAAATGTCGATCGTCTATAGACGCCTTTTATCTCTTACGCGCTTATTGTGCAATAAGTCAAGCAAAGCTAATTCCCAACATTTTTTCTATGTGAATTTTATGTCATCCATACAATTAGATACTTTTTACCTTTCAAATATAAAGCTAGTTACTGTTTTGGAAATTTTTTTCGGATTCATGTTACAAGGTTTTTCGTTTTGACGAGTAAACTTAAACTTTCTAAATAAAATTTCTTCCTCTTGCATCATTCGAAAATAGGCTATTCAGCACTTCTCAAGATATTTGCGAATTGCATAGCGTTCTTATTTGTTAGCAGGATAAAACGAAAATCTTCATCGCCAAGTGTGTATAACGGTGCTACATAAAAGCGAGGTTTTTTATGGTACCAATTTATATAAATGAAATCGATGTTTAAAATCGGTTAAAAGTGTGATAGCATAAAGCGGTTGAGAAACGATGGCGAACTAAAAGCTCACCGGTCCGTTGGTGCAATGGTTGAAGATATTGCTATCGGTACGGAAGGTTTGAGATTTAGTTTCTGGGCTGTTCAAATCGGACACAGGGTCGCCAATGGCTCGCCACCGTTGCAATATTTCTTCGGAACTGTGTTTGTCCAGACGCTATGCCGCGAAAATGAGCCCCAGCACTCGTTACACACTTCAGCGTAATGCTGCTAGCGCAATGAAATTTTGTTTGTGTGAAGTTTTGCTTCAAACGCTTTGTTTTCCTATCCTTGTGACAGCAGTTCTGAACTTCTGATGCGTGACTGATGATTATCCTTTGCTTCGAAATTGTCAAAACTTTGAGTATACAGTTAATAGTTCTAATTCCCAGGTTTGTGTCAGCGCAGTATAGGTTGAAGCATCGGTATTTGGTAGAATTCTCGATTTTGGTTCGATATTCGGGATGGGTGCTACTGCTATGTGCTTGTGTTTGGAAAAGTTTACTGCTGACTTTTCGCGTTTGGTTATTGCGAATGACCATGCTTTAAGCTTATCTTTTGTTATTTTTACACAATTTAAAAACGATTGATAAAAATAAAAGAAAAATTAATTTAAACAGCGAGGTGAATTTTCCCAAAGAAACCAAGACAAAATGTTGATGCCACATTTGTATACTTGACTGTTTTCAGTGCGAAACGGACAATGATGGTATCACTACACACAGGCTGGCACCGAGTACGATTACACAACTTCGAAAGTGTGGAAGCAGAGCTTCAAGTGTTCATGAACTGGTGTCTGGCAAAGATACACGGTTTATTGCTGCCATGAAGGTACATTTGAGCTGTCTCTGCAAGTAGCTAATCAGCTTTATACACCTTACAGGAGGTTTTTTAGAGCGTTTTAAGAGTCCCTAAAAATTAAAAAGCACGTCACTGAAATCAAGAAAATTTATGGACAAAATTTAGGTCTCTATCGGATCAGTTTGGCTTCTTACACGTTCATTATGGGCACGTAACAGTTTCTTTAAAAAGTCCCTGCTTATACGGTGCTATTTTTCAAACCTTTTGAACGTTTTTTTTATGTTCTTTTTGCTAGAAACTCGTAAAATATTCGTGCGAAACATATGGGCCTCCTTACAAGATATTGTAACGGCCAATATTGAATAGCCGCACAAGCATGGTTCGTACCATTAATGGTATTTGGGTAATGGGTATACGAGTCCCTTTAAGCTCCTTTTTTGACTTTTTAGGGTTCATGTTCTGTACCCTCAGGGTAAGAACCACTACAGTTTAGAATAGCCATCTAATTTCTAGTATTGACAAAGCAGCGGTTTGTAGGTTTTTCTAGGAGCCATTTATTTGATTTATGTAGTTTGATCTCACGATTTCGTATCATTTTTCAATCTCCTATCTTTTTCAGCTTATTGGCGTTGACTTCTTATGTTTCCATTTGAGTAGAAATTGAACTATCGTATCGATTTTATCTGATTCAAACTTTCCAGTAACATTACACAACTTGGCAATAAACAATTGGATTTGTAAGGCTTCTTTTTTGTTTTAAATTTGTATCAAACGAAATTTTACGCGAAAGGGCTGCTTGCTGGCCAGAGCATTTTTGGGCCATGATTCATATAGGAAAGTTTGATACTTTATCTACGTAAGGTCCATCTTTATCCTACACTTTAAGTGTTGCTTTTATGCTATACAACTAAATGTATTGTTAACGCAGAAGTTGTTGGCAATATACCATTGGTTACGTATTGCTTTCAAACCAAAAACTGAACATGTTTTTAAATGAAAGCCTATGCAGAGAGAAAATTTATCAGTGTACGCTTCTACCCCTGAACAAAAAGTATGCTGCAAACAATTATTTATATTTGGTTACTCATCTTTTCACTTTTGATTCAGCTTATTGAAATGGTTTTATGCTGATTTTAAAGGCTGAAAACATGTTTTTAGTTTTGTTAACCTCCCAATTACGTAGCGCAATATTCGCTTAGAGACGTTATAACCGCTATAATTGTTTAAAAAAATACCGAATACGTAGGAATGAGGTTATCATTGATTAATTGATACTACAAAGTTTAATGTTATTAAATTGTTTTTGTTAAGTTTATTTACTCTAAGTAATGAGTTAGTTGGTTCTGATAACCATTATCAGCTATCGTTTTTATCGATAATGTTTCATTATTACTATCTAAAGTGCTTTAATCATTCGAGGAAACAACATATAATTAACTCAGAATTAGTTGCTTGGTCTCTCGAGTTTGGACGTCATTCAGTTACGACTTACCGGTGTCGTGGCTTACAGGTGCCCAAACCTGCTTATTAATCTCAAGCTTTACTAGTTATTACGGCGCTTTTTGGCGGGGTTGATTAACTCTTACATAGCAACAGCATTGCCAAGGGTAATATTAACTTAGTATTTTTCAATGTACTGGGCGTTATCAGCTATAATCTAAGTTAGGTGTGAATCTCGTGGCAGAGTGTTATTTTATGTTACGTTTGTCAAGTCGTCTTAGTCTCACTGCTTATTAGTATTTTGAACCTTGCTCTTAGTTTTGTTTACTATCAAGTTCAGGGTTTTTCAACCTTTTTTTGCTTATGGCCCACAAAAACAATAAAATATGGCGGTGGCCCATTAAGTTTTATTAAAAGGTGCCAAGTGAGCCTTGGTCTTTTTAGCCTTGTGTTGTCCTTGAGCCTTGGCCTTGGCCTGTGAGCCTTGGCCTTGAGCCAAGTGAGCCCTCTGTGAGTGAGCCCTTGGCTCTCTGTTGGGCCATGGCCCATTTTTGCTGAGAAATTAATCGGCGAGGTTCACCTTAATTTTCAAAACTATCTATTTGTTATAATGCTTCTGTATTGAGGTAGACATTGATGCAAGATATTTATACTAACAGATCTATTCCAGAACGTGGCAATAAATCAAATTTATTTCGGTTTAAGTCGCAACTTTTTATAATGTCCCTACCCCTATCATTTTTCTTAAGTCTCAAAATCCCTCGTCAGCAAAGCAGTTTGACACTGTAGAAAATGCTGTTAAGTGAATCCGTTTCGAACGAATAATTTTCACCTCAGCAGATCTCTACTTATTGTATCTCCGCATTATAACCTTAGTTAGCAAACCTTCTTGTAAAGGCTTCTAATGATCAATTTTACATTCGATAAATCTTTTTGTCCGATGTCCCAGTCTACTAGCGTAAGGCAGCAGAACATAGTGGACTCCTATATCGCGAGAAACCGCGAGAAGCTTGCATGCTTTCAACGATTTGTCGAATCAATTGATCAGTTTTGCTTATTTTTTGATGCCCATTTGGCAAGTCAAATAATAATAGCCTGTCTTGAATCAAATGTGTTTAACATGGCGATGTGAAAAGCTTTTCATAAACTGTAAGCTACCGCTTTTGTGGAGGAAATCCAGCTCCACGCTTTCGTGTGAACTCAGAAAAGGTCGGATATTCATTATCACTTCTACCGCATACCGAACAAACATGCCCTTGGTCAGTTGATCTGAACTGAAAGCTTTGATCTATGATTTTTATGACATGTGACATATTTTTAAGCTTGAAATTTTACGTCATTGCTTTGTTTGACGTCGCAATTTTACTATCGGTTTTGACAATGTTATTGTAATTTCTGGACCACATGCGTCAAAATTGATTGTTTTTTTATTTATTTAAAACTATTTCTAAATTTTATGACTATTATTCAGAAGATCTGAAATAAATAATTCTCAATGAAAGCCGTTTCAGGGCTTTAAAAGGCTTTTTTAAAAGATGAAGCTTGCTACTTCTGTTAACCAGTAATTAAAAATACCCTCAAGCTGAACTGATGACTCTTTTCCAGGCTGGTTTGGAACGAGTTAACTCTCGGGCGACATCTCGCGCCCAGACTGTTCGGAAATGGTCACTGTTGCCTGAAGAGTTTACGATAGCGGGTGGAGAGTTCGGTGAGTTTACCGGAAGACATTTCAGAATTCTACAGTATACAAGAGTTATTTTTATGATCGATATCTTTCTTTTAGTGAAAAACACGACCGATGCGTCAAATGCGTAGAAAACAAAGAGGCTATATTAGTTGCAGATCATGTTATACATTATACAATATAATTTGATGCCTCGTATATAACGGAAAATTGCGTATAACGGACGAAATTTGAAGTTTGGATGCATAGTGAACAATATGATGTTTAACGGATTTCGAGCATAACGCTCAAACATCGCCGCTCCCGACTTTTCCTCGGACTTGAAGTTGCTGCGGTTTTAAATATACTTAGGTTAAAAAGAAATGATGAAAATACTTCCTTTTAACAAGAAAAATTAAAAAAAACTAGCATAAAAGATAAGTGAGCAAGTATTTTGTTGCTTTCAGGGCCCACTATGAAAATTCGAAGAAACTATATTGCCAACAAGTACAAGAACCTTATTGATTCAATTTATTCTGATTCAATCGACACTAGATTTAATGTTTACAATATTGCTGATACCGTGCTTTGATTTTTTTGCCTTCAAGTGTTTTACCGTGAATTATGCAATATCATTCCTTCCCCGGTCAATATTATTCCTTTTTTTTTTTTTTTTTTGTATAATCGAGTATCTTGTGATGCAATAACTACTGCATGTTAAGCTGTTGATTTTTGTAAGTTTTGTTTGAAATCGTTGCTCAAAGTGCAATATTAATGTTTTTGTTTTTTGTCCATACCATTGTAATTTTTCACAAAGCTGTGTTGTATCAACTGTAAGTGTTGTAAAATTGACCCCGACAATAAAAATTTAAACTGAACGCACTGCTTACTTCTCACTAGTCTAGTGTAAGGTGTAGGCTTAGGCTTACATTAAAACTATGGGCATTGCGCAGTTGCATTGGAGTAAACTGCGACAAAAGCTTCGCGAATGAATGCCGTGATACATGGACAATGACGCGTACGAAGATTTTACTTTTTGTTGCATTACCGTTCTCAGTTTGCGTTAAGCATTAGCAAGCTTGTGGTTAAGAAATTGTTGAGATTGTTTCAATAATATTAGTGAAGTAAGGCTAGTTAGGGCAATTGGTAGCTGTTGAGCTTTTTGATACCCAACACAAGTCGAATAGCAAATAGTTTGCTACAGTATAAAAGAAACCGTAAAAGATGAAATGCAGTAGCTGCATCGCAGGTGTTTTGGAAGTTTTTGTTATCAACAAGTGTATGAGTATTATACAATTAACATTGCAAGTTTTTTCTCGTGCATTTTTGATCGATGCTTCCACAAATGTTAGGAATTTAAATATGTTTGATGATGGATTGACCTTTTTTGTTTTTTTTTGCCAGATTCGCCTTTTTGACTCTACTGCATCATTTCTAAGGGCTGCGTAATGCATGTTATTTAATTATGTTTCGGGTGGGTACGCGTACATTTTGCGTTTTAGCGTTTACCATTGTTCTCAATCTATTGAACTTCGAAGGCGATGGGTTCGAGTTAGCTCTATTGATATCTGAATATCCGAGGTATGGTGATGGGTTGATTTCATGTGTTTAATTCAATTTGTTCATTTACCAAACAAGTCAAAGGTAACGCATACCCTGTCCAATTTTACTGAGCCAAAAGCCCTCGAACTTTCTGCATCATAATTAAACTTTTGAGGTCATAATTGAAAAAAATAATTGTGACATCAAAAAGTCAATTATGATGCAGAAAGCTCGTGTGCTTTTGGCCCATTAAAATTGGACTTGTGGACTGGGGAATTGTCTCTGCTACATATAGATATAATAAAACCAGGGTATACCGAATCACCTATTCGGCAAGCAGGCAGCGATAATACCATGAGGTTGTCTGGTCTGCTGTTTCTAGCCAGCAATCAAACCCTCAGTCTATTCACTCCTTCTGGATCAGAAGCAGACGCTCTATCCACTCGGCCATCCGATTTGTTCTTCACTGGTCATGTTGTCAATCGAAAGTTAAAGCGCCCGATCTCCAGATTATGATGCTGTCATAAGAGCATCTGCGTACGAAAAAGTGCGCTCTAGCTAGACCGGAGGTTTTCAACCTATTGGCCATGGCCCAACAGTGGGCTAAAGTAGGCCTATGGTTTTCAGTGGGCCACAGAGCTTGACTAGAGAGCGACATCAGCATTCCCTAATCATGTCATCACGTTGACTTTGTACCTTTTAGCAAAAGTGATTGGGCCACCATCATATTTTATCATTTTAGTGGGCCATGAGCAAAAAAGGTAGAAAAACCCAGAGCAAAACGATGTTAAAGGAAAATGGATTGGTTGTAACAAACTTGTCTTAAAATTACATCTTTTATTTGTACACAGTGATAACGCGTATGTTTTAATTTTACTACAGTATTCGTATTGTGGTTAGAAACTGAGCTGTTACCCGAGGAAAAACCTAAAATAATAATTTTATATGGAAAGCTTAGTATAGGGGCCCTTGAAAGGTTTGTTTTTTTGGGGGGGGCAAAGTTGAGCTGCTACGGCACTGCTGTTGAGTATGAATGTATGATAGGCACATAGAAGAATTGTTGCGTTCCAATATCATCTTCATTTTACAAGCAGACGAAGCCGTATTGTAGTAATTATGCCAATTAGTTAGGCTTGATACATATCGATACCTCTTTTCCAGGTAGTTTGACAACTTGTTGCAATACGTAAAGCTTAAACCAAAATGTTGATCATATAGCCTATTTGCTATCTACAAGTCAGGAGACCACTGGACATGCTATTTGAACACCTATAATATTTTTGTTCTTTCTGGATCGGAATAGTACATGTCGTCCGGGCATCTTCATTCGGAAGCAAAAATCCAACCTTAATTATCTGCTAGATTTTGATTTGTTCTAAAAATGCTGGAAAACAGCCGGCGGAAATTTTTCTGCGAAAATTTAATTCTTGCTTCTTTTTTTTCAGCTTTTTCACGTTGCTCGTTTATATTTTTCTCTTCGCATTGTCTTTTTTCATGTTTCCGGTGATCATGCGCCTATCTGCGGTTCCCAAAGGATCCCCTGACTTCAGTTCTACTGCTCAGTCTGTGAATTTACGTGGTAAAAGAATCTAGTGCATTTGTTGAACTCAGTATGAATACTTTGATCATAGCAGTTGTTTGGCTGAGAGTTTAAGCGAAAAAGTTTTACAATTGGCAAATAGTTCACTATTTCAGGATTTACATGATTTTTTACAGACGTAAGTTTTCGGCAGCAAGAGTCAGGCAAGCGTCGAACGCTCCGCTACATGTTATTCTTATCCTATGTTTTCATTCATGACTTTTTGTTGTTTCCCCTTGGAATAAGTGGATATTCTGAAGTGATTTCTCCGCGTAGTGACAGGTAGAATGCGTTGGTGATTTTTTTTTTTTGCTTCAGTGTCAGCTTAATCTGCTTCATGTTGGGAGGCTGATCAACTTTTGGGCAAACTCACTAATTGCTTGTTTGTTGTACATGTTTCGCCCCCCTCTAATGTTAATAACGCTTTGCAAGTCCGTTTGATTGATAAAATTTCTTGACTATTTGTTAGAAGACAATTTCACGCGTGTAAGAAAGTGGGATTGGGATAAAAATGCGCATCAACCCAGAGGCTTAGTGTCAAATTACATGCCTATGCCATGCCAGAAGCCCGGAGCGTTGTTAGTAGGCCTTACATACGATCTTCATTGATGAAAATGCAAGATAATTATTAGTTATGTACGGTGCTCTTAGATGTCCCACTGCTTTCGACGAGAGAAATTTGGTTGTAAGCTTTTAATTAGCTCTAAATTACGGGCAGAGTCAATTTACTGAAATCTCTTTACTGCTGGTCGAATCTGCTTTGCCACTGATTTATTTCACCTTAATGCCATAAAGCAGGGGTGGGCGAAGTGCGGCCCGCGGGCACTTACAGAAACATGAACTCTTACTGTGAATCAAGCCGAAAACTTCTTTTCTTCAGCTCTGCGCTGAATGTCAGTGAAAAATAGGACATCTGCGAGCGTGCAGGCTAGACTTTTTTTTTGTTCTTCCAATCAGTGCGGCCCTCGGCTGCAGAGTTTTTCCAAATTTTTTCAAATGCGACCTTTCATGTAAAAAGTATTGGCCATCCCTGTTATGAAGTAATTTTGTGAAAATGTAATTGAACCATGCATTCTGCTTTTAGATGTGAGCTGTTAACCTCAGAGATGAATATAGGCCTACCGCCTGCAAGAAATTCCAGTTTGCCTTTGATGATTCCTTTAGACACAACGTAAGATTTATGAAGTGCTTGATTCAATGATAATTTCTATACAACTATGCTTTGAGCAGAGATTATTCCATAGTCATTTTTATGAGTGGCGAAGTAGCTGGTGTTGTGGGTATCATCGGATTTGTATTATCATTGGAATTTCAGTATCGCTACCATCAGTATCTCATGGATGTAAGTAAAATAATTTTTGTACCAATCATTATTACATTCGTCTCTCATTTTTATGACTTAATCGATTACTTTTGTGAGTAATAATTCATCTTACAACCAACCTCCTCTTTTGACAATTCTTTCAGTTAGTCTAGTGGAGTTCTTTGCCAACCAGCAGCAATACCGATAGTCTATCTAAGGTTACGCTTTATCTTTTGACTTTAAAAACGATATGCGGTATTAAACACATGCAATTCTTTGGCCCATTCTGAAATTTTAGCTTGACGTAAACTTCTCACTTTTTACAAGGGATACCGTTATGACTTGCAGGGGTTCATATCCCCGAAGCAAGTGCCGGTAGGCTATTTCGCAATTTTTCAAATTTAGGCCATGCCTGTAGAAAAAGGTTGCTCTTTCTTTATTCCATTCAAAAACTTCTCACGACTCTATTCTTTTTTTTTTGTTCCACCGTTTTACGATTATGGAAAGTACATTTAAGATCTAAGTGCTAGTGTTTATGTCGAGTTATGTTGCTTCAACTAGTAATGTTCCCAGGTGGGAGTTTCTATAAGAAATGGTCATGGATAAGAAAAGTAGGCTACACTGAAACCGTAACTTGTTGTCCTCACTGATTATTTCCATGTTCTAACTTTTTTGTCGCGAGAAATCCAGGGAGTTACGTTGCTTTGCTTAAAACTGATTAATTCCAAAATTTCATCCAAATTAGCTAAATTAGTGTTTTTAGCATAAAGTTTTTCGTTTGCATTGCGGTTGTTTCCTTTTTATTTTGCTGCTTTCCCCAACTCATCGAACAGTAATAATTGTTAAGCACATAGACACACTTTAAGCTTAGGCTATCAGCTTGAGAGAAAGTTCTATTTAGAGAAAGCTACACAGAATGAAAAAATTTTTATTAGCTTATCGCTGAAACTAGTCGGCTGACCTTTTTGCATTTGTTATAATTTTTGAAAGCTTTTGAGTTATTGATGAGGAATTCACTTACCGGTGCAATGGTACACTTTTAATCGATTAGTTTTTGTTGCTTGTTTGTTCTGTTAGAGTTGAATTCATCAAAATGCACTGTTTTTTCTTGTTTTTAGACAGCGGAGTTTCTGGAGCTGTTAAGGAGAAATTAACTGAGAGCTGAGACGCAAAACAGCAACGACAATGAAAATTCTTGCGTTTTGTTTTGTCTGCTAGCTCTCTTTGCTTCATGTTTAATTATTTCTACTATCCTTCTGTTGCTACTGGCTCCTGTTTTGACAATGATACTTGTCAGGTTGGTCTGGAATTTGTTGTTACGAGTGTGAATTCTGTTGCTACGATTATGATTTGCCCAAACTTTTACGAAAACAAAATTAAGACGTTAATGAAACGAGTACCGGCGTGTTAGCTCAGTCGTTAAGCAGTCGCTATTGGTGCGGGAAGTGGGAGTTTGATTCGCGGGCCGGTCAAATCGGACACAGTGTCGCCAAAGGCTCGCCACCACTGCCACGTTTCTTCACAGCTGTGTTGTCCAGGCGCTAAGCCGCGGAGATGGGCCCCGCTACTCGTTACACGCTTTGGCGTAATACCGCGAGTAATATATCATGAAGATTTTGATAAAACGAGTTATTGAAGTTAATAAAGTTACAGTAATTGGCCTACCATGATGCACATAGAATTCCTCACGATATGCCCCGCTATCACAGAGCCAGAGAAAGTCAAATATATAAAATGCAGCATCGATTCTTTTTTTGCTTTGCGGCGTAAAAACATCTATAACTTTATTGAACGCTGCTTTGCTTCTGCTAACCTTTGGCTTAAAACATTAATGTCTTCTACTTGTTTTAATTCATCACTATACTATAATCATTATTGCAGTAGGCCTATGCTATATCATATATGTTCATGATTAAGTAAAAAGGAAGCATTGCTACAAGGATAAAACTGCGCTGATTTTTCTGTATGATCTTTTTTTTTGGCTGTTTGTAAATTGGTTGGTGTTGTTTATACTGTAGACCAGTGATTCTCAAACTTTTTTTAAAAAATTACGCAACGGTCCCCTAGCAATTTTTTTAATGGCTCACGGTCCCCTTGAAAAATTAACACAAATAAACACAAAACAACACGTTGATTTTTTATTGTATCAATGTGACGAGGGCACTTGCTTCTTTGCAAACTTATTCAAGGAAAATGAACAATTTACTAGAGTTAGACTAAAATCACACATTGCAGTATCCTTCTCTGAAACCAATACTGCTGCCGCCACCCACCAGGTTTTTACTTTTAAGCCATCCGCAAAAAGACTTGATCCTTTTTGCTACTGCACGTTCTCCATCATTCGCAGACTTCACGCTAAAGGAGCCATTGCACTAATGTGACATCAAATTGCTTCTTGTGATATCATAAATGCCTATGTAGCCTGTAAGGTTTCATGACAAATTGTGTTTGTTAAGTTGATTGGAAGAAAAGTTGCCTGAAAACTTAATTTTACACAAAATTTTTTCTTCAGGATCGTCGTTTTAATTTTTTTGGAAGGTGCTTCGCGGTCCCAGAAAATTTGTCTCGCGTACCCCAAAAGGACCGCGTACCCCAGTTTGAGAACCACTGCTGTAGACAATGCGAGTCTGAAATAAACATTGAATTGAATAAAGCATTTAACGTTTAAAAATTTGGTTGCATTCATGCATAAATGTTTTTTGCCACCAAGGCTGGGCTATGAATATTTGTTCGTAACTTTGTAAGTAATTAAATGATTTTTTAGATTTTAAAATTTTTCTAGCTTTTCACAATCGAAGTCTTTCTGCTTATCGAATTGATCAGACCAGTGGATTTCAACCGGGTTTCCGCAAGTTTTCAATTTAGAGCTGGGTTCAAGTAAACTACTTAGTTAAACTAATGCACAGGGTTTCCTCGAGTCTCTGGAATGTTTCATTGGGTTCCGCTCCACCTGGAAGGTTGAAAACCACTGGATTAGACAGATCACGAAAGTCAAAAGCCTACTGCTCCAAAAAACATTTTGCAGCTGATGCGAAATACTTCAAATGTCAATTAACTCTATTGTACTTGGATAGATAGATAGATTCATTTATTTCATTGCATTCATACGGTATTTAAACAATAGTAAATAAAAACAAGAGCAAAATATAGTTCAACAACGAAACATAACACAATATAGAAAAAGAAAAATAAAGTTTACAATGAATGCAATAGGGAAGCTGCGAAGTGACCGTCTAAGGGTCTTCGAGTCAAGCAACCACCATTGCTTTTAAAAAAATAAAAAATATAAAAAAGTAATAATTTTTTTCTCAGTTGCTGTGCATTATTCTGCTGATTCGTACAGGATCTGCTGTAATATAAAGAAAATAAATAAATAAATAGAAAAATAAGTAAGTAAAGATAAAAGAAAGAGGAGATGTTTAGTTGCATTGTAGGTATAATTTGAGGTGTTTTAAGAACTGACTGTAACTTTTAGTTTGGATCCAGGTAGGTATTTTGATCCATATTTTCACACCAGTATATTTTAGGGAGCGCTGTAGACGAGTTGTTTTGTATTGTGGAATGTAGTATGTAAGTACAAAGGTGTTGCTTCTTGTATGAACTGAATGAATTGCAGCAATTCGGTTAAAATACTGCGAAAAAGAAACAGGTAGTTTATTGTTATGGAATTTATGCATGAATGTCGCTGTTTCATGGATGTGAAGATCGTGAAGTTGCAAAATTTTAAGCTTTTCATAAATCGGAGCCCATTTATCAGTACGTTTTGAATTAGCAATCAGCTTTATGGCTTTGTTTTGAAGTCTGGATATTTTATTAGTATATGTTGAATAAGTATTATGCCAAATTAATAACCCATACAATAAATTTGAGTGAAATAACGCGTAATAAAGTTTTAGAAGTACAGACGAAGGAAAAACATGTTTGAGTTTTGATATTATGCCAACTGCCCGAGAAAGTTTAGATTGTAAATATTCAATTTGTGATCCAAAGGTTAACTTGTTATCAATTATTAGTCCAAGATACTTGGCTTCTTTTACTACTTCTATTGGCGTTGAGTTGATGGCAACGGTAATGTTATTAGACGCGCGATTAAGTTTTGGTGGGACAAGAAGTACGTTCGATTTTGTCGGATTAATAGTTAATTGATTTGTATTGACCCATTCTGAAATTTTTTTAACCCTGCTTCTCTGCCCTTGGTCGAACCCTGCTTCTCTGCCCTAGCCTACAAAAGGTATTATTGCTCTTTTTCAGATATCAAGACGTGCTTCAGTTTTTTCCTACTTTTAATGCGAGATTGGAAATATTTTGCTATATGTTTGTTGGTGGATTTGGGGAGTTAGTATTGCGGCAATTATTTGTGCTTCTTGGACAAAAGTGTTTTGTAAAAAAATTTGCAAAAATTGTAAAAATATTTAAAACAAACTTGTAATTCCGTCGGCACAGAAGGTGCAGTGGAAGTGCTCTCATTGGTTGTAAGTTTGTTGTTCATCTGTTTAGACGTTTTTTATTAACTTTAGGACCGTATTTTAAAAGCGAACTTGAGCACGACCTCTGACTTGAGTCGGACTGTAGTGGAAAAATGGTATTTTTAAAAGAAAACTCAAGTTCGAGCTTGAAGTTCGACTCAAGTCGGACTTGGCTGCTTTCGAGTTCGACTTGAGCACGCTCGGTATTACAAGAAAAGAAAATCCGGAATTCGTGATAATGCGAACTTGAAAAACCATGATATTTTCGAGTAAGGTCTAGGGTTGACTTGAGCTTGGGTTAGATGAGCGCGAGCTCCTTTTTTGAAGGTAGTAAACAGCTGAAGGAGTTGCGAGCACGAAAAATCAGACAAACAAAAAGTTTTTTGCACAGTGTGAGGAGAGTTAAAAAAAGTAAGGTACCGGTAGCTTGAATTTTGGACCTAAGCTACGGTAAGTAGCCTGCCTTATTAGCATGTGCTGGTAGAACAAGTTACAGGTACAGGGTAGTTTACTGCAGGCTCCACAAAAAGCAAGAAAAGCCATTCTGTTATGGTGCTGCAATGGCCTATTAGGTTAGAGGAGAAAATGACGTCCCCAAGCCTACCGGTACTGGACTACTGGTACCTCTTGTCTTAGGTTCGGGGTGGACTCGAGTTCGAGCTTGAGTCGGCTTTTAAAATACGGGCCTTAGTCTTCCGTCAAACGTAAAAACATTTGCCCGTTGTTTTCAAGTTATTTCGAGTATAACCCGTTTTTTTGTGTGAATCCATGATCCCCTCTTCTGACGCCCAAAGTTGAAGCGACGAAACCGTTTTTGTCTTTTATAGGCCTTTTTTTTTAATCTAACTCGAAAATGAAGAATTGAAGCTATCGCTCAAACTGACGTTTTTCTGTTAACATCTCAGATATGGCCGAGTAATAAGAGCGTCTGCCTCTGGAGCTGTAGACTCGGGTTTGATTCCGAGTCGGGTCAAACCAATGACTTTCAAATTGGTAGGCCCCTATTCACTACTTCCCCGTTGCTTGACCCTCAGCACTAAAATTAAGAACAGTGTGAAGAGCAAGCCGGCAAGTTCACTTGTTGTGCTGTTGGAAAAGGCGCTTAGCGGGATTCACCCATCTTGGTGTGGTTGATAGATGGCCGGCAACTCCTAAGCGAGCTCGTTATAGCGCTCTGATCGCTTTCTCGTGATAAGAGGATAACTATCCGACCAAACCACAAAATGCTAATTTGGATATCCAACCTGTATCACGTTGCAGATGACGTACTTGACAACCCCAAATCGAAGCCTCTGATGTTAGGGCTGCCTATCGTCCGGAATGTCCGGGACAGTCCCCATATTGAATGCAGTTTATATGCATTGTAGCCTACCAATTTGATAAATTGATACAAGCTGCTGCCTTAGGTGCTGCTGACTCAGTCAGATGTAGGCTTAGGCTACTTGCATTTTTTGTATAATCGCATATTTATCCTCTTATCTCGAGAAAGCGATCAAAGCGCTACAACGAGCTCGCTTAAGAGTTGCCGGCCATCTGTCCACTACACCAAGATGGAGGAATCCCGTTAAGTGCCTTTTCCAACGACACAACAAATGAACTTGCAGGTTTGTTCTCCTCACTGTCCCTTTGATGCTGAACGTCATGCAGAGAAACTGTGAACACCAATTTTAAAGTCATTGGTTTGACTCGACTACCCGACTCGGAATCAAAACCCGAGTCCACAGCTCCAGAGGCGGACGCTCTTACCACTTGGCCGTCTTAGCTGCCATGAGATGAGCATGAGGTCTTTCGCCGTTTCCGACCTGAGCTCTTTATTTTAGCGTTCTGGTGAAATAAACTTCACTTGGCGTCTCGTGTCTCGGATTGGGTCAGTTTCGCCCCGGAAATTGGCACGGGCTTTTGCGTGAAGCGTGTCTCGTAATGGTAAAGCAGAAAGTTGAAAACTCACTCACAGAGAGCCTCAAACTTACACTACCGCTCAATTCTCGCAAAGGTGGAGATAGAACATTGTCCTAATAAGCTTTGTTTGCAGTAGGTGAAAGGCGTGTTACATATTATGAAATTTTTTGGTGACGGTGAATACTTCTCGTAGTATAAAGAATATAATTAGCGCAACGGACATAGCAACATTGGCGTAGACAAGCGCGCTACAAATACGAGCTGCTTTGAGATTAAACAAAAATTAAAATCTTGACCAATCAGCGTAAACATGCCGCACACTGTACGTTTGAATAGCCAATAGCTGGCTGTTTCCAGTAGTAACAGCTTGTGTTGCGAACTAATGAATGAATCGCCGGTGATATAAAACGGGTTCACGCAAAGGAATTTGTCGTTTGGTGTGAATTAAATAAGGAGCAAAGCGGCGGTCTTCAAGTTACTAGCGTAGAAATCGTCTTTTTGTATCAGTTCAAACTGGTAAGTGATATTACCTTAAGTTATGATTGTTTGTTGTAAGAATGAAGGTTGGTTTTAGATGTTATGCTGCAGTTGCTAAACAATACGGTAGCCTACTGAAATCTGCATTGAAAAGTAGTGGGCAAACTGTGCTGCAGACCAAATTCCTCGTTTTGGACCAGGTACGGTTGGCACAGTGTTCTACAATGGCGTACGTAGTAGTGGGCTTTTATGCACGGTTCTTGTTGGCCAATCTGGCAATCGTGGTGCTCTGGTGCTGGTGCAAGCGGCAGTAGCTGAGTAGGGCTACTTTTAGGAGCCTCTCAAGCTTTAAGCGAGGTAAAAACGAATGAAACAATTGATCGTAGAAGATGCCAGTTGGTTATATTACAACATATCACTATATTTATTTATTTTAGTCTTGTCTTGCCAGTTGGTTATATTACAACATATCACTATGTTTATTTTAGTATTCTAGCATGTTTATCCTCCTATCACGAGAAAGCGATCAAAGCGCTATACGAGCTCGCTTAGGAGTTGTGAGCCATCTGTCTACCACACCAAGATGGAAAAATCTCGCTAAGTGCCTTTCCCAACGTCACAACAAGTACTGTAAACTTGCCGGCTTATTCTCCACACTGTCCCTTTAATGCTGAGCGTCAAGCAGGGAAGCTGTGAATACCAATGTTAAAGTCATTGGTTTGACCCGACTCTGAATCAAACCCGAGTCTACAGCTCAAGAGACGGACACTCTACCATTCGGCCATCTGAGCTGTCTATAGATAGTATTAGGGTTAAACCTATCTGTACTTCGGAAATGGAATGCAGTAAAACATTACCGGCAAATCGTTAACTTTTAAGCCCTTATTCTTAACTAATTAATCCGCGTACTGGTACTGAATTTCTTATTTTGTTACTAAAAGCTAAACACGTGCCGTTTCATTTTCCAGAAATATCAAGATGTCGGACAGGAAAGCAGTGATTAAAAATGCCGACATGGCAGAGGATATGCAACAGGACGCAGTTGACTGCGCAACTCAGGTAATTTTGAGAGTTTGTGGAGTCCTCTCACTCCTCATATGTCACCGTACTTCCAGTGCGGGCGATCAAGACAGTTCTGTTGTTTCCTAGCAGTAAAGTTTTTCCTTGACGTCCCTCTGTCATTTTTGGTGAATCAACAATCCATTCTTTTTGTGCCTCATAATACCGTCACGATTTGTCTGTTATTGTAACCCCACACTCCTTGGACTTCAGCGTCAAATCAATTTTAAACGTTGCATTTGAAAAAAGCGATAACAGCTGAACAGTGTAGCCGTATAGAGAACTATGGTGTAGCAATTCCACGAAAATCGGACTTGCAGACAGGGCGAGTTGTTTTAATAAAAACAGCATTTACCGAGAGTGTAGTTGACGGTTTCTCGTAAGAGATTCTTTTTTTCCGCAAGCGCAGTGTTGCTCTTCTCGTTATGACGTTTAAAAGCTTATCAGAAGAAGACTGTCATAGAAAATTTTATGCAAATCTATTTTCAACTGTAAATTTAAGCCGAAGCTCGAGCCCAAACCCCTAATTTGTTGTTGACCGAATCGATCGAATCTTTGGTAGTAAAAGCCCTAATGTTAAGCTTAAATTTTCATTGCAAGCCGAATGCGTTAAATATCGGCAATAGCCAATACTGCAGAAATTTGTATGACGCTTCCGGTCGAATTACAAAACTTGGCGAATACTGTGGCTACCATCGAAATTACTCACTTTAACTGATCGTAGCGTCATGCGTGCGATTTTTAATTGTCTATCACCATAAAACAGGGCCGCAACCAGGGGAGAGCGCGGGGGGCAGAGCCCCCCCTAAAATAATTTTCGCCCCCCTAAGCATTTGCTTCTAGTTGCGGGCCTGCCATAAAAACTTTGATTATATATCATTTTGTAAACTTTTGTCGCAGGCTTTGGAAAAATACAATATCGAAAAAGATATTGCTGCATACATAAAGAAAGAGTTCGACAAAAAATACAACCCGACCTGGCACTGCATTGTTGGAAGAAACTTTGGAAGCTACGTGACCCATGAAACGAAGCATTTTATTTACTTTTATCTCGGACAAGTTGCAATTTTGTTGTTCAAATCCGGATAAACATGTTATATTTGTTGATTTTTATTTAGCGCAGCATTGTTTTTGGCTTGATATATGTTTGTAACCTAAAATTTTACGGTACCCTCTTCACTGTCAACGTTTAACATATTTATTTTCCAGGACAAGTATTCGTAAATTTGTTGTGGTGAATTTAAATCTCAAAAAGTTTTTTGATGCATGGTTGGCATGAATTAGCTTGTCGTTTAGGTGCAATTTAAGCTTGTCGCAAACAATAAACATCTATTTCATTTCAATCCTGATGTTAATTTCTGTATTTTTTCAGCGATGTATGATAGGATTAATAAGGTGTGCAGGAGCATCGAATAATACCATGAGGTGTAAACCACCTAATAAATGTTACACATTTGTAAATGCGGTGCTGTGATGTGTGCTGCTTTCAAGTTTTCAGCTGACACAACGTTTTGTTTTTGACTTCGTTAAATAAAACAGCATATTGCTCACGGTTTGTGTTTAACACTTCAGCCATTAGGCTACTTCTCTGAGTCTTGTTCCGCTTCTGCGCTATCACTTTAACTGAGGCTCTGTAAAACAATGCTCCGAGCCCAGAAACATTAACAGGTTTAGGCAGTATGTGGCGTACCTAGAGATGTAAATGTTTTTTTGCCTTTGTTTTTTTCAAGAAAAACATGGCCTCAAAAAAAACTTTTTTGCAAATTTTATTGCAAGCGGGAATACTGATTGTGCTTTGCTATTTCCTGGCTTCTGACAGTAATCCAATCTTCAATGATTCTTAATCTTCGAAATCTAAGTGCTTATTGAAGCAATTTTAAGGGTTCCGCGGTGGGTCATGCTCAGTGGCGTACGGTTGTGGAAATTATTAGGGGTGATGAATCATTGCACCATCAACTAAAACGTCTACTTCTGGGGGGCGGAGCCCCCAGACCCCCCATCTCTGTTCTACTTTGCACGTCATCTAGTTTCAAAAGTTTTGAGACTATCAACATGAACTTCTTCCAACTATTATAGACTGAACAATATTTACAAAAAACATGCCGGTACAGAAGATCAGCTTAACCTTTCCGGACAAATTGTCGGTCCTTCATTACAGCATGATCAGAAACAAAAAGTTAGCGCATGGCGAACTAATGTAAGTGAAAAGCAAAACATCGTACCCTTACTGTTTTGCTTTTCACTTGAATCAGTTTGCCCTGGGCACGTTGGCTTTCCATTTTCGATCATGTTCTGATGAAGGACGGCAGCGCGTGGCCGAGTGGTTCCGCGCGTCGTTTTTCCGACGGCCATGATCGCAAGGTTGACGGTTTAACTTCCACCCAAGCCTCGTTGTTGCATGCTTGAAAAAGATGCTTCATGACAATTATCTCTGCTTGGAGGAATTTAACAAAACGCAAATTGAAGAAGTCAGAAGCGAAATTCAAGCGGAAAAATCGGAAACAAGGGCAACTTCTAAGCGAGTCTGGAACTCTGGATTCGTCCTATTCATAGCGTCTCCGTCGTTTTCTCGTGATAAGAGGATAAAAATAAAGAAATCATCAAGGACGGTGGAGTTGTTTAAAAACAACGCTTTGCATATTTTCTGCATGTTATTTTCTAATTGAAAACGTCAAACGTTTTATGTTCTGAACTTATTATTTGTGGCTACAATATGGATATTAAAGATCTCCTCTCTCCCAAACTTATATTAGGCTGCGAGCTGATAGCAAAGATAAAGCTAATATGCTGACAGCAGCTGCTACGAAAGGTGATGAATCAAATAATATTGATTGATTAAAATGATCACTAATTGTGACGAAACTTTTACTTCACAAAAAGAAAATCAATGGAAATGTAATAATCTAATTACTACCAGATAGTGAAATAGTCGGACGTCATTACTCATGTAGCCTACCGTGTAGTGACAATCCACAAAATTTTAGATCACAATACGTTATCGCAGTGGTCGGCGACCTTTTTTTAACGCGGCCCAGATCACCCTTTCAATAGCTATTGAAGGCCCACTACATTTAAAACCACGACTACAAAACCAATAAATTATACAACACGACCACAAAATGAAGAAACGATGCGTTGTTATAAAAGCGAAGAAAATGCAAAGCGCGTGCTTTTTTTTTCTCGCTCGCATCGATAAAACTGAAGAAACAAAGCGAGCATTGCATTGCATGAAAGTGAAAGATATATAGACACACGGCACCCGTTTTCGTGCATGGTACTACGGGTTTTGCTTTTGAAGCCATGTACCAAAATCAAATCTTCATTATACTCGCGGTATTACGCCGAAGCGTGTAACGAGTGGCGGGGCCCTTTTCCGCTGCTTAGCGCCAGGGCAACACAGCTCCGAAGAAATTTCACAACGGTGGCGAGCCGTTGGCGACACTGTGCCGATTTGACCGGCCCGGGAATCAAACCCCAAACCTCCCGTACCGATGGCGCGCGCATAACAACTGAGCTAACGGGCCGGTGTAGCCATGTACCGCCGGGAGAAAAAGAATTGGATTGTTTTAGGCGCAAAGCACCAAAGGGAAGGTTTTTATTATTAGTTGTATAGGCTTACTTTTTATTTGCAGCTAGCATGCGGCCCACAAAGATTTTGTAAAATCGAATAGCCCGTGGCCTACGAAATATTGCTAAAAGGTCCACCGCGGTCCACAGGTTGCCGACCACTGCCTTATCGGCTTAATCGTACAGGTGCAAGCCACTTGCACGATCAGCAATCATTCGTGCGTGGCATGAAAAGTTTATGGACACTGGTAGTGTGTTGCAGAGAAAGGGAGCAGGCCGACCTCAAATATCAGAAGAAATTGGATCTGTGCGAGTGGCATATATCAGAAACACTAGAAAGTCTATTCGCAGGCTTCTACCCAATTGTAGATCCCACGCTCCACTATTCACAAAGCTTTGCATAGAAATTTGCGACTTCATGCGTATACAGTAAAGAGCAGTTACTGCAAGCCCTTAAGCCAGAAGATAAGCTACGACGAAAAGAATTTGCAGTGACGATGCTACACAGATTAGATCCAGACCCAGGATTTTTGGAAAATGTTTGTTTCAGTGACGAGTCAACGTTTCACGTTTCTGGATTAATAAATAGACACAACTCAAGGATATGGGGCTCGCAGAATCCACTTGAAACCTACGAGCTTTGAACGAGACTCCCCTAAACTAAATGTGTGGTGTGGAATTATGCATGATAAAATTATTGGTCCGTTTTTTCTTCGCTGAGAAATCAATTACAGCTCAAATTTATCTCGACCTTTTAACAAAATATGTGTCACCACAGCTAGAACAGTATCAACCACTAGTTATTTTTAGTGGTGTAAAAAGTAGTCCAGAAATCTAGTTATGTAAAAGTATTGTTACTGATGGTGATAACTCCTTGAAGTAGAGTAGAAAGTAGGGGATGTAAAAAGTAAGCAAGTAAAAGTAAAAAGTAGGCCTAACACCAATTTGAAGCTACTTCAATAAAAAGTAGCGTTTGTAAAACCAAGGTAATAAAGCTGAGCTTTGACAAAAAATAATTTGCTCACTTCCAAACTTGACATATATTTTGCTGATGCTTAAATATATTAAGGATAATTAGCACATTAAAAAGGTGAAGTGTGTCATAAAAATCTGCAAAATGCAACCTCATTGTCCACGCCAAACAACAAAAGACCACTTAATATCACGAAATTGTAAAACTTATATATATAAAATAAAACAATACACCTAATACTAATGTTGCCAATTTTATTATAAGCATGATTGTTTATCATTTGCGTCATACATTGCTTCATATTAATTACTTATTATTTTTAAAGCCACTTAAGTAGCATTACTTTCTGATTGAACTACGTAAGTAAAAGCAGAAGTAGTCGAAATTTAAATCACTAAAGTAAGTACTAGTTACCAAGCAATAATACTTAAGTAGTCTACTTAAGTAAAACTACTTCGTTACTTTGCACCGCTGGTTATTTTCCAGCAGGGCGGTGCACCCCCTCATTGGGGTCTTGCAGCTCGTCAATTTTTGAATAACACATTTCCAGAAAGACGGATTGGACGTGATGGTCCCATTCCATAGCCGCCACGTAACCCTGATATCACACCATTGGATTTTTCCCTGTGGGGCTATGTAAAGGATATCGTTTACCGAACCAAAGTCAGAGACGTTAGTGATTTGCAACAACGAATAATTGAAGCACTTGGTACAGTTACTGTGGATATGTTAGCAAGAACATGGCTAGAAATCGAATATCGATTGGATATCCTACGTGCGACTGATGGTGCACATGTAGAAGTATACTAAAACATGTACGTAAACTTGAAGCATTTCCCTTTACTCCAAAACAAAAAAAATCAAATCAAATCTTCATTATACTCGCCGTATTACGCCGAAGCGTGTAACGAGTTGCGGGGCCCATCTCCGCGGCTTAGCGCCTGGGCTACACAGCTCCGAAGAAGCGTCGCAACGGTGGCGAGTCGTTGGCGACACTGTGCCGATTTGACCGGCCCGGGAATCGAATCCCAGACCTCCCGCACCGATAGCGTGCGCTTTGCAACCGAGCTAACGGCCGGTTACTCCAAAACAAACCGATTGAAAATATCTTAAAAAATAAGGCTGTAGCGAATTTTTGAAATTGTAGCAATAATTTATGGACACCCTGTACAATGACACGTGCGATACTCTGTCATGTTAGTCGTGCGATTTGACGCTGATTGCCTTGTTTTATTTTAAAAACAAACTTTTTTGTTTTTGTCAACTGCAAAGACAAAAAAAAACGTAATTGAAAAAAAGGCAACCGCTTGGCACTCGCGACTTTAGGACAGAAATAAAAAGCAGTTTACAAAACGTGGAACTATATTACACATAAAATTTTATCTTCGATTTTTGCGGGAATATTCCTTAATTGCTTTGTCCAAATCGAAGCTGATGTGACGGCAGACGTATTGCAGGGGTGGGGAACCTGCTGCTCGCGTCAGAGCTTTGATAAGTGTACAATTCACCGGTAGAATATAAAACATCAATCTTTTTTTAATTAAAAACTGCTTCACATTCAACTATATACGTGCAGTGGCGCACGGTAAGCATTTTTTAAAAGTGTGCTCCTTCACAACATTTGCTGCCGCATGCAGGCATTTATAAAACAAATGTGTGGAAGTGCTCGAAAGTTTAATGCGATTATCACGCGAACCAACGTCAAGCACTTTTTCAAGCAGCCTAATTTGCTGCTTCATATTTATATAGCCTAATTTTGGTGTTGGTTTTTCAGCTTTTGCTATTTCCAATTTTTCGTCGTAATTTCTGCTACAAAATGGCTTTTTAGTTATACTGTCAACGCTTACTTCCATTCCACCAACTTTACCTACCACTTGAATTTGACTTACAACTTTAAAATGTACATATAGACCGCCACACTTTCGAAAATCACAAGCAATTTCTTACAACCGCATGCTACAACCATATTTTTTGTGACCTGGCATGATTAAGCATGTTATGTGACGTGGCACCTGAGTTCAAGCGTAAACTAGGACATTTTTAGCATTTGAATCGTGAGGAAAGAGAAAAAGCCACTCTTCGCTCGATAATACGATGTAGAATGCAATGGAAAAGATCTGGTTAGCTTGTGTTCAACGATATGTGTTGAATCCAGTGCTGATGGGCTTGATAAACCTTTCTGTACTAAAGCGATAACGATAATCGATAACTTCAATAAAGCCCAGGGCGATACCGATAATTGATAAATCTCAATTTTTTTAAGCGATATCGGTAATCGATGAATTATCGCCAACGAATTTTTTCGATAAACGTTGCGGTAAATTTTCGATGTGCTTGACGAAGCTTTTTTTTTGTAAGTCAATTGCAAAAATATATTTCTAGATTTTTGAAGAAAAGAGAGCAGTTCACGGACTCTGCCGTGGCATGAAACAAAACAAAGACAGATTTTGTTAAATTGCAACAAAACTTTACGAACATCGTATTTTTTCCATAGTGCTAACTTGCTAACTTTACGCAGTGTGCACAAACAATCGTTTATCGTAATAATTTATCGGCGATAACAAAATATATTGCAAAAGCGATATCGGTAATCGATAAATCCAAACTCTTTTGAGCAATAACGATAATCGGTAAAAAATTATCGCCGATAAATCATTTCGATAAATGCCCATCTCTGGTTGAACCTGCCATAAGAGAGAACCATTGCATCATTGGTCTGCAATGAAAAAAGCAATTTGCTGTGGCGTGATTGAGCATGTGTTGTGACGTTGGACCTAAGTTCAACTTTAAAATAGGACATTTTTTGCAATTGAATTGTGTGCAAAGAGAAAAAGTCTCTCTTCGTTATATAATACGATTCAGAATACAACGGAAATGTTCTGGCTCGCTTGTGTTTTACGATATCTGTTGAACCTATCACACAAGAGAGATGAGAACGTTGCGTGAGTGTTGAAAAAAAAAGCAATTTGTCGTTCATCGAAACAAATGAACTCAGATTGCGCTGATATTACGAAAATTAAAGACAAGAAATTCCAAATATTTTAGTTCAATGTAATTAACGTGTGTGCCTGTGATATCGCAGGGTGTGCGCTGAACACCTTGAACCTCTGGAGAATACGCCCCTGTATACGTGCTATATTTGTGACATTAAAACCGCGCAAAAGTTTCTGATTTTACGGTAAAGAAACAGTTCAGCATGAATGTTTGTAAATTTGCGACTTCAAATTGTGTTTTTCAGGCAAAATTTACAAATCTAAAGTACCGGTACAGTATTGTGGCCCGCTGAAAACACTATGCAATCACTCTAGCCAGCTATGCTCTGCCGGTTCGCGGTTCCCAACCTCTGACATATGGTAGCCTACAGCAGGGCTTCCCCAAACTGGAGGTCGCGACCCCGCGAGGGTCGCGTAACAAACTTCAGGGGTAGCAGGGAGTACACAAATTTTACGCAAAGTATTGGGTATTACGCAATTGCATAATATGCTGCTGTGCTTTTTAGACTTTTAAAACTGGTGCAATTGCGCAAACATCATTCTTAACTTAGCGGTAGATTCTGGCTTATCTCTAGGCTAGTACAAAATAGTGAGGCAGTGAATGAGTGCTGCAGTTCTATGTATAAACTGTTTTGTTTCGTCACTTCGGTATCACGTGACACAGCTGGATGCATCTTTTTGTTTCATCGCTTCCGTTTGCGACGCCATGTGGAGCCCTGCTGGCAAGAGGCTAGAGCCGGTAACTGAAAACTATTTTAAGCAATGGATGGCTGGTTAATCAATGGCTAGCATTAAAGCCGAATATCCATCATTATTGGACTCGGCAGTAACCGCACTCCGGCCGTTTGTCTCGACGTGTCTGTGCGAGTCTGCATGTGCAACGTTGACGGCAAAACATTGTTCCTGCATAAGCAACATTGAAACCGTCTTGAAACCGGCGTTAACAAATATTGAGTCGCGGCTGGATTTGGTTTGTAGGAGAAAGCAATCGCACCCATCACATTACATAAATGTGTTTGCTTTTTTGTTTTTGTTTGTAATAAGCTACTTAAGTGTAAACTAGTAGGCATTGCAGGCATAACAGCTCAGATGGCCGAGTGGTAAGAGCGTCCGCTTCGGAAGCTGTAGACTTGGGTTTGATTCAGAGTCGGGTCAAACCAATGACTTTAAAATTGGTATTCACAGCTTCCCTGCTTGACGCTCAGCATTAAAGGGACAGTGTGGAGAGCAAGCCGGCAAGTTGACTTGTTGTGCCGTTGGGAAGAGGACACTTAGCGGGATTCCCCCATCTTGGTGTGGTAGACAGATGGCTGGCAACTTCTAAGCGAGCTCGTATAGCGCTTTGATCGCTTTCTCGTGATAGGAGGATAAATATGCTACAAAAACGAAAAAATAAATAAATAATTGAGTAACGGTAACTTGTTTTTAGTTTTCGCCTTTCAATAATTATCACAAATGCATATTTCACACTGTTTGTCATTTTAACCGTGAAGGGTCGCGAATAATTTCAGGAGATTAAAAGGGGTAGCGAGCGAAAAAGTTGGGGAAGTCCTGGCCTAGAGCAATGCAAGTTCATATAGCAATGTAAGGCCAAAGGGGGGCCCATGGCACCGTGCTTCCTAGCGTGCGCCTATGCATGAACCCCTACTAAGAGGTCCATGAATCCCTTTTAAGGGGTCCATGAAGCCCTTCAAAGGGGTCAAGACTTCCACTATAGATGCTTAACGGGTCCGAAAATACAAACGCAGCATGAATAAAAAGACAACGTTTTTCATGGCCTACTGAAAACGATTTACCACAAAATAGCATAGGCTAATTTTTCTGAAAGAATCAGAACAAAACGGGTTCTAACGAGGCCTTAGAGAGGTGGGGGCACATTGTAGCACTAAGTCTACGCCTTTGACTGATGATCTAATACATCAGAACTCGATTGAAATTGAAATTAAGGTTATCATTTTGTGCTATTTTCAAATTTTTTTAATACTTTTATCCCTGATACATGGTGGACTGTAAAAGCCCTTTTGTGTTCTTAAATCACTCTAGTCATACATAACAACCAGCAATAGGCTGGGCACATAAAAAAAACCATTGGAGTAAATTATGTGATAGCTCTTTAACAAATTGCAACATCATGTAAATCACAATTTTTGAGGACAAAATGCAAAAACGGAAATACTAAACAACCAAAGAAAGAAAGAACAGGCCTTCTAACCACTCTCTTTAGGTCCGAGCACCACTAATTTTTCAATTACACTGAGAAGAAATGCACCAAAGATTTATTTCCAAAGCAGCATCCAAATACAGGAAGTTAACATTTCAGTCTAAGTTTATTTCGCCACTGTACAAACACCATGCCAATCAAACTTCGTTTTGGAACGCGCGAAAAGAGTTATTAACTTTATTGCACACGCTAATTTGTGCAATGTTTGTTCATTTATAGAAATTTCATCGAGTCACCAACTCAGCATCGTTCAATCGCAGCAAAGGCTGCTTTGAGATTATTTAAAAATCAAAATTTTGGCCAACCACTGATTACCGCTTGCACAAACAAAAATATAAACAACCAATCACGCTCTGATCTATGTTTCCTGCAAAGTACGATTATGCATTACCATAAGCGTGGAAATGCAGTCCATAATATTGACGCTACTTCACGATAAAAAGCTCGAATAATCGAATTTTGTCGCGATAATAAACAAAGGCGAGGTTGCGAAAAGGTCGAAGAAAAAGATATTGTAGTGGGTCAGCAAAAATTTAAAACTGTGAACAATTATTGCATCTATAGTCTCGTCCCTGACAAACAATTAGTAAACTGCAGTAAAAATTATCATTATCAAGGCCGCAATGCGAAAAAATTGGAGATTGATGAAGAAAAGTAGAGTTCCAACATTGCTTCCTTTGCTGTTGAACTATTGTTAGAGTTCAGGAGCAAAACAAATGCACTTTTTCGAACAATGAAGCGACTGTATAACTGTTAACTGGCCGAACATACGAAGTCATCGAGAAAGAAAACTCAAGTTTTATTTTCTCTGATTTTGCGAGCTTAGTCTTGATTCATTAATGTCTATTTAAAAGCACGACCACATCGTATATTTAGAAGCGCGACCACATCGTATATCCCTCAAATCACTGTTTTTGCTTCACTAGTGCAAAATAATTGCACAGTAGCGTAAAGTATTTTTAGCAAAGGTCTCAATTTTTGCTGAACTGAAGCGCGTCGCTGTATATCTGCAGTTTTATGTCACACTATTTTTCATAGTTTTTTTGTTATCGCATTTTCTTGCGAACTTCCGTCTTGTTTAAGTTCCACGCTTGACAGTCGTTTTAAGGGGTTACAGCTTTCGAATGTTTTAGTAATAGCAGAAAAAATTAGGCAGCGCAAAGAAAATGTCATAACTATGCAGATGCAGTTATAATTTTACGACACTTAAAGTATCGTGTTTTGTGTAGACTGCAAGTGTTAGAAGAGGATATGGCAACGGACAAGAAAGTGGTCATCAAAAATGCTGATATGGCCGAAGATGTACAACAAGTTGCAATCAACATCGCGAAACAAGTAAGCAAATTTTGGGGATTTAATTTGAAAACATTAAGTAGAGCGAAACTTGGAGACAATACGAATTTTGGCAAACTTTTGCTTCTGTTAATCGTGTTATTAATCTTTATTTACTCGATTTTACTAACGAAATCAGTCAAAATGCGAGAAAAGGGAAGTTTCCGCATTATGACGTCGGCTGAGGTATCCACCCGGTATTTTACCGCTTTCCCCTGCGTTTTTGCGTCATGGAAAATAAGATTGATTCTGCACTTTTTAATTCGATGATAAAAAGGCAATTTTGTAAACAGACGCGTTTTGCAAAAAATTACTGAAAAAGAAATGAAGGCAGGTTAAACCAGGGTTCTTCAACCTTTTTTCTCTCATGCACCTTTGCAAGAATACTTTATATTTCATGCACCCTTGTGATAAAATTACTCAAAATTTAAAAAAGCTTTGCGAAATTCGAGATTTCTATAGTGTATCCTTAAATTGTCATGACATACCGGTATTATAACTTAAACATAGGTATAGATTAAAAAAGCAATAGGCAAGAAATTGATCATCGGCGTACAGTTATGCAAAGACCCAATCAAAACATGTTTATGCAAAATACACAACACACATGAAAAGTGAAAAAAGTATAAAAAAAAGAATACATCAAATCCTGTGTAGTTGCAATCTTGAAATTTATATGAACGCTAAATTCTGAAAAAAAAAAAAAAAAAACACTAATCTTTAACGAATGAAATCTGGTGCAAGGGTAAAGCATTAACCTTAACTGTCAAAAACTAAAAAAACATTTAAAAATTCATAGAAAATCACAGAAACATCCTTCTTATATCTTTATGACATCACAACTGCATGAAAAACTAAAAGCTGATTATCTCGAAACAACGAAAAGCAGTTTTGCAAAAAGTTTTTGTTTTGAGGAGGTGTCCGCATTACCCCACATGACCGCTTTGCCCAGCTTTCCCCAATAGGCTATATTTACATGTATGTGTAATAGCAACAACTGTTCATCAATTTATTGATGTAATAGCGAAATTTTTCCTACGAGTCTCACCTAAGAAAATGTTTTCATCTGTAACCAACCTGCACATGTAACATCTTTGTGGTGAATTCCTACGCACCCTATTTCACTCATGCACCCCAGAGGCGGTTGTCGTGAGCCCTAGGGTGCACCGTGCACCCTGGTTGAAGAGCACTGGGTTATTTGGTTAAACCATATCGATTTTCCGTCAATATTAGCGCAAGTCTGGTTTCAAAAAGTGAGGCTCGCCAGCAGCAAATCTTTTCAAAGGCTCAGCAAAGTTATCGCAGATTGTTACTCATACCGACGCAGTCGATCGGGGTTCCATTCTTATTTAAAATTTCGCTTTTTAATGTAATAATGTAAAATAGAAACCAGCTTTAAAAAAGTGGTTCTTTCACAGCTTTAAAGTCACATGCACCTTCACGTGCCCGGCTGCCTACCTATAAGGTTTTGCTTAATCTGTCACTGTGATGCCAAATGCTTCTCTTACCTTGTTTAAATTTCATGAAAGGGGTCACATAATAAAACTAACCGAAGTGGTCAAGAACGAGCATCGCTTCAGCAATTCACATTCACGATTTATTATGCCGTTTTGTCACCTGGATGGGCCATAGCCTAAGCTGAAATTTTATGAGAGGAGCGCGTAAAAGATTTATCGCAATAACATAGGCCTGCAGTAGGAATGTTAATGTGTATCCTTAGGCTGACCAGATTAAATTATGACGAAAACGGGACATTTTAAAAGAGAAAAGGGGAAATTTTAAGGGAAAAAAATAAACAAACGCAGCAGTGAAGGAACCATGATCAACCATCCCTTACCGTACGAAACGTAAAAAGCGGAAAAAGTTGAGCCAAGAGTGTATGATCACAAGTTACAACATCGTCCTAGCCCATCGCAAAACAATGCTATCGATTAAAAGTGGAAGGAGATATTGGGTGGCGTAGCGAGAAATTTTAAAAGGGGGGTCAAAATTTCCACATCTTTTTCTGGCGTATTTTTTCGGCAGAACAAATTTGAAGTTGATACAGAAACAACAAAAGCCCTAGGAGGGTTCGGGGACATGCTCCCACGGAAAAAATTTTGAAAATTTACATGCTGTAATGACTATTTTGCAGCTTTTTGAACCATTTTCAGGCTATTTTTGTTTAACTTTTTTGAACCTAATTCTGAGTACGTGCTTCGCCAAATAGGCTATGATGCATTTTGTTCGCACATTTTCGGTTATGCGTGCTTAAGGCTTATTGCTATCGAAGAGGTTCGAAATTATGGAAAAACTATTCAGATCAAGAACATTTTTGGAAATGACTGGTGGGAGGATGCATGCCTCTCATGCCTCATCCTGGCCATAAGCTACAGAAACCATCAAAAGAGTCTGGCATATTTCAGTCTCGTTTTTTTTTTTTTGGAACCATTAGTTTCGTTTTTTTTTCACTAAAAGGTAAAGTCAAAAGGAGGGGCCATGGCACAATGCCCTCTAAATACGCTTCTGGATATACTGGTATCTAAAAATTAGTTTGAAATATGAAAAAGGCGCTGCAGTGTGTTAACTCTATAATTAGTTAATCGTTATACCGGTAGAATTAGTTAATCAGAAAAGTCATAGCGCTGCTATGTAAATACAATTTTCAGCAGCAAAGTGCGACATATCAACAACAATAGCCTACAGTAACAAGGAGGGACTGCCTTACCAATTTTATCTCGTATTTTTAATAACCCAAAAGTGTTTTATTTTAGAAGTTTCTACTGCTAAAAGTCCGTCAATTATATTTTTCCGATGAAGCGATCTTTCGCAGCAAAATCACATTTTTTAAGACAAGGACAAAGCGAATCCATAAAAAAGGGCTGCCAACGAAAATCTGACAATATGCACCACCATTCCATGGTGTTAAAAAGCTGCAATAACTTTTGAACGAAAGCGTTTTAGAATTTAAATCCAACGCCACCAGAAAGCATGATTTTTTGCAATTTTTTAAGTCAGAGTGAAAAGTCAGGGTTTATTGTCTCTTTATCAAAAGTGTTCTTTTTAATTCTCGCAAATGTTCTCACGGTAAGAGCGAAAATAATAAAAAAACGGGACATCTGAGGAAAGGTCGGGACGCTCAAACTCAGATAAAAATACGGGACTGTCCCGTTCAAAACGGGACGTCTGGTCACCCTATGTATCCTATCGAAAGCGTGCGCATAGTAGCACCTCCTTGCCTGCGCTACTGTTCATCACTCATTGCGATAAATACCGATAGGTCTACTTTTTTTGTATTCCTTTTTTACGTGATCGGTTCATATTGTCAGGCAATAGAGAAGAATGTTGTGGAGAAAGACATAGCAGCCTTCATTAAAAAGGAATTTGACAACAAGTACAATCCAACTTGGCATTGCATTGTAGGGAAAAACTTTGGAAGTTACGTTACTCATGAATCAAGATATTTTATATACTTTTACTATGGTCAACTTGCGGTGTTGTTGTACAAATCTGGTTGATACTTGGCACTATTTATTCAAGGATTGTTCCAATTATTTTTATGCCAATGCAGCTTAAATAGAGCGCGTTATTGTGCACTGTTTGTTTGGTTTACTTGGTTTTTTTATCCAATGCTGCTTCAATCAGTGTTTTTTATATTTTTATTCCTGCATTTTGGTTATTGCGTACTACAATATACGAATACGAGTTTTTTTTTTAATTTTGGGCAATTTTTGAACTATTTTAATTAAGCCATAGGTGAAACGCAATGCATATTAATCGTTTGTGGCCTCCAACATTGAAGAAGCTTCGACCTCAGGTAGTACATAGCAAGTGAATTAGCAAACTGCTTAACAACTGCATCAGTTTTCTGCAAGCTGCGTTTTCAGATTATGCCTGCACTTCGCACGCAATGTCAGAGGTCTAGTCCAGGTTAAAAATTGCCTCTCCAATTAAAACCATAATGTATTTTTAATACCGGCCGGTTAGCTCAGTTTTCAAGACAATGCTAACGGTGTGGGAGATCTGGAGTTTGATTCCACGGTCTGTCGATTCGGGAACAGTGTTGGCAACTGCTCACAAACCGCTGCGACGATTCTTTGTTGTTGCTGCCAACGCGCTAAACCGCGGAAATGGTCCCCCATTCGTAACACGCTTTGGTGTAATACCGCGAGTATAATGAAGATTTGATGTATTTTCAGTCGCAAAAGCTCCATAACAGTGCGAATAAATAAGTTAACGAACGTCCGTTAACGACAACCACCGCGGATACTTCCGTTAATTTATAGAAGTACTGTTAGGCCCTTATTGCCAGATAAATAAACGAATTGGTGATTGAGTATTGCGAAGGAGGAGTTGTGTAAACCATAGCCTACAACTCTTTACGATCCTCAATTTGCAATTAGTGAGCTCCAAACCTAATTTCATAACGTTCACTTTACTACTACGCTCTAAATCCTCAACAAAATGTTCAGGTCATTTCACTCACATGACAAATAATTCAAAAAAACATTTGAATAAACGTTAACTAATACAACAGCAAGGCATCTATCTAAATTTAAAAAAGCATGAAATAAAATAGCACCATTCGCCTAGGCGCAGCTTTTTGGGTTAGGATTACTCGTCAAATCGACTACCAAAACTTGACAAGGGTGAATACTGAATAATTCATTTAATTTCGTAAATCAACACTTTCGCCTTTCCATGGGGCGCCGTTTGTAAAGCCTCACAATATAAAAATTTATCATTAACTTTGAAGCAAATTTTAATTAAATTGCATGCAATATAATATTTTATCAGCAATTTTTCACAATTTATATATTGTTAGCAATTCTTCACAATTTATTCATATTGTTCGCAATTTAAATATATTGTTCGCAAAATATGTTATACATTGTTCTTTAACTACCATGGTGATATGCTAACTAAACGATCGCAAATACCATACTGGCTAGTCGCTGGGTAACTAAAGATCAATTTATACATTGTAATAAATTAGGGTAACCATATTTTTCACTGCGCAAAAGGAAGACAGATACTTTGAAGCCGAGGGCTGCACGGATTGGAAAAACAAAAAAAAAAAGGTTATCACGTCCGCAGATGACCAATTTTTCGCTCAAAATCAAGCGAAGAGCAAAAAAAAAAGGTCATTACGACCGCAGACCGTAGTTTGCCCAGAAGCCCTGAGCTAAAACTTTCCCAAATTTTTGTGTTTCTTCAACAAACACAGAATAAGGAGGAAATTTGGGCATTTTTGATATCCTAGGAGGACAAATTGTTTTTAATTAACAAGGAGGACATGTCCTGCAAAAAGAGGGTGTATGGTAACCTTAAATAAATCGTCAACAATATAAACAAATTGTGAAGAATTGCATACAATAAACTATATTGAATGCCATTTAATCAAAATTTGCTTCCAAGTTGACGAGAAATTGCAAGGTAAAATGGTGTTAACATAAAAGACAAAAAAATGCGATGCGATGCCAGTTCCATGCACAATTAAGACCTGTAAAAGCATGCAGGTTATCATTTTGGTGGAGCTGTCACCAATTACATGACAATAAAACAACACCAAAGCGTCTTCACGGAAGACAGTGTTTGGATGGTAGAAGGTGCCTTTTGCTACCGTTGAATTCCAGTAAACCTTGATAAAGCAATGCCACTTCTAGGCTTTTAAGAGAATTAACCACAAAAAGTGAGTAATCTGACACAGCGATCACTGATCATAACTTAAATCCTGAATGAATGGCACAAATTCCTCCAGTTAAATTTTCATAAGATACCATCTGAAATCCTGCGTTTTCTATCATATCTTTGAAATCGTTTTGGTTAGGGAAACGTCGTATGCTTTCACTTAAATATTGATAAGATTTCCAGTCACTTGCTATCACTTCGCCCATCACTGGTATCACTTGAAATGAATAGGAATCGTATAAACTACAAAAAAAATTGATGCAAGTTTGAAAATACGTCCATAAGAGCCGCAATGAAACACGATTGAAATGCATAAGCCGCATAAGTGTACAAAATAAAAACGCAACTACGGCACGAACATATGCAAGCAATTACGCAAAAAAAAAAGTCATGAGTTCGGTCAAGCACTGTCAGCTGAAACGAAAAAATTTTGAAAAGTTACAGCTTAGTTAAGGGTGTTCTTACAACAGCGAAGCTTATTACAGAGCATGATTGACTGACTACGATATTCGCAACAGCCGCGAAAGCTCAAGCTTGCACGAAACCGCCCACGTTCGTGGCAGTCCAGCAGTCAATTGCGTTTGAATCTGTATACGATTCGGCATTTAGATTTCTAGTTTCACTTCACAGTGAAACCAATGCGCTACGCTCATTGGCATCAGCGTGAAAACATATACAGCTTCTATCGAGTGAAAGAAAAGAAGCACATTTACTGTACTTGCATTTTTATTGACTTAGGTCATTTAACTATAAAAACCTACCTTTTTAAAATGGGGTTGCGAACATGACTAAATTCCAAACAAAGAAATCTGCCTCCAGGAGAAAGCACTCGATAAGCTTCTTCCAAAACCTGGTACAAAAAAAAAAAAAAAAAAACGATTCAGTTAAAATAACTCTTGGAAAAGTATATGTAGACTTTATATTGTATTGTATACTATACTATACACTACAGCCTAAAAAAACAACCAAAATATCTTTTTGTACCAGTATACCATACCACAACTTAAGATAAAGATGACATAAGCAAATAAAATCTTCATTATACTCGCCCTATTACGCCAAAGTGGCGGGTGTAACGAGTGGCGGGGCCCATCTCCGCGGCTAAGCGCCTAGACAACATAGGTCCGAAGAAACGTCGCAGAGGTGGCGAGCTGTTGGCGACACTGTACCGATTTGACCGGCCCGGGAATCAAGCCCATAGCGTTTGTACCCATACCCATTAGCGTTTGCTCAACAATAGGGTAGAGTGAAAAACATTTTTTGGAAATCAAAAAAGTGTAGTACTCAAATCCTGGCAAACGGTGCATAGCTTGTTGAAATTTTGGTTTTTGGGGGTTGCCCCCATATTCCAGCCAACTACCTCCCAAAATGTTATCGCGACTGATGACGCAAGGGGTAATTCGCATATCTCGGTAACTACTGGTCGTGGAGTAATGGCATATAGCTCAAAATCTGCGGAAATACCATGTTTTTATCTGTGCTAAGAAAAAAAATTTCTCTATTTCCACCACAAAAAAAGTTGCAGCGGAAAAACAAAAATTGTGACCATTTTTGATAAATGTTAGAAAAATTCACCGACGAGTAATTGTGTAAGAAGCACAGACGTTTAATTTTGATCTGTAAAACTGATTCTTCTCATTCAAGTAACACTGTTCGTGATTTGATGCATCAATAAATAGACGGATGGGTACATTCACTCTTGCTGAAATAGGATGAGTGGCAACAACTGCCTCAAATCAACAGGACATATGCCACAAGAGAAAATCACTGAAATAGGTGTTAAGCAAATTTAGTAATTTTAGTAAATTGTTTTTAATTTGATGCAATATTGTTCTTAAATTAAACACGAAAAAATTGTACCATATAAAGGCTGGGTGGTGTCAAGACTGACTTCACAATAACATAATACAATACAAGATGAAATGAATGGCTGTTTTTGGCAGCCAAACTTGCAGCTTTAAACAATTGCTCGAGGTTGTTGCCAGGCTTGCAGTTGCTGGAGGTTGTTGCCAGGTTTGCAGTTGCTGGAGGTTGTTGCTGGTAAGAATCAAAGTCGGTTAGTTCGTAGCAATCATTTGCATCCAAGTTCAGAGTTGGTACATCGAACAAGCGAGTCAAACTGCTGTTCAGTGAATGGTGGCAGTAATCATTATTCGCACTTTCTTCAGCCCTTTGTTTCCGACGGGCTAGCACTTTTGCCATTCCTACATTTTCATTATAATTCCCTAACATCATCATACAATCAGATAACCCATAGATCCAGCAACTTTTTCAGCTTAGTTCAGAGGAAGGATTAGGAATTTTTCACACTAAAAACATGCTTTGATTGGGACGTTAGGGGATGATAATGAAAATGTAAGAAATGTAGGAATGGCAAAAGCGCTACCACGTCGGAAAAAAGCAGCTGAAGAAAGTGCAAATAACGATGACTGCCACCATGCACTGAACAGCAGTTTGATTCGCTTGTTCGATGAACCAACTCTGAACTTGGAAGCAAATGCTTACTACAATTAGCCAATTTTCATTCTTACCAGCAAAAGCCTCCAGCAATTGCAAGCCTTAAAGATACAGACATAGAAGAGTGTCTGAAGAAACCTCTGGTATTACCCTACCTATATATGTTATAGCCAATCTGCGGAGCGGTACGTTAAATTTGTTGCGGAAGCGTCTGCACAAGTTGCAGGATTTGATAGACGAGACGAGTCTTTCGACAAAAAAATTAAATCTCGCAAACTTATGAAAACATATAACACCAAAAAGCAGTTCAAACAAGGTGTTTTAGTAAACCGTGTGACCTCTTCTATAAGCGGTTGGGTCAAAGTTGACCTCAAAACAGTTGTTTTTGCTCTGAGATATTTACTTTACCACATAGTAAACAAAAAAACGATCACCGATTGAAAAATTAAAAAAAAAACTCACACCCAAACAGCCTGTTGGGGGGGTTTAATTTTCAATTGGTGATTGATTTTCTGTGATTATGCTCTGGCGTGTACCATCGAGCTCTCTATTTGGCGTAGCAATCAAACCACGTTTACTTCACCACATAGGTGCACCACCGCACCAAACTTCTCGAATGTGAAACAACTATGCTTTATGAGGTTGACCGCATTTTTTGGCAGCTAAAAACAGCCATAGATTTTATCTTGTATTGTATTATTTTGTCGTGAAGTCAGTCTTCACATCACACAGCCTTTATATGGTACAGTTTTTCGCATTCAATTTAATAACAATTCCGCATCAAAATAAAATCACTAAATTTGCTTAACACCTATTTCAGTGATTTTCTCTTGCTGCATAGGTTCTGTAGATTCGAGGCAGTTGTTACCACTCATCCTATTTCAGCAAGAGTAAATGTACCCATCCGTCTATTTATTGATGCATCAAATCACGAACAGTGTTACTTGTATGAGAAGAATCAGTTTCACAGATCAAAATTAAACGTCTGTGCTTCTTACACAATTACTCGTCGGTGAATTTTTCTAACATTTATCAAAAATGGTCACAATTTTTGTTTTTCCGCTGCAACTTTTTTTGTGGTGAAAATAGAGAAATTTTTTTTCTTAGCACAGATCAAAACATGGTATTTCCGCAGATTTTGAGCTATATACCATTACTCCACGACCACTGGTTACCGAGATGTGTTAACTACCCTCTACGTCATCAATCGCGATAACATTTTGGGGGGCAACCTCCAAAAACAAAATTTCAACAAGCTTTACACCGTTTGCCAGGATTTGAGAACTACACTTTTTGATTTCCAAAAAAATGTTTTTCACTCTACCCTACTCAACTCCCGCACCCACAGCGTTTGCTTAACAACAAAACTAACCAGCGATTCCATTTGAACAATAACTAAAACAATGCAAATGCTAAAGTTATTTGAACAATAACTAAAACAATGCAAATGCTGAAGTAAATAGCACGCATAAGTACATACAGTAAATACCTGATTAATGTCTGTGCAATTTCGAATTCCAAATGCAATTGTGTAAGCGTTGAAAGATTGATCTGGAAACGGCAAATTATCTGCGCTCCCACAAACCCAGTCCAACACCATGCCTTGATGTTCCGCTCGACGCTTACCAACGGTCAACATATCATCATTAATATCACAAACAGTAACATTTGTCCTTGACGATCCAGTAGTAGCTCGAACATACTTGACGCAACGAAAAGCAATATCACCTGTAAAATAATAACGTCTGCACATATATGGTCAAGTCGGCTTCTACAGTGGTAACGACATCGCTATTGGTGTGGAGGCCCTCCACAGACCAAACATTTCCTGCTTGACTATAATATACCCTTATCCTAAGTTTCTAACCACAGGTGACACCGAAAATGCAACCATTTACACTTTATTTGTGCTGAAGTGAGAGGTATCGAAGGGAATAAAAGTTTTTGCACAATTGAACAGCGATTTTAGCTTTTTTTGGCATAACAATCTGTACGCTATACTTATTTGAAATTGAAACGAGGTAATGCTTGTATTTAGTACTTATTGACTGAAATAATCTTACTCAATGCAACCCACAATATATGATCGCTTATAGCCGAATATCAAGTAATTCCGAATCGCATCCGAATCACAAATTTCGAATCCCCAAATTTTAATGCGGCAGGGTAAAAGTACGACAAAAGGTATAGGTAAAAGCATTTTATGACAAGAAAAAACCATTTATTTTAGTAGCAAGCTTAAAGCAGAGTGGTTAAGGTTACAAATTTCAATGCAAAATACTCGACTCCAAGCAAAAGTAGAAGTTTGAAAGGGGATCAAAATGCGTAAATAGAAGATTTTTTGTCTTTGCCTTTCCATGCTTTTGGCAAAACAATACCGTAAAATGCCCATACTTTAGCCATTTTTCAGAGTTATTTTGGTTTCATTTTTAGCATAGTAGAGAAACTTTTCCTACTTTGTACTGAAAATAAAGGGACTAGGCCTTACTAAGCATTAGTGTATTTACTTGTCCCCAATTAAGTGGGGAAACCCATTTTTTTTTATATTTCTTGAGTGGCTAAAGTTTGGAAGAATTTTCCGAACTTTAGCCAAACTCATATTTTGAACAGAAATGACCATTTAGGAGTCATAAAATGACCGTTTAGGAGTCATAGAGTTTACTTTAGCCACCCTGAGTGTTTTTAAAAAACATTTCTGCACTTGCTACGGTAAGTTCTAACACACCATTTTTTGATCAAATTTAATGAAAAAGAGCATATTTTCTGTGATGGCATTAGCACCTATTACATAAAAAAAACATCAAGACTCTTTGGCAGCTTAGAAACATCAAGAATTAGCACATTTAACATAAAAAAGCATCAAGACACTTTGGCAGCTAGGTCAACTTCACAGTATTAACAATTACATACCATGTATAAATATTGAAATAAGGTGGCTAAAGTTAGGTTTTTCCTCGCAAATTCATGTCCTTACTTTAGCCACCCCCACAATAGCTATTTAGGTTGAAGATCAGAAATCAAAATGCAATGTGTGCATTCTGCTCTATATTAGGCATATTTTGGCACCATTAAGATTGAACAAGGATGATGCTTACCAGATGGTAACAAGTCACTTTTCCGGAGACCATTTTTTTCGTTTTTTAACGTTTTCGAAGAAATGTCATCCAGATGCTCCCTGATTGGCAACAGCAGGATGTTTTACCACAAATCTGACTACTAAGCTATGATGAAGTTTTGACTGCAAAATGTTTAAAAAATCTCTAACCGTTAAGCCTCGCTGAAAATAAATATTACAATTTTGTTTTTGGCTAAAGTATGGTTTGAGTCTAAAGTCAGGGCATTTTACGGTACCTTGTAACTGCTCCAGGCATATTTCTGAACAAAGATCTTGTAAGTTGCTGTTTATAAGATTTTGACGGTGGATCTGGGGCTGCAGCCCCATCAGCCCTCGCATTAACCCGGCCCTGATAATATTTAAACACTTGTTACTCAGCTCTCATTACAAAAAAAACTGTAAACTTATTCAAGGTGTATGAGAATGCACATAAACAAAGATACCAATAAAATTTAAAATAGTTTCCCTTGATACCTGTTCCACCAGCACAATCAAGCAAAGTAGTTTTTTGATTTGGATTCAGCACATGGAGGAGTCTGTCTTTCCATAATCGATGAATTCCAAAACTCATTACATCATTCATGAGGTCATAGCTTTCAGCAACGTTTGAGAATACATCATGAACTGAACACAGCATGATGATAGAAACCAAGAAAATGTATTGATAGCACTGCGCATATGAATTAATATCTAACGTTGCAAAGCATATAAACAACTTGCTGATGTACTTTGGAAAACTATCTTGTATGACGTAGACCTACATGGTGATTCCAAATAACAGGCCTAAGTGATTTACAACTTTTCTCAGAAGTGGTAGATAAGTGGCCTTTAACCTGGTGATAGATTAACTCTTAAGCAAACTTGTGATAGGACTAGCAGCACCTTCGTTACTTCTACAAGGCAGGAAGATACAAACACGTAGAAACAAAAAAGGAAATAATGCTGTGCTTTGCAGTTTATGACTTATATTATCTTATTTTAATCTACAACACAAAGGTGTCAAATCAATAGCATAACTGCATTATGAATTTTCCGGGGTATAAATCAAATTTTTGATCTCTTAAATTTTTGTTTATATATCAGGGTCGACTTAGACGCCAAATAAACTTTCAGGGTACATTGAAAAATTATTTTTGTAGAGAAATATTTATGCATACATCCTTCTTATTTACAATACAATTAAAATCTATCGAATTCATCTTCCTCATCGTCCGTTTTAAATAGTTTTAATGTTTTTGCATCTGCAACAAAACAATATTTAGCAACTCCTTACTTGAAAATACCTGCAATAAAACGATATGATAATTCTTGAAACACCGTTACCAGTAGTCCAGAAGAAAGGCCCAGAAATTTAGATCAACTTATCTCCCAGATACACTTATCGGTACCCCAGAAAATACGATACACACTGTTAGAAGCGAGGAAGAAAATTACACTGACACAAATGCAGAATCAAAATTTAATTAAGCCACATCAGCTTGCGTTGCTAAACTACTGGTACCTCAGAGCAAGGTTGATGGAAATTTTAGGAAGTTCATTAAAAATAAAATTTCAAAAACAAATTTAAGCATATTCAAATATAGTTCTACAAGTATGTATGAATCAATTTTCATAAAATGGCCAACCCAATGATTTTAGTAAAAAATTGAAACTACTGGAAACCAAATGACTTCACTTGGGCAACTACAATCAATGGGTATAAAAATTATACACGCAGCACATTAGGGCAGGTATCAATTTTGTAAAACCATCCTCATTCGGCAAAAATAAAAAATTATATGTTTCAACCCATTATCTTTTAGTAATAGTAGTTTATTTCATTTCACTACCAAGCTAACACAAACAAAAACAGCTAACAAAAGCAATGGTCAAAAAATAGGTAACAGCGACAAAACGATATACGTTGAAACATTTATCTTTTATTATCTTTTATTTTAACATCTCAGTCTGCAAAAATAAAAGATAAAGATGGGCTGTTATTATCTTAGCCATCTTTTATTAACAGCCCATAATCTTTTATTTTTGCAGACTAAGGATGTTCTTACAAAATCGATATCTGCCCTAATGTGTACAGTTTTTATACCAATAGATTTTGGTTGCATAAGTAAAGTCAATAGGTTTCCAGTACATACAGAGACGTTTTGGTTGAAATACAGTAACCATTGTCAAGAGTCAATCTTATTCAAATAGAATCTTTTTGATTAAGATTGACAATGGTTGCTGTATTTTAACTGAAACGTTTTTATTATATTTGTAATTAAAACACCTACCCCGTTTTGACTTTTCACTTATCTTCACAGATTCATACCCAAAATGAGTATACTTATTATCTTCTCCATGGTGTTTGGCACTTTTTGCACTTGCAGACACTTTGTACAATGCATGCACAAATGTGGTTACATGACTATGCCTATCAAGAAGTAATTGCCTGCAATTTTTCAACAAACTCATACCAACACTGCACAGAAGCCTATTCTGATGATCAAGATAAAAATTAGATTTTGTTCAGCCGTCAGACACTGTACAAGACTTCAAGCCTTGATTTTGAATATTATACCGGTATGAAACTTACGATGTTGGTAACCATAACTACCAGTATAATATATACAGAATATACTGTAAAGCAGGAATGGGAATCGGGCGTAGCATAACGAGCCACATTAGTGTAATTAGCATTATATTTTCAGCGAGCCACATTTTCAATTTCTGGTTTAATTATGCAATTTTACAGCACAAATTTATAGAACATGCTTAGTGAGTTATTTTCAGGAAGCTTCTATTCCAACAAAAAAAAGTTATGCAGCCAAGCCAACCATGATTTTTGTCATATTTGGGCAAACTTCCCCAGGTCCAAGTAATTTGGCACAGTAAGCACTGTACGTACTGATTTAGCACTGCAGAACTAATTTGACACTGTATACACTGTACGTAGAACTGACTTAGCACTGTAGGCACTATAGAACTAATTTGGCACTGGACTGGTACTTTAAATGCACTGTACGTAGAACTGATTTAGCACTGTAGAACTAATTTGGCACTGTAGGCACTGTACATAGTACTCATTTAGCACTGTACAGCTGTAGGTACTGCAGGTACTGTAGAACTAATTTGGCACTGTACTTCAAATGCACTGTACGTACAACTGATTTAGGCACTGCAGAACTAATTTTTTGGCACTGTAGGCCAGTGTTCCCTCTAGGATTTTGACTAGTGCGAATTTGCCCAAATGATTAATTCATTGAAATTTTTGCTCTAAGATTTCACTACTTTGATGACCCCTTTTACAAATTTTTTGCATTAAATTTGCTTTTCCAAGTTACAAGCTACAGTCTCGCACTAAAATATTCAAGCTTTTTGTTAATTTTTTCAGTTTTGCATTTTATAATATTAATTTCTGGTTCAAAATCAGTAAAATTTGCTGAAAAATTTCACATTTTTCTCAAATTTCTCACTCTGGAGGGAACACTGCTGTAGGCACTGTACGTGCTGATTTAGCACTGTAAAACTAATTTGGCAGTGTAGGCACCGTACCGGTACGTAGAACTGATTTAGCACTGTAGGTACTGTAGAACTAATTTGGCACTGTACCGGTACTTCAAATGCACTGTACGTAGAACTGATTTAGCACTGTAGGCACTGCAGGCCCTGTAGAACTAATTTGGCACTGCACGTAGAACTGATTTAGCACTGAACTACTGTAGGCACTGTAGAACTAGGCTAATCTGGCACCGTCCTTCAAATGCACTGTACGTAGAACTGATTTAGCACTGCAGGCACTGTACAGCTGTAGAACTAATTTGGTACAGTAGACACTGTACATAGAACTGATTTAGCACTGCAGGCACTGTAGAACTAATTTGGCACTGTACGTAGAACTGATTTAACATACAGTGCCTGCAATGCCAAATTAGTTCTACAGTGCCTACAGTGCTAAATCAGTTCTACGTACAGTACATTTGAAGTACCAGTACAGTGCCAAATTAGTTCTACAGTGCCTACCAGTGTTCCCTCTACGGTGCGAAATTTGAGAAAAATGTGAAATTTTGGGCAAAATTTTTCAATTTTTGCACATTGCTATAATGATTTAAAAGCAAATTAGTTGAAAGTGCTCAAGTTTTTACGTGTCAAATGAAAGTGCTTTACCATAGAAACTTTCAACAAAAATTATTCCAAACCTTGAATTACACCTTTTAAATGTTTGGGCAAATTTTTAGTGATTTTCATATTTGGGCAAATTTGCACTGGTTAAAATCTTAGAGGGAACAGTGGTGCCTACAACTGTATAGGTACAGTGCTAAATCAGTTCTGCGTACAGCGTCTATAGTGCCAAATTAGTTCTACAGTGCCTAGACTACCTTCAGTGCTAAATCAGTTCTACGTACAGTGCCAAATTAGTTCTACAGTGCCTGCAGTGCTAAATCAGTTCTACGTACAGTGCCAAATTAGTTCTACAGTGCCTAGACTACCTTCAGTGCTAAATCAGTTCTACGTACAGTGCCAAATTAGTTCTACAGTGCTAAATCAGTTCTACGTACAGTGCCTACAGTGCCAAATTAGTTCTACAGTGCCTGCAGTGTCAAATTAGTACTATTGCTAAATCAGTTCTACATACAGTGCCTACGTACGGTACCAGTACAGTGCCAAATTACTTTACAGGGCCGGCAGTGCTAAATCAGTTCTACGTACATGCCCTACAGTGCCAAGTTAGTTCTACAGTGACTGCAGTGCCAAATTAGTACTACCGTAACTTCCCCGCCGTGAGAACGGCATTACAGGAACCGAAAAACCGTTATGCAACCACAGTCACAGTGTATTAATAGTTCTAACAGTGGGCCCACTTAACAAAAAAGCATTGTTACCAATGTCCACAAAATTTACAAAAATGCTGTGATGTAATAATTGCTTTTTGAAGAAGTTCATCTGTTATGTTGCCGTTTTTAAAATTTCCTGTTTTTATTTTCTGTTTTTAAAATTTTCAAGGAGACATTGCAGATTTCTTAACTACGTAGAAGAAATGAAGAAAAAAGGGACAAGCAGTTCGTAGTCTAACAAATACAATGAAATAGCTCACCATTATTTTTTCATTTCTCAGTATAGAATGGGGCAACACGATTTGAACAGATGAACTTTCAACTCTGACTGTCGTTCTGGACACTGAGCACAGAGAGTGGTTCCACTGCTAGTAATAATTAGGGCCCGCTAAAGTCATTTAAGTCAAAAATTTTTAAGGACTTCCTCTACTTCAAAACCAAATAAAAAATTGTTTTCAGCACCTTATATTAAGGCCCATTTCACAGAATTTAATAGGTCAAAAAAATGTCAAAATTTATCATAAAGTCAAAATTGGTTAAAATTTACAAAAAAGTAATAGATCGTCAAAACCAGTGGCGCGGGAACGTTTTTTGGACAGGGGGGGCTCAAAATAGTAGATCGTGTCAACGTCTGGGGGGCGAAGCCCCCCAGACCCCCCTTTTTTCGAACGCACGTTTTTATGAGCAGGACACTCAGCAGACCTATTTTGATAGACATCAATTGCATGCCCGCTCAAGTGACCGGAACTTTTTCAGGATAATTTTTTATCGTGGAAAACAAGATTGCTTACTACCATTAGGCTTTTCTAACCATGCTCGAATCACTACTCATGTATTTGTAAAATGCAAATACCTCGATGACAAAACCAAAAAGTAGGCAAACAAAATTTGTCCGATCTAACTTTTGCTTTGCTGATCAGAGTTACATGCAACAAACAATGCCCCATTGAGGTTTAAAAATAACAAAAAACACACAATCAAAATAAAGCACTGAACCATTTTTTAACATAATGAGATGTGTAGATATAGGTATTTAGGTAGGCGTACTAGCTCAATTTTAGTAACAATCATCGGCAGTGCTCGAGTTGTGAAAACACTTATGGGGGGTGGTAGGCTACAACTTTTCACGCAGACCTAAAAAGAAATGGTCATTATAGTTGTAAGAATTGGTTTACGCTAAAATGTTTTATGGGGGGATGGTGTTGTTTTCAGGGGGGATGGCATCCCCCTCAAATCGAGTAGCCTACTGATCATCGGTGCCAGTTTAGTAGTGATTTAGCCGCTTCATTGGGTTGGTAGAAAAAATTCAAAACCATTAAAAAACTCAACCAGAAGAGAACTTGCACCAGCTCATATAAGCTTGATTAGGGGTGCCCAACCAGTCGATCGCGATGTACCGGTCGATCTTTGGATGCTTGGCTGTCGATCCCGGGTTAATTTGGCATGTGCACAAATCAGGTTGGCCACCAACATTTCCAGTTCATGTAACGCGTCCGGGCCATGAAGACCTTTTTTTTAGCTCTTCACAAAAATTTTGGTGGAATTCGGAACATCTGAAGGATTGAGGACCGTTTTTTTGCACTTCACCGTATTTTCGTTTACGATTTACGTAATTCCCATGATCAGTAGCGACTTTCATTCGAGCATTCAGAGTAGTTTGGCGTAAAGTGTTTGGCAGCTTCAAGAATTGGCAGCCATTATACTTTTACTGGTCCATCGTCCATGACTGCTGCAAAGGTTTGCAAACGCTGATATAAAACACGGTTAAAAATAAAATTCAAAAATTGAAAATTTTACCAAATTTTACGTTGACCTAGTGAATAATAACTAACTGATTTTTAAAAGAATAGTGATTCTTCGTTGGTTAAAAGCACTTTAAGAAATATTTGCTTCATTACGTATGTACGTTGCGAGCATTAATACCGTCGCACTCAGTGCATAATTTTTTCAATTGTCAGGGGGGGCTCAAATGGTTCAGGGGGGGCTAAAAAAAGTTCAGGGGGGGCTTGAGCCCCCCCTGGCACCCTACTTCCCGCGCCTATGGTCAAAACTCTGGCTTCTGATTGAGAGTTTTTGTCAATACAAAGAGTAATTAATTCGAAAATCTGCGTGAAAGCATTTTAAATAGAAATTGCGTCACAATTAAATCATTTTGGAGTGGGACATCAAGAAAAAACATCACAAGTTACTGTTTGTTTGCATTGCCGCTTCGAACAATAGTTTTCGCCGACGTTGGCAAGACAAAAGCACAGCGGGGTTTTCATGACTTTCGCTGCGTGAAGTCATTTAGCCATTTGGTAAACTGTAGTTTGGATGCAACATGCCGAAGCAAGCTAAGTCGATTCTATCGAAGGTAGGAAAAATTTGTAGAGAATTTAACAATGAATTTTCTGCAACACCTGGAGGCGAATTAAGATGTAATTTATGTGAAGTAATAGTGAAGTGCGAGAAAAAATATTTCGTCGAAAGCCATCGGAAGAGCAAGCGGCATCAAGCAAGACTAGAGAATCAAGCATCTTCATCGCGGCAAACATATATTGAAAGAACAACAACCCTCAATCATTCTGAAAAAGTAGTTTCCGCTTTTTTATCGGTTGACATTCCCTTACACAAACTCAACCATCCAGCGTTGAAGTCTTTGTTTTCAAGTTCTGAAAACGGTTTGCCTTTAGAAACTGCTGCTCGGGCAAGCGTTGCCAAACTAGCAAGGCAAAAAGAAGATGAAATCCGCGATACCTTGAGGGACAAAAAGATTTTCATGGTCGTTGATGAGGCGGATGTAGCGGGGCAAAAGTACGTTAACGTGCTTGTTGGGTGTTTGGAAGCCCCAACCGAAACTTTTTTGATCGACTGCATTTCCCACAATGAAAGTATGAACAGTAGAACGATTGTTCATACAGTTGATGATACTTTACGACGACTAGGGACTGCACGCAAACCGGCCGTTAGCTCAGTTGCAAAGCGCACGCTTTCGGTGCGGGAGGTCTGGGTTTCGATTCCCGGGCCGGTCAGATCGGCACAGTGTCGCCAACGACTCGCCACCGTTGCGACGCTTCTTCGGAGCTGTGTAGCCCAGGCGCTAAGCCGCGGAGATGGGCCCCGCAACTCGTCACACGCTTCGGCGTAATGCGGCGAGTATAATGAAGATTTGATTTGAGGGACTGCACGCACACATTTCAACTTACTTCTGACGGATGCAGCAAGATATATGGCTCTTGCCGGAAAGACACTTAAAGAATTTTATCCCTACCTGCTTCACGTCACCTGCTTGGCACATCTACTACACCACTGCGCAATGCGAGTGCGTGCTCATTTTAAAAACATTGATGCTGTTGTCGCAGCAATGAAGGCGGCAACAGTTAAAAACAAAGAAAGATGCAAAGACTTTCGCAATGCCGGCTTACCATCACCTCCCGCACCTGTGGTTACCAGATGGGCAACCTGGCTTGAAGCAGCGTTTTTCTATGCTGAGCACCTTCCGGTCGTGCGCAACATTGTGAACAATTGGAAAAGTGGCGGTATTTTAGTTACGAGAGCAAAAGAAGCGATCAACGAAGATCAACTAATCTCGGACCTGGTTCTCATTTTACAATACCAACCGCTAGCTAGAAATGTTGAACTACTGGAAGCTACCGACTGCAGAATGGCGGACGCATTTAAATTAATCAAAAATATGGACTTTCTTGAAGACCCGTGTGAAATTCAAAATTATATCGATCGACGCTTATCTGGTTCCGACATAGCAACAATAATAAATTCTTCAGTTTCGACCATCCCTCCAGCCACTTATGCGCTACTCCAAAAAGCCCAGGCAACAGCCGAACGCTCGTTCTCTATGCTAAAAAAGTTGTTGAGAAAAGATCGGAATTTTAAGTCGGAAAACGCTAAAAAGTACAAGCTGTTGTATTACAATAAATGATTTGAAAACAATTTTTCGTTGTTATTTCTTTTAACTGTGTGAGAAAGGGTTACCTGTGCTGTTTCGGTTGGTACTCCGTTCTTTAGCGGAAATAATTTCACTTGACGAAATACGCAAACCGGCAAAATAATACGTTTGGGTTACTGCTATCACTATAAGGGAGGAAGAGCTATCTTTAAAGACAAATTCCTGTAGTTTTAGATTAGTGAACTTTTTTAGGACAAAATAAGTCAATTTTTGTTAACAGTAAAGTTAAGAAAAAAAATTGTTAGGTCAAAATTTGCTGAAAATAAGGTTAAAAAGAGTTATTTTTTAGGTCAAAATATGTCAAAATTTGCTAAAAATAAAGTCAAAAAAAATGTTTTTTAGGTCAAAAAAAATGGCCCAAGTAATAATAAATACACTGTGCCACAGTTCTCTAAGTTCGGTAACCGGAAATTTCCGGTGAAATAAGACACTTTCTAAATTTTTTATTGCAAAATCAGCGTGATCATTTCATGTCCCAAATATAGCATATGCTTGAATTGAAAACAGTTTCTGAGCAAGATTAAAGATTTCCAATCTATTTGACCAGTGTGTTGTACAGTAAACAAAATTCTGACTCGGGGCACATTCAAAATTAAAGAGGACCGAATGTGGCACGCTGTGGCCAATTCATCAAAATAAAGCATTTGCCGTCTCTGTAATTTTATGCACTATATTTCGCGTCTAATCATATAGCCTACAAATGGCAATTTTTATCTGGTTCAGTAAAGCACTTTTATGTGCAAAGCTGTCCGTTCTGTATTGACTACCAGAAATCCCAATTTTCCCAGTGCTTAAAATATAAATTTTCCCAGTGCTTAAAATATAAATTTTAAGTCATTTTCGATGATGATGTCACAAACACGTCAATTTCGATGTCTCATTAGCATAACAGGTGTTGTATTCTCAACAAAGAATCAAAATTTTTACTTGCACTGTTTACTTCTTGACGCTCAGATTAGAAAAAAGAACAACTCGAGGCATTGCGAAACCACATACAAAATCCAACTATTACGTCACAATGAGGTCAAACATAAAACAAGACGAATAGCAAAAGGCAACGTCCTAGCGGCATACACAACACCTCCCCAATAACTAAAAACACCCACAAGACACGAAAAACCCGAAGCACAAGGTTGGCTTACACAAAATCATTCAAATGAGCAGGAAATCTTTTATCTCTACCAGACCTCCTGGGGTTATCATTATTGTACTGTGACAGTAAATTATCGTTGCAAGTAGGCTCAACACCTGAAATAGGTGGTGAACGTGTAGTTTCATTATCGGTATTAAAATTGTCAATGTTAGGTGTCGATGAAACATCTGCATCTGTGTCAATGTCTGGCAAAACATTGCCAGTTGTCTCAACATTAATGTCATTTTGGTGGTTCTCCCGGATCAAGCGTCCTGCAATCCTCATGGGAGAACCAGGTATTAAATGTTGCCGTACTTGCTTCTCCCGGATCAGGCGTCCTGCAATCCTCAGAAGAGAAGCTCGGCACATTTTTCGAAAAGCTATCTTCCCCTGGATCGAGATCCTCAGCAGAAAAGTAGCGTGGTCGTAACTGGTCTAGGTGCCGCCTCCAAATGGGTCCTCTAGGAGTTACTCTGACATTGAACATGCGAGCACCTCTTTTTGCAACAACTGCGGGAACCCAACGTGGTTCCTGATTATGGCGAGGGTCAGAATGTAATGTGTAACAATGATCTCCCACTTTGAACATGTGGTTCCTATTAGTTTTAGAAGGATTGTTCACTTTTAGCTTGCCTTGAGCAATTTGTGCAGGAGAAGGAATCAAAGTATCAATCTTCGTTCGCAACTGTCGATTGTCGAGCAACTCGCTTGGAGAGTAGCCACTTGTAGTAGGTGTTCTTCTGTACTGCATCAGGAATTCAAGTGTAGCCTTCTTTGGAGAACTTGAAGACTTATGTACAGCTTGTTTAAAAGTTTGAATTAAGCGTTCAGCTGCGCCGTTCGTCGCAGGATAATACGGCGCTCCAGTAAAATGTACAATGCCTTTGTCTTTGCAGGAAGTCTGAAATTCTTCCGAGGTGAATAAAGTGGCATAATTGTCGGAAACAATGGAATGAAGGTACCCGAAGTGGGCAAAATCTTCTTCTAAAAGATCAATTGTGCTTTTTGAGAACACTGAAGTAGTAGAGTGGATGCAAGGGTACTTTTGTGTAGGCATCAGTTACCACCAACCAATTTTGACCCATAAAATTAATAGCGTGATCGATGTGCAGTCGACTCCAGGGTTTTTTTTCTGATGCAAACTTTTCCCGCATCGGTAGCACTTTGCATCAGAATTTTTATCTTTGTTATTGTATGGTTTTGAGGACGAACTTGGCAACTTCTTAACCATTTGAGTAGAAGGATGTGGACCAAAAACAAAAACTGTTTCCTTGGCCACCTTGGCCGCATCTTCGGTTTCTGCGGCAATTTCAACAGCACGAGCAAAGGTCAATTCATCTGCCCCCACCTTGAATAATACCTTTAAAACAGCTTCATCATTTACAGAGCAGATGAATCGGGTGCGCAAAGCTTCGTCCAAAGGATTATCAATGGATTGAAAATCGCATGTGGCCGCCGCTTGACGGATGCGCGTAGAAAGTTCAAGGATAGTTTCGCCCGGTTTTCTCTTCATTTCACTCCAAAACCGAAATCGCTCTCTCACGACAAATCGTTTAGGATCGAATTGCTGTTTCATGTACTGCTTAATTTGATCCATACTCAATTCATTTACACCTTTAGGTGGGGTTTCTTGGCTGGCTAAATTAGAAAGTAACTTATAAATGGTAGGGCTTTGATTAGTTAGAAACACTTGCGGTAGCTTACTCGCTTGAATGGAATGTGCTTCGGCAAAAGTAGCAAACCTTGACAGGTAGTCTGTCCACAACTCAGCAGTAGAATCAAAGCATTGAAAAGTAGGAGTGGCCGACGCTATGGTTGCAGTATTAGAAGTAGAAGGTGAACTAGCACCTGCAGACAGCTGACTTTCAAATAAGTCCCGCATTAGTTTCATTTGTTCTTCATTGCGTTGTTGCAACTCTTCAAATTTTAGTTGTTGAGCTGCGAATTGCTGCTGCAAAACCTCTGCTATTTTTTTCCATTTTCCTCGTCGCCAATTTCTTCCCTGTTGTTTTCTCAACAAAGAATCAGGGTTGCCAGGTTTTGCAGAGTAAAATATACCAAAATGTTCCAAATTATATACCAAATATATACCAAAATATGTTAATAAAAATATACCAAATATATACCAAAATTTCGAAAAAAAATCATCAGTTCATCTGTAAAAATGAAAAGTAAGTGTTGCATTTTTGAATGACATAATTAATTTCTTGCTCAATCTCCCAACAGCAGTATTTTTACACTGAACATAAATCAGTTGTATTTGCTAAATACAATCAAGCTTTCATTACCACTAATGCAGATTAAATAGACCAAGGAACCGAATCAAAGTTTCTCACGCTAAACGAAAAACAATAGTCACAAATACAACAGTTTAATTGAAATTATTCAACACTTCTGTTGCACTAGCGTATTTAGGGGGGGGGGGGATAAAGGGCGATGGCCCCCCCCCAAACAATTTTACAAAAAAAAGATAAAAAACGAGCAAAAATAAATGTAACTTAGATATATTAGGAGGTTATTGTGGAACTGTGTTACAATATAGTATCATAGGGAGTGGGGAGGGGGGGGGGGTCGGTTGGAAATAACAATGAAATGCAGACATTTTTAGTGTAAACTAACTTTAAAAGGCTATAGAGATGTAAGCGGTCGGCATTGGGGATCGTGAAAAGCGAGAATTAACAAAGCGCCTATAATGTGCTTGCTATGCCTTGTTCGTTACTTATTGCAATTTAAAAGTGTTTGATACCGATTTGTAAGCTATGTCCTACCTCAGATGAGCAAAATATAATAGGGCGAGGATGTAAACAGATAACGCGTTCGTGACATGAGCCGAAATTTAATTCAAATCGGCTTAGGATGCTTTTTTTGCACCTTTACCTCATCCAAATCCGAACTGGCACGAATTTCAAAGCAAAAATTTGTCATTGGTTTTGAGTTTTGTTTTATTTCTAAAATGAAAATAATTATTTTGATAAAGTTATTTCATTTATTTGATTTTGCTTGTCACGGCGAAGCCCGCTGCTGCTAATTCGCCTTTAAAAAAGGCTATTTTGCCTAAGGTAGAAGTTAGTGCTTTTTTCAATTTCAAAGCCGGCCTCTTGTCAATGGCTATTTTTATTGCATAACAGGCTTGCTAACTCAGCTAGCTTTGGATAAAGACGATAAGATCCAATCGCAAATCAAGTTGTTGCTCTGATTTAAAGTGACAAAATTTAGATCTAAATATGGATTTTATAACGACTCTATGCACCTATGCTTATAAGTCAGTCTTGACTTGCATGTTTCAGCGCCTCCCTGTTTTGTTGCCCGCGCGATTTTCTAAGCCTTCATCAATTTTAGTGTGAAATTTGTGTGCTTGTGCTATCGTTACTTTTCAGCGTATTGGCGTTTAGAAATGAAATGATTGATTGATTATAATAGCCAAGAAAAAATGTATAGTAGCCAGACCCAGTATAGCCTACTGGGTAAAACCAGAAAAAAATTGGAGTTAACTAGTTTTCCAATGCAAGAAATATACGACCGTTTTGGTAAAATTTCGACGGTTGGTTCTAGCTATAGAAATAATACATTAACCAAATGCGTAGGCAAGGGGGGTTCGTGAGTTCAAAGCCCCCTTCCCTATTGGTTCGTCAACTTTTCAGGTTTATAGGTTAACCTTGGTCCTTGATCTACGGCTGTGCCGCTGTAGCAACTACGCAGCGTAAGCCCTCAAGAACCACAAGCGTTGCTCAATTTCGGAATGCCATTTATTGCGTCACAATTTCGTGAGTCTAAAACTAGGGGGTGCTGCCAATGTTAAGAATGGGCACGTGATCTTGCTCTTGCGTCTGTTTATGATAACGTGGTGGCCTGGCTGAGAGACAAGACGTGCTCTAGCATGTAGTTCGGTCTGGCAGCATTAAATCAAATCAAATCTGCTCTAAGCGAAGCAGCTGAGAGCCTACAGGTTTAGTTTAGATAACGAGGATCGCTGATGCATTGTTCTGCCAGCTGTTCAATTTTTTAGTTATTCATTGTGAGATGGATTGTCAATTTACACATAATTTATTATATTTTTTTTATCTTCGTAGAAAAAAAAACTTATCGACGAGAAAGCGACGAAGACGCTACGCGCAATACGAATCCAGATTTTAGGTTTAAGGTGTTGCCATTTGTTTCCAAGTTTTTTGGTTAAATTTTGCTTGCTGATGCTTTAATTTGTTGCTTGTAAAGAAACCATCAAGCAGAGATAATCATCGTGAAGCATCTTATCCAAGGACTCAACAACAAAGCGTATTGTGAGAGTTGAATCAGTCCACCACCTTTTACGATGGTCGACGTGGAAACAACGCTCCACTTACTGCGTCACGTTCACTTTATTTGGGTGTTGCATCTTTATGACTAGGGCAGGGGTCGGCAACCTTTTGCACTTAAAGAGCCAAATAGTCCGTTTGTTACAATACGAAACCCAGCGGGAGCCGCAAAACTATCGTCAGGTCCAAAAACTTCAGTTATTCCGAAAACGATTCCTTTATTTACCTCCAAAAGGAGCCACAACTGGGGGTTTAAAGAGCGCAGGTTGCCGACCCCTGGACTTGGGCAACCAAAAGTCGCTTACGGATTGTACGCAAACCAAATTTCAGAGTGATTTTTCAGAAAGCTTTCAATGCATTGTTTCAAATCGTAGTCTCATAAGTCAAAAGAAGCCAAAATTCAGTGTTTGCGCAAAAATATTTTTACAAAGCTTTCTTCCTTTTTTTCGTGTTTCTGTGAAATTATTCATTCATTTATTTTTCTTATTTTTGACGAAACGTGCAACGGTGCAAAGCATCACACATGTGAGCGTTTTCCAAACTGGGAGGCGTGGACTAGTCTAAAAAGAGACGCAAATGTTAGTCATGATCATTTAAAAATATGGCTGGTGTATTATTTTGTGAAGGAAAGCGTCATGATTAATATTTTGTGAGGGAGGCGTAGTAACACAAAGTTTGAAAATCACTGCTTTAATGTGTGCGCTTACGGGCGATATTGCAAAGCTTGCAATCTTAAAACATGCGAGAATTGTGCAACAGAAAAATATTTTTAATGAAAGGCTTCAGCACGTCCACAAAATCTCAACACACCATAAAGAACAGGGTTTCCCAACTGGAGATGCTTGCACCCCTTGGGGACGCGAGGAAGCATTCCTGGGAGTTCAAAACGGCTTATAGATTTTTATCTTGCATTAAGAGCGCTTTTATTTTCGGTTGCTCAGTGTCAATTTTTTAGCGCTGTTACGCTCTGGTAATATGTAGTTCGCAAACGTCCAAGTGGCGTAAAACCCTTAGCCTCTTTGTGGTTGGTTAAAATCAAGCTCTGAAAACAAAATGCGTCTGATTCAGCAACAGAGTAGTGACTGGTTTAACTATCCTATACTTTGCATTAGCGACCCTTTCAAAAAAGCTAAAAACTCTAAAATTGATTGCTCCGCTGGAGGAGCTTACAGCGTTGCCCCAGACCCCCAGCTGAATACCGGCTGGGTTTTTGACGCCAAGTCATTACAGGAAAATGTTTAAGGCCAATAACACACATGAATTCATTTCAGCCCCAACCATTACCAACATTTAGTTTGCGCGGCTCATTGCAGTCCCATATTTTGCGAAGGGTCCAAGAACATATCAAAAATTTTGTATGAAAATAATTGGGAGTATGAAAATGGTTGGGAACCGCTCTATTATGAAAATGGTTGGGAACCGCTCTATTATGAAAATGGTTGGGAACCGCTCTATTATGAAAATGGTTGGGAACCGCTCTATTATGAAAATGGTTGGGAACCGCTCTATTATGAAAATGGTTGGGAACCGCTCTATTATGAAAATGGTTGGGAACCGCTCTATTATGAAAATGGTTGGGAACCGCTCTATTATGAAAATGGTTGGGAACCGCTCTATTATGAAAATGGTTGGGAACCGCTCTATTATGAAAATAGTTGGGAACCGCTCTATTATAAGATAATACAAAACAAAAGAAAAAGAGAGTTCCTAAAATGCTTAAATGTGAACACTTATGTTCAAATAAATTATAATTCGTCACGTTAGTGCAAAAACTGCGTAAGTCATTTTTTGGCAAAATTGAGTTTTTAGCACCAACTTGTTCCTCAGGGTCAGCGCTAACGCTTGACACACTTTTTGGAAAAATACGTCGACGCGTTCGCGAGTTATGCTCCAGTTTCTAAATTGCGTAAGTCAGCAGAATTATTAAATCATAATAACACATAGTATACCATGAAACCATTTATTCTTTTTTCTAACATTGAAAAGTCTAGGTATCTACTCCAAATTGACTTGAAGGTAGGATCATATATGCCAACTTCCAGGTTACTCGGTCTGCTAAGAGGCTCACATCTAAAATTACTCAGGTTGAACTCAGGTTGATCTAAAGTTACTTTTTTCAGTGGAATTATAGCAGGGAGTTAGTTTTATTGAGTTTTTTTTTTTTTTTTTGGGGGGGAGGGGGGATGGAAACAGGAAATTTGTCTAAAATTGGAGGAGGGGATGGTGGCAAGGATTTAGTTTGGATCTTAAGCAACTAGATAGTAGCGGGGATTTAGCAGATAAATGGTTGCAAGAAATTTTGGGGAGAATATAAGTAGGAATTAACTTTTTTGTGGGGGGTTGTTGCTATGCTGCACTGATGAGACCTAATAAGGTCGAAACGCGTATGCAGCTGCATTTGGGTAGATGGCCTTGTGGGTGCTAGAGGTGGGGGTTGCTTGAGTGGAGTACCGTATTTTTGACCTAGCCTAGGCAAATTGATTCTCTAACCAGTTTATTTGTGGCTTTTCTCCAAGTCGTTTGCCCAAATCATGTCAACCTGAGTAACTTTAGATGTGAGCCTCTTAGCAGACTGAGTAACCTGGAAGTTGGCATATATGATCCTACCTTCAAGTCAATTTGGAGTAGATACCTAGGCGACCTTTTCAATGTTATTTTAAGCATTTGGCATCTTTTGAGTGATCGATCCTATTGAGTTCTTGATCTTCAATGAAGCGGTGTTATTATTAAATTTTTCTTTTTTCTATTGTTATTTTGCTGTGACGCAAGAGTAGATACATTCAATCACACGTTTTTTGCGTTTTTCTCAAACCACAAAAAAATGACTTACGCATTTTTTGCACTAAGACAATCGACAGACAACAATTAATCCCAGATCCTGACTTTCACGTTAAAAAATCATCCGTACTCCAACTAAAATCTCAGTTAGTGATTCAGCTTCATGGCAACTTTTTAACTTGTCAAAAGTTGGCCCCCCCTTTTGTAAATTCTAAATACGCCACTGTTCTGTTGCCAATTATGTAAAACTGCATTGCTCAAATCAATAGAAAGGATTTATTAGGTAATCCGGCTATTAAAGAGCTTTCCAGTAATCTTCAACATATCAGTTATATTAAATTTCTGAAATATACCAAACGCAAAAAAACACTACCAAAAGGCATAAAAATATACCAAATTTAAGGACATATACCAAACCATAATTTCACCTACCAAACGGTCCAAAAAATATACCAGATTTGTGAAATCTGGTATATAAATATACCAGTTGGCAACACTGCAAAGAATCAAAATTTTACTGCTGTTTACTTCTTGACGCTCAGACTAGAAAAAAGAACAACTCGAGGCATTGCGAAACCACATACAAAATCCAACTATTACGTCACAATGAGGTCAAACATAAAACAAGACGAATAGCAAAAGGCAACGTCCTAGCGGCATACACAACAATAGGAATTTTCGTCTAATTTTTAACTTTATGTCCCGCAGCGGCTCGGTGGCGCCGCAGTGCGACCATGCTTTTGCAACTTGCTTCAGATTACATCTTACGAAAATATTAACTTACCGCGTAAATATTAATATTTCCCGCTTCGCTGCAATTGGCTAATTTTGTGTCTGAAGTCATTGTCCGTTTCGATGTTGAAAAATACTATAAATAGAGGTAGCTGGCGGCATTGAGTTAGTCTAGCTTGTAGAGGTGCTCTATGTGTTCTGATGTTTGTCTTTTTGGTTAAATTTCAATTATAAGTTGTTGCTGAACTATAGCCTGAAAATTGAAGAAAAGAAGATTTAGAAGTTTCCCAGCAAGCCATTTGGTAATCTGTTTTTCCCAGCAACCTCAAAATAGTTTGGTAGGCTACTGCGCAAGCGCGCTAGGCAATATGTAGGCAACTGTTCCTGGGAACCCACTCGTAGAAGCCCTGTTCGAAACCCACGAGGTCCACCCGTTAGCATGGTAGATGACAATTTCTTTGGTTGGCAAATTCGAGACCCTCGCACTCATATCGTTTTCATGATAGATACCGGTTCTACTTTGTCCCTGTTGGTAAGTGGACGTCATCAATACCACGACACTAGATTTTCGGGATTCTTAAATGCCGCAAACGGTAGCAAAATTCCCAGGTTCGAAAAAGGCGAATTTCCGTCACTTTAGGCATGTCACAAGTTTTTACGTGAGATTTTGTCATGGCAGATGTGGATTACGCGATAATAGGCATGAACTTTCCGCAACATTTCGATTTAAGTTTAAATCCCCGAAGTAAATCTATCTTTTTCAATCAAAATTTGAAGGGGTCTGCCAATAACTCCAACCCCCAGGTCCATGCCAGCAACAAAACTAGTGGCATTCCTCAACACCGGGTCAGAGCAACATTGCCCGAACCACAAATTGCCAAGGACTTAAACGATTTATCTAATCTATATCCTTGAGTGTTTGATTTAGAAAATTTCAATCGCCCTACTCACCACCAAACTAAGCATCACATTTGAACTAAGGGCCCCCCCATTAGTAAAAAAGTTCGAAGGCTCAACCCCGAAAAGCTTCAATGCCTTAGAAAGGAGTTAAAAAAATTTTTAGATTCGGGCATTATTAGCGAGCTGAGAGCCCATATGCTGCACCCCTACACATGGTCCCTAAAAAAAATGGCGAATATCGTATCACCGGCGACTACCGAAAGTTAAATCTGCAAATTATACCTGACAAGTATGCCATACCACTTTTAACTGACTTTACAGAGCAACTTGCCCATGCTACTATTTTTTCGAGTCTTGACGTTTTTAAATCGTACCACCAAATTGAAGTTGCAGAGGAAGACGCTCATAAAACTGCTATTATAACTCTTTTGGGTAATTTCGTTTTTAAACGCCTTTTTCGCGATCAGTCAAACGTTTTATACGTATACACAGACGACGTACTTGTTTTTAACAAAACACCAGAGGAGCTCTTCAACATTTATCTGAAGTTTTCAATCGCCTTGATCATTACGGCCTTATCTTAAATTAGGACAAATGTGTTTTGGGGGCCGAAAATATTGAATTTTGGGGGCACCGCATTGACAAAATGGGCGTGAAACCATAAAAGAAAAAAACTAAGAATATTCGTGAATTTCCCAAACCCAGTAGGTATGAGAGAAATGCGCAGATCGTTGGGAATGGTTAATTTTTACCGCCGCTTCATTAAGAACGCTGGCAAAATTTTAGCACCGCTAGAACGAGTTTTGTCACCCGAAAAGGGAAGTAGAGAATCAATTTCTTGGAATTCTGAGATGGAGTGCGCATATAATACCACTAAGGAAATTTTAGCCGAAATTACGTCACTTGCTTTCCCCGTTAAAGGGGCTGAAACTTATATATCTGTTGACGCTTCAGATGTCGGAGTAGGCGGCTCGTTAAACCAAGTTATTGACGGGGAAGTAAAACCATTGGGTTTCTTTTCACGCACGTTGAACAAAACGCAAAGAAATTACTACACTTTCGATCGGGAGCTATTGGCGATCTTTCTTACTATACAGCACTTTGAGTACTTTTTTCATTCTAGAGATTTTTACGTTCTATCAGATCATAAGCCCCATGCCACAGCCCTTACAGCTCCCTTTAAGAAGCTTCCGGACGTCGTCTCCGACAGGCTCAATACATCTCGCAGTTCACGAATGATATTAGATACATAAAGGGGGTAGACAATGTTGTTGCTGACTGCCTAAGTAGACATCCAGAAATCAATGCAATTTTCGGCCATCCCCAGTCTATTGACAATGAGCAAATTGCTCGGGAGCAAGTCAACAACCCTGTTATTAAACGATTAGCGATCTCCGACGACCACTCCTTGCAAATTCAAAAAGTAATTCTTTCCGACTCGAGCATCGAACTTTTGGTGGACACATCTACCGGAACGCCCAGAGTAGTGGTACCACAAGTTTTACGCGAAAAAGTAGAGGGGGACGGGGAGACATGTTCCTCCCAGTAAAAATAGTCGTCGTCTCCAGCATAGAAAAAATTGTCCTGGGGGAAGCCAAAACGTACCCCCCAGTGACAAGTACCGTAAAAAGTTAAATGTTTTTTATACGTGTATCCTGTGGAGTGTGGGTACCGGCAGCCTTCGGACTGCGACGATACTTTCCAGCATATCTTGTAGCCTATCTTGTAGCCATTATGACTTCCTTCACAAACCAATCAAGAACAACCTTTTCAATGCGCCTATTACAGACAGAACAGATTATTTTCAATCAACAGTAAAACATATGTCAGCAGCTTTTTATGAAAAGCTGCTGACATATGTTTTATACACTAAGAATATGCACTAAGAAATATGCATATGCACTAAGAATATGTCAAAGCAGCGGTTCCCAAACTTTTTTTAAATCATATTGAGTATGATTTAAGAAAATGCTCTAGTTTTCGGGGCCTTGCCCCGGACCTCGCTGGAGTAGCTTACTGCTCTCCCCCGAAACTCCTTGTTTCTTTTATGAAATAAAACCTGCCTAAAACAAAGGCAATGAAGTTTACGAAATTCTCCCATTGATAATTTTTGTTCATCATCCCGGTGCATGCATAATATGCAAACACGCAGTACGCCCTTCGCTACTGTTTTGATTTGGTCATTGTCCAATGACATCGCCCCATGAACAATAAACACCATTTTGCAACACTGCCTTGTTATTTGAGTTCAAAATTCAGGCAAAATTGCAGACAAAAACATCTCCCCCCCAATAATAATGTTCTACTTCGCACATTGGCTTAAAACCCGCATAAATTAAACTTGTGGACAGGGTAATTGTGACAACTAGTTTAAGCTAGAGATGAGGAAGGGCGGATCCAGGGGGGAAATGTGTGGTATGCATCCCCCCACCAGTCACTTTTCATCAATGTTTTTAATGAATACAATTTTTTCATAACTTTAAATTTCTCAATAACAAAAATCTTTGCACCTATAGCAAGCATAAATCGAAAAGTGCAACCAAAATGCATCATTGCATCATTTTGGTGAAGGGCTGAAAATTAGGGATAAAAAATTTAGACAGAATTTTTCTGGAAAATTGTACAAAAAGCACTAAAATGGCTATTTACGCTGCTTAAATTTTAAAAAAATTTTCGGGGTAGCATTTCCCCTATCCGCTTGGAGCTGTTTTTGTTTCTCGATTTGCCTTGAAGTAACTCTGCCGGAAAAAATGTCAAAATAAGCTCCCCTTCCATCCCCCTGAAAAACATTCTGAATGCGCCACTTGCACAAAACATTTTCAAAGAGCTTATTTACGCCCTTTTCCGGGTCTAAACGTCTAACGTCTGTACATTTAGTGAACATTCAGCTTAGTTAAAACCTCATCCCCCGGCAAAGTTTTCTGGGTCCGCTCCTGGAGATAGAAGTCAAAACTTTCGATAGTCAATAGTTTGTTTCAATAAAAAGCAATGTAAAACAATCAATAATTTTGGCATGCTGAGCTGGCTAGCGAGGGGATGCAGGCTATCGCTTCACCTTGTAAGCACATGTTTCGTCGGTAGATCGTTTGACAAATTTGTCAACTCCTTGTGAAATTGTTTTGATCAACTCTTTGTTTTTAGAACGTAATGCAAATTTTCGATAAGATCTTGCTTTCATGTTTTTATTAGTTTCGTAGGCTACCTTTATTGTCAGTAAATTTTGCACCTAATTCGTTCTGTTTTTCAATTTTTTGCTCGGGAGAATCTCTACAGATCCTTCCACAAGCGCTAAGTTCTTACCGTACTTCACTGCTGCAAAAAAACACAATATTTCAGAAATTCCTGGATCCGCTTTTGATGCGCCGTCCCCCCCCCCCCCCTGCAAAATTTCGTTTCGCCGCCCCTGACAGTCGTGGTTATTCCTGAATATTTGATATTGGTATAGCCTACATGGAGTTTCGGCGCTAATGGCGTTACTGTAAGACAGCGAGATGCGTCTGTTTAAAGGAGGTAGCGGTTACGTGTTTTAATTACTGTGTCAGATGAAAATGATTTTTCGCATAACTATGTTGCTGAAAATTTGAATCAAAATATCCATAGCTTTCTCACTCAGTGACGGATATTCAGTTCTTGCAGAATGCAGAAATACTAAGTCATGAAAAAGATGGTAGAAATAGAGCTTTAAGACTGTCGTCACAACATTTCTTTTATCTTTCTAAACGAGCAACAAGTTTTAGAGTAGCTGCCAAACACTTTAGGCCAAACCATTCTGAATGGTCATGAAATATACGGTCCTACTTAACACCGCAAAGGACTAAAACACTGCAAAGGACGACATAGGATCTTAAATTGATGTACTAAACACCGCAAAGAACGGCCAAGGATCTTAAATTGATCTACTGAACACCGCAAAGAACGGCAAAGGATCTTAAATTGATCTACTGAACACCGCAAAGAACAAGAAAGGACTTGGAATCATACCATAACAAAGAACGACCAAGAACTTTAAATTAGGGTTAGGCTCAGCGATGGCGGAAGCATTTCTGAAGTGGGGGGGGCCCAAAAGCAATGACCAGATTTTCTTCGCCTTCAACCCGTATTTAGCTTGTCCACACGCAACATGTTCAACTTATGAAGGCTTCAGACCCACGGTTCTTGCTTCTGGTTGCTGCATCAAATTAATTGTGACGCAGAAATTATAAAACCAAGAATCGTGGGTCTGAAGCCCACATAAATTGGACATGTGAACAGGGTAACAATTGTGTAGCTAAAGTTTATTGTTTTTGCAACCCCAACTTACAGCTATAGGCCTACTGTAAACCCCATAACCGTCCGTACAGTTTCTGTGTGAGCGCCACTATACGGAAAGGATTAAAAAATAAAGCGCCACTCTCTAATCGAACATCACATATAATGACACTACAAGGAAGGTGTTAAAAATGACGAGGACGACTACACAGGAACGTGTCATCTGATTTTCCACTTGGAGTATTTGATTACTTATCAGTAACTGTGCTATATACGGTAGATTTTTTCAGTTAAAGAATAAATGTTACTGTAACTCAGCTATTAGTTTTCTCTTTTTATTAATTCAATTTATCTTCCCAAAATTCTGACCAGCTCTTATCAAAAAATATAGCACCATCCTAGTCTAAACTGAAGACCACCTCTAAGAGAACGCCACAATAGAAAAGAAGGGTTAGAAAATAAATCGCTGTGGCCGTGTGGCGCTCAAATAGAGGTTTTACGGTAGGCCTTATGTCACGTGTACGGTACTGTCACGGAAACAACAAGAGCAGTCAGCTTTTTTTGAAACATATGAACAGATAAAGTTGGGATAATCAATACCTCAACTCCAATTAAGGTTATTTTCTGCACCGATTACGTGATGCGCAGAGAAATAGTAGAACTTCATAAATCGTATCGCCACTCGTAAAACTAAAATCGAAACATTTTAATCGCTTTCTCTGTATAAAAAGCAATTTTGTTTGCAAAGGAATTGCTAGGGTTAGCGCTGCACAGCAAAACAAAGTGAATAAAAAAATTTAAATACGTTGAAAAAAATTGAAAAACTAGGCTATAGATATTTTGCACAGTCTGCCGCTTTCATTTTACGACAGCTGCTTATTTTACTGCTTTTAAAGGTTATTTGTTCACGTCAACATTAAGTCTAAAAAAAGCAAAGCTCCCACCTCCTTGAAAATTAGCCCCCCCTCGCATTATGAAATATTACACTGCAAATACAGTAGGCAACATTTCTTTTGAGTGACTGTCTGCAAAGTCAGTCCAGATAGTAGGGCATACAATAGGCTACATTAGTGGAGGGGCCTAGTTTTGAGTTTAGTTGCTATTGTTTACTATAAACGACACTTACGACAACTACTATACCTCACCTCGTCTCAAAACGTGCGATAAAATACTTTTTCCATACCAAAAGCTTACAAGCTTACATAAGCGATTCTCAATCTTTTCTGAGCCGTGGCCCCTTGCATGTACATTTAAAAGACTCTGGCCCCTATAGTGTGTAAGGTTAAAAGTGCCGGTCTGTTATAATTCATTAATGATTCCTATCATCGTGGCTCGGGCTCACAAGAGAACACTATGTGCTCTGTGGTCCCTTTGGGGGGCCAAGGGCCTTGGTTGAGAACCCCTGGCCCAGATGCTACCAATCGCTGGTTTGCCTTTTATATGACAAGATGCTCATGTTGACATCTAAAAGCCGCAAGTTAATTTTTGCCATAAGAAGATTACGCTTTTTCCGTTCTCCCCACCCCACAAGCCAAATTTTCAAGAAAACATCTCTGGATTTAAGCTCTTTCCTGGGTTTCAATTTCGATGGTAGGTCTATTAAGTTTCAAATACATTCATGCAGAGATATTATTGAGAAATAAACGCGTAAATTAGCCCCCCCCGGCCCTTTGCGGTTCCGCCACCTATGGCTACATCAATTTGAGGTCCTTTGTCATCCTTTGCGGTGTTTCAGTACTTTGCGGTGTTTAGTAGCACCCTGAAATATAAATGTAATTACCAATTTTTCCCACTATATAAGGCCTACCTGAGTATTTTTACGAACCAGCAACAGTGTGTGTCCCCAGACCCACAGCCAGTGGGAGTGCGGGGCTGGGGAGCCCCCCTGGAAAATTTTTCACCTCTTCAAAAAAATCAGTTACAACAGCCTATCTAAAAATTGTTCATACCCCTTGCAAAATATGTTGCTTCCACAAGCATTTTCTTCTGGCTTTGGGCCTGAGTGGCCAGTGGATCTCACGTAGGCAACCGCTGTTTAATATCGTCCAATAAAACTGCAGAAAGGGAAGCTTTGTTCTGTTATTAGCCTAGTTTTAACTGTATTGTTTGAAGTTATTAGCTGGATCAAGAACTACAAAGTAATAAAGTCAATATTTACTTTCATGCCAAATATAATGATCTAGCTCTGGGGTGCCCAACCTTTTTCGACTCGACTTTGCTAAAATTTGCTCAAATTGACAGAGTCTATACGAGGCTACTGATCATGGCAATTACGCAAATCGTAAACGAAAAGGCGCTGAAGTACAAAAAAACGGTTTTCAATCCTTCAGATGTTCCGAATTCCGCCAAAATCTATGCAAAGAGCTAAAAAAAAGATCTTCACGGCCCGGAGGCGTTACGTGAACTGGAAATGCTGGTGGCCCACCTGATGTGTGTACATGCCAAATCGGCCCGCGATCGACAGCCAAGCATTCAAAGATCGACCGGCAGATCGCGATTGACTAGTCGGGCGGTAATGGGCACCCCTCATCTAGCTTTTATGAGCTTATGCAAGTTCGCTTTTCTGGTATTTTTTTTATTGGTTTTGAGTTTTTTTCTACCTATGCCTAATGAAGCGGCTAAATCACTTTTTCAGTGTAACCGCAGAGCAAGAGAAATTCTAAACGTAGTTTTACAAAAAAGCGAAAGCGCGCATGTAATTCAGTGAAATAGATGATTGGGTGATAGCTTAGTAAGTGATCATTCTACCGAACCTTACTTCTTTAGCAATCACGTGACACTTACTATCTTATCGTGTCGAGATAAAGTAGAAGAAAGAGATTAGGTTCGGACGTTCGGTAGATCACATACTGAACTGGCACCGATGATTGTTATTAAAACTAATAACCTAGTACTCTTACTTAAATACACATACAGTATCTACACATTTCATTATGTTAAAAAATGGTTTAGTGCGTTATTTTGCTTGTGTGTTTTTCGTTATTTTTAGTGAGACATTGTTTGTCACGTGTAATTTTGATCAGTACAGCAAAAAGTTAGATCGGACAAATTTTGTTTGCCTACTTTTCGGTTCAGCCTTTGCGGTATTTGCATTTTACAGATGCATGCACTCAAAAATGCTTAGGCCTGGCGCCTGGTTGTAATTCGTGCATAGGCTAGTTAGAATAGCCCAGGGATAACGAACCACTGACCCCCAGATCACATGGTGACCCACTTGCAGATCCCAGTGACCCACTTGTAGTTTCAAAACTTTTAGAAAAATGCGAACAAACATAGTGACAAAAGGTGTTACTTCTTCTTTTCTCTGGCATTCACTACTATTTGTTTTGCTCTTACACCCACCATTTGCTGGAGCTTCTGCATTACAAAGACCAATTTTTGCTCATTCCCGACAAGTCTCTCATTAGGCTAATATCGTTAAATGCGTGACTCTTTTTTTTCATTTTTCAAATTGAGGTTTCGTGTATGACCCAACAACTAGAAAAGGTTCGCCATCCCTGGAATAGCCTACTGGTAATTAAGCAATCTTGTTTTTTATGATAAAAAATTGTTTTGAAAAAATTCCGGTCACTTGAGCAGGCGTGCAATTGATGTCTTTCAAAACAGGCCTGCTGTGGTTCCTGTCGCTAAAGGCGAAGCCACCCAGACGTTGATACGATCTTATCATTTTGAGCCCCCCTGTCTAAAAAATGTTCCCGCACCATTGTATAATACTGTATTTTCGTACCGTACTTTTCCTAATAATTTCGTACGTAATTCCGTATCGTACTTTTTGCCAAAATTTAATTGTACCGTAATTTCGTACCGTATAACCCCCTGACAGTTATCTACTATAAACAGAGATGGGCAATTATCGCGATAATTTATTGGCAATAATCTATTACCGATTGTCGTTATCGCTCAAAATAGTTTGGATTTATCGATTACCGATATCGCTTTTGTAATATATTTTGTTATCGCAGATACATTATCGCGATAAACGATTCTTTATGCACACAGTGTTCAATGTTGGGGAGTGGCTCTACGGCAAAATTCAAGGTGTCGATAAAGTCGTATTGCAATTTATCAAATCTCTTTTTGTTTTGTTTAATCCCATGACAGAGTCCGTGAACTGCTCTCTTTTCTTGAAAAAATCTAGAAAAACACTTTTGTGATTTGACTTACAAGAAAAAAACTTCGTCAAACACATTGAAAATTCACCGCAACATTTATCGGAAAAATTTATCGGCGATAATTTATCGATTACCGATATCGCTTTAAGAAATTGAGATTTATAGATTATGGGTATCGCCCTGAGCATTTTTGAAATTATCGATTATTGTTATCGCTTTAGTAGAGAAAGGTTTATCGTGCCCATCACTGACTATACAACAAAATAAGCCTCGCCCCGTGGTCATCCTAGCGACGGACTTCTTGCAATCTCACATAATTTTATGATGTCTTGATGTCATAGATAAAAGCCTATGGAAAACTTTTCTTTTCTTGATCCAAAAGCCGACCAGCGGCAAGTTATTCAAGTTTTGATTTATTTCGATAAAAAAGCAGATTAATTTCCCAATATTTCGAGTTGTGAAAAAAGCTTCTTGTCAAAAAAGCGTTTTGGCAAAATTTTCTCTCACTTACTTGACTGCAATTTACCAATTTTCTCCGAGTTTAATACCCAAGGAACACGAATGATGTACGCGTTAATAACTGATTTGCTGTGAGGGAGCGAAAAATGTTTTGCGCCCCCCTGGCTGCGGGCCTGTTGAAATCACTTAAAGTTTCTACAAGCGTTAAGAATTAAACTCAACACAACAAAAATTGTGTTTGAAATTTGAAGCCAAAAGCTTTTAACATTACAAAATATCTTGTGTGTTGCAGAGCGAAGATTAATTGCTTCTGAAAAAAGGGTCGAAAATAATTTAATTGATTTTAGCACATTTTATTTGCGGGTTTTGCTGTTAAACAAAGTAGACAAAAGAAACTTGCGATCCCGATCGTAACATTCATTGCGTTGCAACACCTTTTTTAATTAGTTTACTTATTTTTTGTTTATCTTTCTTTGTCTGTGCTAAGTGATGGTTTAGAAATCCCTATACTTAAGCCTGGAATCGCTAAAAAACAGTCGGTGAAAGCAAATGTTCCAAATTTGCTTGCTTCAGCAAACAACTTGTTGCGTAAGAGGGTCGAGGGTCAAATTGAGAACGACTTTATTCTAGTACTTAAACAATTTTTCGCGAGTTAGTTGCACAGTGCGTATACCAGTTAGTGCCGGTGGAAGTGATGGCAGTAATTAAGCTGCGAGTAAAATTTCGGCTTTTCGCTCCTCATCTCTTACTTTATCAGTATATTATCCTGCAGGTCAGCTTAGGCCTATTTTGAAGATTGAAATGGACTAAAGCATATCAGTGCCAGGTGGCAGCAGAAAAAGCGTGTTGCACCAGGGGTAAATAGCTAAAAAAAAAAGTAAGAGGGAACCAAAAAATAAACAACATGTAGCCCTACCGTAAGCTTTCTTAAGTTGCGAATTTTCATAATTAGAGTGCTGATCTTCAACAAAATGTGTTTCCCATAAAGCAAAGACAACTCAACTTTTATTTACCATGACGCAAAATAGCGCAGGAGGGAAGCAGCGAAAGACCAATTAGTCATCTAAGTCTGCTGCTCCCGAATGCAACAACTTAGGCCTACGACATAGGAAAAAAATAAATAATAGTAATTAATTGATAAGTAAATTGAAAGTCCAGCAAGTAATGAACAAGTAATTGGTTGAAATGACATGGAGCACCCAGTAGCGTGCTTCATGCCATCTAATAAGTAAATTGAAAGTCCAGCAAGTAATGAACAAGTCATTGGTTGAGATGGCATGGAGCACTCAATAGCGTAGGCAGGGGAGGGCTCCAATGCATGCGCCCCCCCCTCGCCAGGCGTTCTTCGATAGATGTTAAAAGCCTCTGTCGCTCAGATACTTTTAGAAAAACCATACCTTAATAGGGAAAAATTTCTTCGCGCCATAGGCGCACGCAGGGGGGTTACGGTGCCATGGCTACCCCTTTGGCCCTGTCATAAAGTGCGAAAACCTTACTTTCAGTCTATAATTTCACAAACTAATAATGATTGCAGCCTCCGTTCACTTATTTTAGCCAAGCTTCCGCTTTTAGACATAAGCAGCGAAAATATTTTTGCATTGTCTATAGCAGGGGTCGGCAACCCGCGGCTCTTTGAACCCCCAGTTACGGCTCCTTTTGGAGATAAACAAAGACCTTTTTTAAGAATCATTTTCGGAATAACTGAAGTTTTTTGACCTGACGATAGTTTTGCGGCTCCTGGTGGGTTTCGTATTGTAACAAACGGGCCATAATTTGGCTCTTTAAGTGCAAAAGGTTGCCGGCCCCTGGTCTATGATTGCACTCACTGAGTGCCCTTTTTCAATAAAAAAGTGTGCTTAGTTTTCTTAAAGTTTGCTCAATTAAAGGCAATACCGGCAATATCCCGCCTGATTCTTATGCTGCATAATGTATAAGATATCACAGACAACAAAGCATGCTTTTTTGAGTAGGATAGTAAGAGTACTTAGAGTACCGGTACAGGTTATATTTTAATAAGGATGTCAACAAGAAAGTATGAGAACGGAGCATCTAAGCGTAAGCGACGAAAGTTCCAAGAAATTGCTGTAAAAAATTCACTCTCTATAGCACAATTTTTGAACCCAAGACATTGTGCTATCGCATGTAGTCTACGCATCAATCCACCATGCGCTAAACATTAACTTCAAAAGGCAAAAATAGGGTCAGGATTTCGGAAGAGTAGGCTATACAGTAGGCCTATACTGATTCTATCGTTTTCGCTTATTAAGTTAACAGTGACGTCATCGAGGGACCCCTTTTTGCTCTGTGGCCCCGGGCCTGTATTGGCTTTCAACGGCCCTGCTTGCTTGTATGCTTTATTACAAGTTGCAGCTTGCTCATCATTTATTATCAAATTGGACACCGCCGAGTGTAATGAAGATTTGGTGTTTTGATTTGACAATTATTTTGCACCAGACGGGATACGTTTCGACTATTAAAGATTTGACAATTGTTGTATGTTCCGGTGTCGGTCAGACCATTTGACTTAAAACTGTTGCGTTTAAACTTCAATTCATACCGTAACGCTACTTAAATCTTTAAAATTGCTTATTTTCAAGTCAAAATATTTTTATATTCTGTGGGTAAATCCTAGTCTTTTACAACAAACCTTGAGTTTTTACTTTGAAGATATTTTTGCTTTAAATTTACAACTGAAATATAGCAGTAAAACTGACTTTTCACTGGTCAGCTATGTTACTATTTTATGATGCACGCGGTAGCCCGCCGTAAAAATAAACACCACTATGAGCGCTCTTACGTCATGTTATGATTAGCTTGCCCATTGACAAAGCTTGTGAGAACCTCGTGCTGCTGTATTTCACGTGATCTGAGTCGGATCTGTGATTGGTCGCGCGATTTTAGAAATTACCTGCGGCACGAGGCAAATAAAAGCAAATGCAAAAATCACATTGCTCAGTTCAGTGAAGGAACGTGAAGATAGGTGGGAGGTGAAGCTGAGAGAAGGCGTAAAGGTTGGTAGAAGTGCATTTGTTAATGACAATGAAATTAATATTCGGTAGATTGCAGTTTTGCATCCAAATGTAAAGAATTTATGTGAATGGTTACTGCTGAATCGGATGATAGTGTTTTGCTGTTGCGTTGAATTTACCACGTCTCCCGTAGTGAGAAAGATACGTTAGTTCTGAGCTAAGCGTTGAGGGTGATGGACTCCTGAACTGTATTAAGAAATAAGTGGTAGGTTGAAAAGAAATTATTGGTAGATGGTTACTACTACTAGCCTACAGATCTTCGCAATAAGTACCGGTGTTTGATATTTTGTAGAGATTTTATTTTTTATAATTTGTAAAACAGCTGAATGACTGCTGATATTATGATGCAAAATCCTAGTTTGTATCCTGAATATGAAGTGCCCATTGTGGGTATGAGTTCTGAAGAAGAGCAAGTTGCATTGCAGCTTGCTTATCACCTATCAAATTGGACACCTTTAGGATGTCAAGAAAACAATTATGATGATTTTATGAAAGACAAGAAAGCTCAAAATATGACTGAATGTGTACCAGTCCCAAGCTCTGAACATGTTGCTGAAATTGTTGGAAAACAAGGTAACTATTTACTAACGTTACATTAGTTAAAGCTTAATCATCTTGATAAATTTGTGTGATATCAGCTGGTAATCTGGTAATGTATATAGTGCTGAATCTGTATTATGCTGGTGTTTGCACTGCTGCCATTCATAATCAGTTTAGAGTTAATGTTGCCTTAGCTTTTGTGAAGTACAATAAAATACATAAGGTTTTCAATATTTGTACCGGTAGCTGATTAGTCTAATAAAGGCCTCTGAGGGTGTAAATTGTCATCACACCACTCCAGGACTACAGTTTATGCATCTTGTCGTATGCATTGGTGCTGTAAAACTCTGTAGCTCATCATCCATTAAATTAAGCCCCAGGTGACAAATTTGAAACTGTGTGTAGATAACCTTGCAGCACCTACTGTGATTGTTTGCAACAATTGTTCCTGTTGGCCACTGTTTTTTTCAATCCAAGACTTTAGCATCAAAGAGTTACTGCCACCAGTATTGACTAAATTAAATTTTTAACTTGATCTGAGATTGTGGAGTATGATGCCTTCAGTTTGCATTTAAAAAATTGACACTCATGTGAATAGACTACCGGTATTTGGCCAAAATCATTAACTCCATTGGTAGCACCAATGATTGATCTGTCTAATTTTTTCAGTGCTGAAAGCTTACACTTATCGTAGCACACTGATATACAAAATTGATCAAAAGTTTTGTGTTATTGCATTTTCAGAAAAAAATTTGTAGCTACGATAATGTCCATTGTGCTTGTTGTTTAGTTCAGTGCTTTTGGCAAATTTGCTGCCAAGTTCGTCAAAAAAATCGTCAAATTATAAAGTATAATTTAATTTATACATGCTTTTTTAGGTTGCAAAATTAAAGCGCTCAGAGCGAAAACAAACACATACATTAAAACACCAGTAAGAGGAGAAGAACCAGTTTTTGTTGTGACTGGTAGAAAAGAAGATGTTGCGTTGGCAAGGAGAGAAGTGCAATCAGCAGCAGAACATTTTACTCAAATAAGGTGAATACAAGTAATAGGAATGAGGAGAAATATGAGGTAGTTGTATGATTTGGTGGTTGTTACGTAGTAATAAAATGTTGATTTATCTGATCAATGGAGATAAAATCAATTTATTATTATTCAATTAATTCGTTTAATGATACTCCCGCATAATAATAAATTCCTGTAACTGTGTAATGCTTTGTTCTATGATCTACCTGATTATTTACTAAGAAAGCTCACTAAAGTGTTATGTGCCGCTGTTTGTTTTGTTTTTAGTTTTTAATCTCAGCATCGTTATCATATGTTACCATTCTTGAAATCTTTGCATATTCTGTCTATCAATTTCAGAGTTAAATTTAAAATTGCTCTTCTAGTTTTCAAATGTTTATAGAATCGTGCTCTTAAATATCTTCAATAATTGTTTATGCTACGAAAACCGTTAAGTGTGTATCATTTTGGGAACAATTGTAATAGGTTTCCTGATTGAAAAAACACTTAACCTTAAATATGTGAAATATAAATCAGCCTTTTCATACTCTTCTGCCACTGTCTGGAACAGTTTACCGTTAAGTATTAGAGAAAATGACAGTATTGCACATTTTGAAAGTCAATTAAAATCAAATTATTTTAAATTTGCATTTTCTGATGTACCAGATATCTGATTGTTCGTTCATGTCTCTTTGTTTTCTGATCATCTGTATTTTATACCTCACTGCGTAAGGTCGTTTGCTCTTCTTGACTCACTTGTGAAATTTTTGTTTTCTGTTGATTTTTGCTTTTAGGTGCCCCCTAGTTAGGTGTCTGCTGATACATATTACAAAATGTGGTCAGTAGTCATAAAAAATCACTTTCGCTTATTTATTGCATGTTCAGAGCTTCAAGAAACAGACATGCATTGCTTGCCAGTCAAGCTCTTGGAATTGGAAATGGTGTGGGATGTCTGGGCACAATTACTTTGCAAGTTAGAGTTCCCTACAGAGTTGTAGGCTTGGTGGTTGGGCCTAAAGGCGCAACAATCAAACGCATCCAACAGCAAACACATACATACATTGTTACTCCTAGCCGAGAGAAAGAGCCGGTGTTTGAAGTCACAGGTAGGTTTCAAAAGTTAAAACCTTTTTTTTTAAATTTTTACAGAGACAACATAAGTCTCATAAAAATCAAGGTATCTCTTGTTCTTGTTTATACTAATTAAAAACTAGTGCACAGCTGCACAAAAGTTATCAATTTTGCTTTGGTTAAAAATCTTGATCATAAATAGTGGTAAAACTGTGCTTAGTCAGGTGCTGTATGATTAACAGGATTGCCAGAAAACGTTGAAAAAGCCAAAGAAGAGATTGAAGCTCACATTGCAGTAAGAACTGGTTCACAGCAGACCAACGTTGATGATGATTTCAGAAATAATGGTACAGAAGTTGGAAGCCCATTAACTAACCCTGAATATGTAGAAGCTGCTATCAGTGCCCCTTTTCCATCAAGGTACGTTGGGAAAAAGGCTGGTGATGAAACATTCTGCGTGATTTTTAAGCTTTTAAAGCTGTTTAAACTTCTTTGTTTACAGTTCTTCGTCGCTGATGTGCAATATAGCCAGCAAAAGTGTATTGCGATCCAATGCTCCAAGCTTTTATCCTACTAACATGCCTGCTTCTGCATCCCAGAGTGCTTCAGTATTTAATCCCAACCAGATGCCAGCTCTTCCTAGTCAACCTGCTCCAATTGGTGGTAAAGATTTGTAATGCTCGAGATCATGTGTTTCCTAATGTTTAACATCGATTGATCTTGGAATCAAACGCTTAATTCACAAGTTTTTAATTTCGCTCTGGATCAATTCGCTGTCATAAATAGCTTGGTCCAATCAAAAATTCCTACGTTAGTACCTCGCATGTTTTGTGGTTTATTCAGACTGGTGAAAACTCTTTGTTTCGCAGTGTTTTCAAGCCGTTCTTCATCGGATTACTTCGATAATCTGGAGCAAAGCCGCAATGGAATTCGATCTTCGCCATGGAGTGCTGGATTGAGCGATACATCCAACGGATCTTCTTACTCATTTCGGTCTCTCTTCAACAGCAGTTCCGGTTTGGGTTGCAATGAGCGTGGAAACTCTTGTAGTCCAACTTCATCTCTTGGTGCCCAATTCGCACGTTCATCTCCTACTTTCTCTGACATAGATTTCCCTTCTGTTTCGACCACTTCGACTGGATCATTTAGATTTCCTTCCAGTCGGGTTGCGTCCGAAGAATCATCTGCCAGCAGTCTTTTTTCATCTGATGCTGGAAGCTTGTTCTCATCCGCGGCTACGCCAGTTGTGAACATCGAAAGCGGTTACTCTTCTGGTAAGTCCCTCTGACCTACGCGACTTATGAAGAGAAGCCGTGCTTTGCTAACGTTGCTTTCGTTTTAGGTAGCGCCACCGACAGCGATGCTCCTGGTTCACCTCCTGAAAACAACCTTTGTGGACCAGAATTTATGGCGCGAGTTGCTGAGAAGCAACTGTCAGGTCGTTCGCAGATGTGTGTGATATGCAACGAAAGCAAAGTGGCTGTAGCACTTGTGCCTTGTGGCCATCATCTGTTTTGCCACGCTTGCGCTAACAAAATCGTTGAGCAGCCTTATTCCTTCTGTCCTTGCTGCCAAGTGCCTGCCAAAATGGCTTTGCCCATTAAAAAGTAACTCTTCAATTTATCTGTACATATACTTTCGGAGTGCCAAGCTTTTTTGTTTAGTCTTAACTATTACGAGGACCGAATATTTCGTTTAATGCGGTATGCTTGTACTCAAAAAGCACTAATTTTGCTACATTTCCAGTGAATTCTTTTGTTCTGTCAGTCTCTTAATTTTATTTTCTGCGGAGAGCATCAACGCTATGTTCATGACTTGAAGCATAGCTTCTTGCCCAAGACGAACTGCCATTTTTGTATTTTGCTTTTATTGTGTTGGCTTAGCTGCTGCGTGCGTGGTATTCGTTGGTCTAGTCAAACACGTGTGTACACTGTGGTCTAGGTCAGAAGAAGTGTTGACTACGGGCTTCGTTTTTACACATTCTCTTCTAAAAACAATCATGCCTTGGTCTCCACTGCCTTACTATTTTTGTATGTGCTCGATAATGTTGAACGTTTTGACCTGTTGTATAGTGATTAATAGTGTTGTTAGGTTGGAATTTTACTTATTTATCGCCAAATAATATATTTTGTATGATTTTGAAATGCGGCAGGTTTTTATACGTACGTTCGTTACTGTCTACGTTTGTGTTCTTTTTAGTCACTGCTGCTGTTCGCAAAATTTTTTGTAAGCTGTATGTTTCTGTTGTAAATTTTGCATTTGCGTAAAGAGCGAAGCTTTAGTTATCTTATTGATTGTGAACAAAAGCTTATGGAGCTGCCGTGATCGCTATGCATTGGCACAATGCTTTCCAACTTGACACAATGTTTTTGTTTGATTGTTTTTACAAAAATGTCCGACGTCTGCTGTGATTTTCACTGGTGCTGAGTTTTTTCGTTTTCAAAATAACACATCTGCTAATTGCACGTTGGCGCCGACGCACAATGACAAATAATTCGATTAGAAAGTTCTTTATTTAAAGTTGGCTTGCCACTTATCATGGCGCTTTGAAAAATTAGGGAATTTTGATGCGTTATGCAAGCGGCGTTATTGAAAGGTTGCTGCTGCATTTGTATGCCTATTTCAGTTAATAATGATCGTTACTGTGTGATTCAACTGAAGTGAATACGATCGTTGAAAAAAACGCCGTATGTGGCTGTGCACTTGCAGTTTAGTTTTACACTTCACGTTTTTCAGTTGTGTGCACCGGATACCACGTGACTTTACATGTGATGTAGTTCCGGCCTTTGTACAAACCAAGCTGTTGTGCGCGGCTACAAAACTTACTTGGCGGCGTAATTACGTTTGAGAGGTTGTTAATAGTTTAATTTTTTGTGCCAATAAAGTTGTTTTCTTTCGTTTCTTCAACCCGCTTGGGCTTTCTTAGGCCAGATTCTAATCTGTAAAGTTGCTTTGCTCCAATGAAAACGACTTTGAAGAAGTTATTGTCACAGTAATTTGTTGTAACTTCATAAGCTATTACTGTGTACGACCGGCCGGTGAGCTCAGGTGTGAAAGACATTGCTGTCGCTGCGGTAGGTCTCCGGTTCGATTCCCGGGCCGGTCTAATAGAGCAGCGTCGGCACCTCTGCGACGTTTTTTCAAAGCTGCTTGGACGGTCATCGTTACACGCTTCGGCGTAATACCGCAAAATATAATAAAGATTTGATTTTTCGATATCGAGTACGATTACTACAGCAGTGGAGATGGCAGCAGCTGTAGTTTCATTGCTTTGCCTGCAGTGGTAACAAATTAACATCTTTGTGCAATGCAATACCTGTAGTTGTATTTTTCGCTCAGTGATCCCAATTCTTCAGGTGAAATCGCGATGACGGTAGAAGAACAGTTAGTGAGACGTCCCAACAGCGGTAGATCAAGGGGGGATGCATGCGCTCCAGCCATTTTCAACAATGTTTTAGATGAACAAAAATTTTCCAGGATTTCGAGCCTTTCCGATATATGTAACAAAAATGCTTGGGCGTTAAGCACGCGTGCATCGAAAATGTGCGAACAAAACGCACCGCATTATGTGAACTGTGAAGGACTAATTGTAAGCAAAAAATTTGCCTTAACCATTGTTCAAAAACCACTGAAATGGCCCTTATAGTATGTGACTTTTTTAAAATCTTCCGGGGGAGCATGCCCACGTAACCCCCTAGAGCAGTTTTGGTTTTCTCAAGTTGCTTCAAATTAACTCAGTCACAAAACAACGCTCAAAAAATGCAGCCTCCCAGCTTAAAAAAGTTCTGAATACCGCGCTGACATGGACACATACTCAAAAAAATGCTTATTTACGCTCTTTTTCGGATCTAACGTTTTTCTGTTTGGTTAACAACTTCGTTCAAAACTGCATCCCCGGGCTCCCTCCAACGTTTTTTGAATCCGCTACTGCGTCAGCGTCCCAAAGCAAAACTTGTTTCACAAATATGCCCTAACTGGCATGATTTTAATCAATGGGATTAGTAACTCGTGTCAAGCTGCAAATGTGGAGCAATTCAAGGGTTCTATCGCAAATCATCGAAGTTCATTGGCGGGTACAGATGAGGAGCGATCGTCCAACCCTATAGCAGCGAAGAGTGAACATCTGTAAAAGCTATATGAGAATACAACGTCTGTTCGCGTTTTCACGTCCCGTAAAATCACAAGTAAATCCCCCCGAACAAAAATCCTGCATTCCCCGCTGGGCTCAATTAAGCTACTATTTACTTTTCGCTATTAGTCAACCAAAAATATCTCTATGACATACGGTAATGGAACAAACAATACCTTCGATCGTAGCCACGCACGTGTATGGTAAGTGCACTTATCTTATGTATTTATAAGACTATAACAATCAATTTACTCAGCAGAACCGGCAAAATTTGGTACGAGTGTCTACACATTCACATCAAGAGACGGGAGTATATCCTCTTAATCCGCTGTTGACTTAAATTCACCACTCGCAGAGGAATTCAACAAATTATCGACATGTCTCGTGATATTCGTCGCACGTGTTGTAGGCCTATCTACAGTTGTCAAGTAATCATGCCAGAGTAGTCGACTTAGGGGGTCCAAACGTTTATCAGGGGGGGGCCAAAGTTTAAAATTTAGCACAAAAGCCGCTGTCTTCAATAGAGAAAGCTTGTTAATTGGGGGGCCAAGCATGTCGATTGGGGGGGCTAGCCCCCCTGGCCACCCCTTGGAGCCGGCCCTGAATCATGCTCATGCACGCCTTTGCACTTACAGTAACTGCAGCTGACTATTATTGTTTGCCGTTGCGTTGTTTTATCGGCGCCAACGAGGTTGAAAACCAAATTGTGCGATTAAAAATCATAATAAGGATTCAATAAAAAAGAAACGCAGAATAACATTGATGTGATATGCTTGGTACGTAAAGAAAGGGCATGTACGCATAAACACAAAGCAGAGTCTCGACAGCTGCTGCAGCCTGCAGTTATACAGGGTGTCCCAAAAAAAATGCCTGTACTTTTAAATGACGTCCACGAGTTAGTAAGATCGAAACTGAAACTCACCGTAACCGTCGAACTATAGCAGCGGTTTGGACGATTTTGAAAATGGCAACCGCTAAAGTTTCGTGCGTTGCGTTTAACTCATCACCAATAGTCCTTAGTATAGTGTTTTTAATGTTTTAATTCAAAGTTGAGTCGTTTTGCTAAAACAAAATATGGAGAAGCATTTCATCAGAATAATTTCAGTTGGCCTGCGATACCAATTTATTTTCAGTATTGTGTCAAATATGCATACCTTCTCAGCCAATGATTTCAAATGTTTAAATGGCGTTGAATTGATTCCAATCTTCTCAAACGAATTATAATTAGCATTATGTAAACTTTTATTGGCGTAGGACTAGAATAGCTCATATAAACAATTTGATTACTGCTCTTGGGCAAAAGTTTTTTAGATAAATTTGTCACTACTGCTTCTGAGTTGGACGTTGTGTCAGACAGAGATTTTCAAGGTTCAAACTCGGAGCTTTTTTCAAGCCGAAAACATCACAAACAAAATCGGATTAATCTGTTGCTTGACAAAGCTGCAGCTATTGGCTCTCTCCACAAAGTTGATCTGGGTACCTTAGTTTCAAATTTTTTAATTCAAAAACAAGCGGTTTGTGGCATGCCAAAGGCAGATTTGACTAGCTGACACGACTCTCGCGCTGTTTTGACATCGGTTTTAAAAATTTTTATAATAATTTATTGTCTTGATTTTTCATTACTAATAGATTTTTTTGAGAGAAGTTGTCGTTACGTAGCAAACTGTTCAATTGCACCTTTTCCATATTCATCGAAACAAGTTGTAACTGACTGTACAAACAGTCAAACACTATCACTTTAAGTCATTAATCATGCAATTAAATGCAATATAATTTTCCCAACCAATTGAGAATTGTTGCACGTTGCCATAAGCGTATTGAAAAAACGAGGCAATCGGCTACCCACCACCGAAATGTTTCGTCCATAATTTCCTTTTTTTGAAATGTTGATCTGGGATTAATCAAGATTTGTGACAACCGCAGTTATATTCAGACAAAACAAAAAATAACAAATATCATCGAAGTAGAGATATAATCGGTATTGTAGCGGTAGATGGAATCGTACTGTTATGTTACAATTACTGCCATCAGTCCCCTAGACATCGTTGGCTTTACCCAAGTAACTGGTAGTAGTAGTAATTTATTTGTCTGGCACATGAAGAAAAAAAGAACACAAAATATACGAATCGAAACAACACAGTTTAACTTCACATTTACATAAATCAACAACATGTTTATACAATTGCCGAATCGGGAGACTGCGATGTGATCATGAAAGGTCTTTGAATCAAGCAGCCACCCCAGACATTATTCGGTCGCTTAAAAATAATGAGATGAAATTTCATGGTATTCTAAAATCTTGATTAGCACATACAATCCACGTATAGGAACAAGCGTTTTACAAGTTGTACAGATGTCAGTTCTTACATTAATTATCCACGTGATAAGTAGCTATAAGTTACTTTTCGTACTTAGTTTTAAATTTTCTAAACGAAAAGATTTTAAATGCAGGGGAAAACGAATTCCAGATTTTAGTGATCTGAAACTGTATAAACCTTTGACAACGTTGAGTTGAAAATTTTATTAAATGAAAACTTTTTTGGGTTTGGGATCTTGTTTGTCTACTATGGATTGTGAAGAGTTCAGTGAATAGAGAGAATATGGCAGGAGGAAGGAGATTATGAGAGTGTTGGTGCATTAGTTTACCAATTTCGAATGAAAAAAGTTCATTAATTTTTAAAATGCCTAATTCGAAAGAGAGAGGTGTAATAGAAGAAAAACGGTTGCTATTGCATATAACCAGTATAACCTTATTTTGAAGGAGTTGAGTTTTTGAGTAGTTTATATTTTTGATGGATGCAACCCCACAGGGGAAGAGCATAATGGTAAATGCGGATGAACAAAGGCATGCAGGGGCGTGCCCAGAAATTTGAAAGGGGGGGGACCGCAATTTAAAGCCGTCCGTTTTCCGCCCAAAGTCAAGTGAAGAGTAAAAAAAAAAGATCAACACATGCGCAGATGTCTAATTTTCCTCCCAAAGTCAAGCGAAGAGCAAAAAAAGGTCATCACGCCCTCAGCTTGTCCTTTATACGTATATCACCTTCACACCACGAAAGTTTTGTGCATTTGTCTGTGGGGAGGGGGCTGACATAATATAGAAGGAGAAGAGTGGATTTGGGAAACAGAAAACGGAGCTTGCTTAAGATACCTACACCTTTGGCCACCTTGACCGCAATTTGTTTGATATGATTTTTAAATAGAAGTTCCGAGTCCAAGTTAATACCGAGATATCTACATGATTCTTGGCAAATTACTAAGGAGTTGTCATAATATATCCTTAACAGCTTGCCAAGAATCATAAAAGTTATTTTTTGCTGTCCGTAAATTGGCAAAATGTATTGCAAGTCGGTGGACAGAGTTTGCGCAATGCAGTTACAAGCTTAAAAATGAAAGAAAGCTGAAAAAACGCCCAATTAGACTTGACTTCGAAATCAACGGCTCAATTTTTTTAGTATTGCTTGTCACTTTGCTAACGATCGGGTTGCAATATTATAAGTTGTCTGATAACCAAACTACCAACTAGGCCTACATCATAATACCGAAGATTTGTAGCAAGTTCAGGCCAGAATGTCCTAAAAGTGCGAAGTGTTGACGAAGTAATTAATGGAGATCTAGTATTTACTTGTGGTGACTGTAGTTAATCGACCTTTGGAATCATCAGTGTTAATCACTATCTTAACCCCTAAAAAGATAATCTCATTCGATTCAGTCTACGGATCAATACATTTGACAAAACCTTCCAGTTGGTGCTAATGTTAAAATTCATTAATCCAACGGTAGCCCCGTGTGGTTTTGCTTCATTTTCAAGCCGATGTTATTGTAAAGTGACAAAGTCTTAATTTCGCAAACGTTTAAAACGTGAAGTTAATGTGCTTTCGTAGCACCACTAATCAGACCAAAACTCATTTGAAAAAAAGTTGAGAGACCATTCATTGTTCAAAATTTTGTTTATTAACATCATTGATTCACTTTACAAAGGTAATGTTAAAACCTTCTAAATTGTACCATCTAAAACTCCACTGACCTATTTACAAAGCAGCAGGGAATTCGCCAACCTAAATTCATTCAGTTGATAATAGGCGGTTTTGCATTTTAGTAGGTCAACGGTCAACGTATAATTGAAAACGTCGATTACGAGCTAATCAGCGTCTTTTTTCAATGACGGTTTTCCTCTTTTATGAGGGTCACTGCCTTTTAATTTCCTTTTTCCTGCGGACGATATCCAAGAATGATAATATTGTAGTAAAGTGGTTTTATGTATATTAAAAAAAATTAGTTTAAGAGAACTTAGTCGATCATTTATGACTGTTTATACCGCTCGATACCGAAGTTTCTATAATTATGCGGTACGACGACGCTATCAAAGTTTTGGTCCTCAACTATAAAGTACTAGACTGTACTTTCGTAAAAATTAAAAGTATGTTGTAAAAATCAAAAGTGCAATTGTCAATGGTAAGTTTATTTTCGTGAGCACCTGGTCGGCTACGGAACATAATAATTATGCTCCTTAAACCAAAGGTGCTGGTTAAACTGAAAAAAATTCAAACATTTACGAAATAATATTGCGGCTGAGCATAAGATAAGCTGCATATATTTGATTTTGCTGGAATTAAACTACTATGGCTTTGCCCATTATTATCAATGTTGTTGCATTTTTTTGATGCACGATTTTGCCATAATATTGCACTTCTCACATAATATTAAAGAAGCATCGCTTGGACTATTTCTTCTCATTTTAATCTCTCACTAAATGAAACCTTAATCATTCTAATAAATAATTACGGACCACTTTAGCTATTCAACTCTTCAGCAATAAGACTTCTTGGTTAACTAGTGACCTTTTGAAAAACATGATTTTCATGCTAACTTGAAAATTAATAAGTTTTTTAATCAAATAAAAAGTTTATGAACTGCGAGTGTTGCCTGGCCTAGCAGGTGTTAGTATGTATTAAAAGTGAGATATGTAGCTTAACTTAATCTTGTTTTAATTAGACGCATTTTTTTGTGGTTTGTAGGTTAAATGACTGCAGGAGATGCAAAGATTTCGAAACTGGACAAATGTTCTGGTCAAATGTTCTCGTGATTTGTAGTGGTCAAATGATCAAATGTTCTCGTGATTATTCTGTAGTTGCGACAAATCCAGCAATAGGGGCCGCTTTTCACCATTCTTTTCATCATTGCACCAATAATAAGATTTGTGTTGTGTTCAGCACCAGTTTTATTGTTGTTCATCTTTGAGTTTTGATCGATGAACTACAATACTTATCTGTTAGGCATGAATTCAATTATCTCTGCTTTCCCACAGTCAAGATGCATTTAATGATAAAGATAAGTGTTTTTAAATATCTCGAAGAGTTTTGTCCCCTATTAAAATCTTTTCCGAAAGAAACACTTGTAGGCTGTGACTGCTAAAAGATGAGAAACGATATTACCGGGTCAAGAGCTCACTTGATCAAAAGTCGTTTCCTTGTGTTTCAGCACTAGAAATGAATAGCTCAAAACCCCGTCTGCCCATGGGATGAATCATACATTGCCTCTGATTTCATTAACGCCTGACGCAAACAACAAACTTAGGTAGGCGTATGTACAAACTTTCATAGAACCGGTCAGTCTTTTAAACCCGTTGGCTTTCTTCAACTATGAGATGAAATGATATAACTAAAGTCTGGGCCTACACTACAGCATACCAAGCATTTTTGCACACGGTACAAACAAAACATAAGATTTTGTTTGCGTTTATTAATATTTGAGGCATACTTACGGTACTAACGCAATGTTCGTTTGCAAAATGATAGATCAGTCCACAACATCATGAAATCTTAAGCCAATTCGCAAGAGTATGACCACTTCAAATCAGCCTTATAATAAGCAAAACGAATTTTTCTTCAATTCAAGAAATCAGTAGACGGAAAAACTCAAACCAATGTTATATTCAAGAAATGCAAAATTTTGTCGGCAGAATTTTTTTTCACATGGAATTTTCAAGATCTTAATTCATGCCACGAAAACAGCGCTATGAACTTTTGAGTTGAAACTTACTCTAATTTAATCCTGAAATTTGATCGTACTAGTCACAAGCAAGTGTTTGTTTTGTTGTTTTTCAATGTAGCAGCTTTCGTCAAGCCGAGGAACAGGTCAGTTGTGAAGTGTTAAAACGATTTTACTCCCTTATATGGGCAATGCGGCGTTGTATCGTCAAATCAACTCAATTATCCCTCAACTCAATTAGGTCACTGCTGCGACAGGCACATTTCATCGCCAACTGCTAGCAAAAGCTCATCTCGAACTTACTGGTACATCTGGTAATTTTTTCCCCCTTGAAAATTTTTAGTTCTGCAAGAATACAAGTACTTGTTTCTATGCTTTTAGATGCACAAAACTACAAAATAGTATCTGGTTTTTGCTTACACTTATTCCTAGCTCTACGAACCCTGCCAAAATCGGGTAATGTAGAAGGTTTGCCGTCAGTATTGACAGTTGCAATTGTGAAATCATAAGATAGCAATATCAACGGCTGATAGGTAACATTACCTCCTAAATCTTAAACCCACCCCAGGAAACTTTGTCGTGTATTTGTTGTTTTTAAACACTTGCATTGAATGTTGCAATAACTTCCGTCATAGTAATTGCATGAACGCTACATGCAACGAAAAACGTTATTTGATGGGTCGATGGTCGAAACTAAACAACCAAACATATCTTTTCCACCAAGCTTTGTTACATACCAACTTCCGCTAACGATGCATTTCCTTTGTAGAGCTGTTGCAGTGAGCAATGTTTACTGCTGATGCTTGTATTTTTTCCTTGCAATTCAATTAAATTTAACGATGCAACTCTCGCAATATTAATGTTTGCCCCGTTGGCTAGAACGGTGTCTCTATTCCAAATACGACTACAGATACTGCACCATTTTTACAGAAAGGGTATCTTATTTTTATTTCAAAAATTACCAGTACCAACAACACAAAAAATTTGCAGCAAAACACGTAGCACCTTGAAGAATGTACGGAGAAAAAAAGTTGAAATAACAGCACACGTCGAATAGACTTGCCCGCATGCGGAAAATGAAATGTTATTATTACAAACATTTCCAACCAAGATTGAAAGGATGGTAATGGGACATCTACATATGATTACGAATGACACATCTGTGCGGCAATGCAGTGGAATGATTATGAAATATGTTATTTGGTGCTTTTTAACAACTTAGGCCTTGATCACCAACAGAAATCAATAATACTTCCATGAATTGAAATTTTGACATTTTTATTTCACCTTTTTCCCATCTTATCATGAAGTGTGGTTAAGTGGTTATTGCTTTTCATCTGTAGAAAACTTGGAAAATTCTACGCTTGAACCACCTACGGCCAAGAGCTGGTAAATGGTGATTCGAGCATTGAAAAAACGTGTCTTCGCGAAGTTACAATGTTCGACTTTGCAGACTGCGATGAGATTAAACTAATTAGCACTTTGAGAAGTGGTGACCAAACAACTGCAGTGTTAGGTTGTTGATTAAAGTTTTGCGGCGCATCAGTTCAGAGAAAATTGTTTTTGTAAAAGCTTCTTGAGGAAACGTTGCTTGGGCACTTAGTCACGTCACTTCCTCTAACATGTCGGCTGAGAGCAAATCAGCTGAACACGAGTTTTTTGGCCAAAATTTTGCAACGCCTCAAGGTTTTCAGAGAATGAAATAATAATAAAGCGGCGGCATTTTGCAACAACTTACTCAATTAAAAAGGTAAACTCAAAAGCTTGTGTGCTCATATTTTTGGATTCATCCAAATACTGCATCGTGGCTGCAAAAATTTTTCACAAAATTAAGACACGATTTTCACAGAATGTGTGTTTTTTAATTCAAGCGGTTACGTAAATGTACCTTTGCGGATATTTGCCAGAATCTAACGCCGAAGCTCACTTTAGAATGGTTTTACTAGTATGTAGAAATGTGCGCAGAAACTTTTTTCGGTAATTGTAGGGGTTGGTTAGGCAGCTTTTCCACAATAATGCACCTTCTTTCTGGAAGACTTTGAGCGATTACGGCTTTTAATGTGTAGCTTATTAAAGAGGCCGGAGGGTGGCGCTTGCATGGAACCCCACTGCAGTGAACTACTGCTTGTATCACCAATCGAGCCGCCCTCTCGTGAGCGAAAATATACTAGCAACATCAAATTTGTAGATTGCAAGACAAAGGGTTGCACTGTAGTACTGATTTTTCATTTTCAAGGCAAGAAAAAACGTCAACATTCAACACCTATGAATGCGTAACAAAACATAACGAAACAGTGACAAAATGGTTTCTTGAAATCTTCACCAAAATATTGAGCTGCAGCGTCAATTACGTACGTTTGTAATTTTATATTCACTTTATACTCAACTATATTTATGGCCACTTTTTCATGTCGAGCCAAGTTTTCTTTTTGTGAGAAAGCAAATTTTTTGACTCAAAATAAAGAAAAGCAAATAGGATTACGGAATGCCACTGGTTTGCTAGCGATTAACCACGAGGTAATTTAACAAGCTCTACAGTTTGCGCGGGAAGATTACGAAGTTTTATATTTACCGTAGACGCTAAAGTAAATAGAACACTTCTGAAAAGTCAAACAGCTCACTATTTCCTCTATTGCACAACTGTTGCCATTGAACAGACTGAGCTACACGAGGTCGTTTTTCACTTTTTTGATGGAATGTCAGCTGTGGTCTCACGTGATGATAACCACGTGCTTATCTAAAATTTGCTCAAGATTTTACCTTTTGCGTCATCTAGCGGTGCACACACAAAGTTCTTTTTAACCTTGCAGCGATAATACAGCATGGCGAGGTTTCGATTTCGTCATAATTTATCTTCTTTTCGCGATAAAGACGCTATTGCGGTTATTCATGAGAAAAATGCATATACCTTAAAAGTTAACGTTGTTTTTCAGTTTTTCAGATTGTTTTGGTCAGTGGTGGTCTTGGGAATTGTCAAACCGAGCGGTCGCACGTCCTCCCCTTTGCAAACGAAACTTTTCTCTATGAGGCGCCGTTTGGAAAAAATAATTTAGGAATTCACATATTTTTATATAGGAAATTTCCTATACGTAGGCTTAGATAGACAAATAAGTGGTTTAAAACAGCCGAAAATATTAACGCAAAATATATAGATATTTTCTGTATAGCCTATCATTTAAGACAAATTATTGCTCAAATTAGTCAAAAAACGCACCGCAAAACACATCGGAAATTTCCTATACACTATATGAGACAAATTATTGCTCAAATTAACCAAAAAATGCAGCGCAAAACATATAGGAAATTTCCTATATATTATATGAGACAAATTATTGCTCAAATTAGCCAAAAAATGCAGCGCAAAACTTATAGGAAATTTCCTAGGTTACATACTGTAGTATATGAGACAAATTATTGCTCAAATTAGCCTAAAAACGCAGCGCAAAACATATAGGAAATTTCCTATACAAAATAAGTTATTGCTCAAATTAGCCAAAAAATGCAGCGCCATACAAATAGGAAATTTCCAATATAAGATACTGAATAAGTAGGGCCCGCTAAAGTCAATAAAGTCAAAATTTTTTCAGGACCTTGTTACGTGATCAAATGTGTACTAACGTTCGTTTCAGGTGTTCAGGAGTCTGTTTTGGTAGATTTTATAAGTCAAAATAAAGTCAAAATTTTGCATAAAGTCAAAATTTGTCAAAATGGTCTTTATCAAAAATTTCCTTACAAAAACGAACAAATTTATTTTTTTTTAAATATTTTTTTGAATTTTTGAGCTGTTATTAAAATTTTATGTGCAGTTTTATTTGATTTTAAACTTTTGAAATAGTTGCAAAATTTGCACTATCGTCACAATAATGCGTGCGGTAATTGAGAAGAAAATAGCACTTATTATGCATGAAACGTCATTGTTGATGCATAAATACATAATTGTTAGACAATCAATCTAATCCTATAAAAGCCTTGCGCTCTTTACACGTGGTCTTTTAAGTTGTAGCTTGCAAAGCAAAGAATGTCAAAACAAGCCATAATCTTCTATAGCGAAAGTTAGGCAAACTTGCCAGGATTATCCGGATGAGTTTTCGGCAACTCCTGCCGGCGACTTGCGATGCAACCTTTGCGACGTGTTAGTCAAATGCGACAAAAAGTTTTTTGTGGAAAGCTACCGAAAAAGTAAGCAACACCAAGGAAAATTGGAGACGAAGAGCAAATCTCAAAGTAAGCAAACCTTTTTACATTTCGATCAAGTAAACTTCAAGGAACAGGTTGTGTTTTCATTCTTAGCTGCAGATATCCCACTTCATAAACTGAACCATCCTTCTTTAAAGTCTCTGTTTGCTAGAATGGGAAAAGTACTGCCTTCGGAGACTGCAGCCCGGGCATGTGTTGCTAAATTGGCATCCCAAAAAGAGGAACAAATTCAAGAATTACTTCGTGACAAACATTTTTTTTGATTGTGGATGAAGCAGAGGTTTCTAAACAAAAGTATATTAGTGTGCTTGTGGGCAGCTTAGATGCTCCAAATCAGACATTCCTCGTTAATTGCCATCCACTTGACAGCGGTCGCAATGTTAATAGCAGTATTATTCTGCACACTGTGGATGACATATTGCGACAACTTGAAATAAAACGCGAGAATTCTTCATTGCTCTTGACTAATGCTGCTCGGTACATGTATTCGGCTGGAAAGACATTAAAGGAATTATACCCTTCTTTGATGCATGTTACCTGCGTTGCGCACTTACTACATCACTGCGCTATGCGTGTGCGTGCTCATTTTAAAAATATTGATGAAGTAATAGCAACGATCAAGGCAGCAACAATCAAAGATCGCAAGAAAGATTTTCATGATACTGGTCTGCCATCTCCTCCTGACCTTGTAATTACAAGATGGGCAACTTGGCTTAGAGCTGCCTTATATTATAGTGAGAACCTTCCAGCTGTTCGTACCATTGTCAACAATTGGACAAGTGCAGGCCTCTAAGTCAGCAGAGCAAAAGACGCTATCAATGTGGAAGGTTTGATGTCGGACTTGGTTAAAATAAATCAATACCGGACTCTAGCAGCCAACGTAGAGTTCTTAGAAGGAAGTGCCTGCACAATAACCAAAGCATACGGACTGCTGAAGAATATGCAATTCGGTGATGATCCTTGCGCAATTAAAAACTACATTAACAAACGACTATCCAACTCTGATTTAGAAACAATAATAAACTGTACCAACTTGACAATTGACCCAACAAGCTACGCACTATTGCAAAAAGCCCAGCCAACCTCTGCTGCTGTTGAGAGGTCGTTTTCTATGCTCAATAAATTACTGAGAAAAGGCAGAAATTTTGATGTTAAGAACGCAAAAAAATATATGAAGCTGTATTTCAATAAAACGTCCTTGTAATTATACTGCGTGGCTTTCGTTAAAAAAATCATAGACATACTGTTAGTGTACAGTACAGTTGCGATAGCAACGCAATTTTTGTATTACACACTAATTGATACCGGTACACACAATGGCTCGTTATCCTAGGTTTTAACGTCATGCGTCGCTTTGTTGCATTAGCTTCAACACTGAGCAATTGAGAAAATGTTCGAAGTAGGCTACCTTTTTCTTTAAAAACTTAAGTAAATTGCAGATTATAAAACATATTTAATTTATAAAATGCAACAAGACATAAATAATACGCGGAAGCGGTTAAGTCAAAATAAAGTCAAAACTTTACTAAAATAAAGTCAAAAATATATTTTTTTAGGTAAAAAAAAAAATGGCCCTATGTATAAGACAAATTATTGCATAAATTTTCCAAAAAAAAGCAGCACAAAACGTACGGTATAGGATGCTTTGCGCAGCTTTTTTGGCAAATTTATGCAATAATTTGTCGTATATATCATATCGGAAATTTCCTGAAGTATTTTTTTCCAAACGACGACTCATAAATTTCCTATACATTTTGTGTCAGTTTTTCGGCTTTTTTAAGCCACATATTTGTCTTACATATAAATAAGAAATATCCTATATAGTATCTCGGACAAAATGAAGTTTAAATTGGCCGAAAAAACATGTGGAAAAACTTCTATTATTTTTTTCCAAACGGCGCCTCATAAATTTCCTATATATTTTGTGTCAGTTTTTTTGGCTATTTTAAGCCACATATTTGTCTTGTATATAAATAGGAGGTATCCTATACAATATATTGGAGAAATGTAGCTTAAATTGGCCGAAAAAACAAGTAGGAAAACCTAAATTATTTTTTTTCCAAACGGCGCCTCATATTCCTCAAAAAAAGAAGTGTTTTAAACTTAAAGAGTTTACGCGTCGATTCAAAATAATTTACTCGTAAACTTGTCTAAAACACTTCTTTTCTGTAAACTTGAACTAAACCCTAAAAATAAAAATATAACATATTTTTAGTAAAGTTGAATTGAAAGTAAAATGAATCTTGATTTTAATAAAATTGTTTTAGATGGAAGCATAAAAATGAACTGATAATTCGCTCATTTTTCTTGATCATCAAATCAAAATCAAAACTTCATTATACTCGCGGTATTACGACGCAGCGTGTAACGAGTGGCGAAGCCCATCTCCGCGGCTTAGCACCTGGGCTAGGTCTACACAGTTCGGAAGGAACGTCGCAGCGGTGGCAAGCCGTTGGCGACACTGTACCGATTTGGCCGGCCCGGGAATAGAATCCTAGATCCCCCGTGCCGATAGCGTGATAAGCGTGTGCGCTAAGCAACGAAGCTAATGGTCGGTCTTTCTTGATCATTCTTAAATCAAATTTGATTAATTTCAACACTTTCAAATAATTTGAGCTTAAACTGCAGCACCATGTATGACACCAAAACATTGTTTTTCCAAAAAACTTTACCCAAACACCATTGGTGTACCGTATTACTACTAGCAGAGGTGTGCATTCCGCAATTTGAAGCGCAAAGCACAACTTACGCTAGTTTTGCAATTGCGGAACTTGCGAAGCGCTTTAACGTACTGTTTTTAGTCGTTGCGCAACTTGCGCTGAGCTTCAAACAAATTAAGTGTTGCTATATGCCTTGCCATATTGGGCTTCCACCTATAAAACGTATCTGCTAAAATTAAAAAAATTTCAAAACAAAGCCTTAAGAATCATCTCGAAGTATCCCATTAGAAGCAGTATAATACCGCAGTACTATAAATTCAAGATTTTGAAACTTGAAGATCTATACAATTTAGAAATTGCCAAGTTTATGCATAAGTTTTTACACAAAAAATTGCCCATCAACTTTAACAACTATGTAACTTTAATTGTATTTCTGAGGTTTCTTTACATACAACACGTCATGTCTCTAATAGTAATATCTTTTCACCCCGTGTACACACTTCTCTTAGTCAACGATCAATAAAATATGTTGGTGCTAAAATATGGAATAATAGTTCTTTTGAAATTAAAAAACTGTCTTTTAATAAATTCAAAGAGATGTACTAAAACTTTTTTTTGCACATTTATAATGCCGAAACAACCCCGTAATATTATCTTATTTTACAAGAATTATTACTGTAGGCCTACATCTTTAAACACTGGATTTTATTAAAATTACGCATTGCCTAATCACTATTTATTAGTTTATTATAATACCTTTTATTCCTTTTTTTTTTAATTGCTTTTGTTTTTGCTTTTTCTTCAGTATTAAAAATAGCTGGGCTGCTGCTTGACTCGAAGACCAATCGCCCCTTCGCAGTTGCCCGTTGATTGTATTATTCTTGTGCTATTGTATGATGCTTTTGTGATTGCGAGTTAGCAACAAAAAATATACTTGGTCTGTTCTGCGCGTAATGCAGTTGCAAACTAAAAAAATGCAACAGCAAGCGCTTTGGTGCGCTGCGAACTGAAAAAAAATGCAACAGCTTGCACTCCACTGCGCTGCGAACGATAAAAAGTTGGTTGCGATTTGTAAGCGCAAGTTACTCAAGTTAGGAAAAGCAATTGTTTTTTAGTACCGTCTGAAAAGAGGAAACAACTCAAGCGAAGAATTAAGTAATGTAGCCTATATTTATATTTTATATACCCTCGTATTTACTTGCTAATTCAACCTCCTATCACGAGAAAGCGATTAATGCGCTATAACAAGCTGGCTTAGGAGTTGCCGGCCACCTGTCTACCACACCAAGATGGGGGAATCCGGCTGAGAGCCTTTCCCAACGGCATAGCTAGTAAACTTGCTGTCGTGTTCTCCAGAATCTTCACACTGGCTCCCACTGATGCTGAACGTCAAGCAGGGAAGCTGTAAATAGGAAATAGCCTACCAATTTTAAAGTCATTGGTTTGACCCGACCTGGAATTAAACCCGAGTCTACAGCTCCAGAGACGGACGCTCTTACCATTCGACTATCTGAGCTGTAAAAGTATCAAAATATCCTTTCGAATACGAGTCGAAAATCAACTATGAAATTTTGGAAACGCAAAAGTTTTCAGGATTTTTCAGGGTTTTTGTAGACTGTGGTTTTGCTGTTTTTGTGGTCGGAACTGAACTTTTTAAGGCCAGTTTTGTAAGATTTTTTTGATAGCTTGAGGTGGTCAAAAATTACTAGCTGATGGTCACAAATAAGGTCACCAATATAGCTAAGTTTTAAATAAAAATAGGGCTCATTGAGATTTAACATTCACAGGCTAACAACTATTTTGCGTGAATGTTAACTGTGTGATACCCCTGGAACGCGTTGTTCCGTATTTGTTAAATCATCTGATCACGGGATCATGTGTACCTTTAATCAAAAAAGCCAAATAAGGGATTTTTCTGAACAAAACTCAAACTAAACCTTGAACGAAGTTTTTGCAAATAAAATGAGTCGTGAAAAGGCTACTAACCGTTAATTAAATTTCTGTTGGCAGTTCATTTTTAATACTTTATTTTCAACATGGCTTTTTTCTAGTTTCAGCATGGTTTTTTCATTTTCAGCATGGTTTTTTACTACGAAACTCCATGGTTATGCATGCCGTGGTTGTATATCACAGGTTTATTTGGCAGATAGCAAGGCATTAGGTGGGTGGAATAAGCTGATAAGTGTTCCATAGGTCCCACGTGGGTGTTCCAAAGGTCTCAATCCTTCAGTCTTTGGGACTTATGCAACATTTAGCAAACTTTTGAAAATCGCTCCTAAGTTATGATCTACATTTTTAATTACTGAACTATTTTAAGGTATGGTAAGGCTTACCTGCTTACTAATGACAAGAAGCAGACAGTATTTCAACAATTTTTTTACTAAAATAAGCGAGTTAAGACCGTTTAAAAAAAATGTTCCATATAGGTACCTCACTTTCCTTAGTGTCTTTTGTTTCTACACCGTCAAAATGAATAGAACACAGCAATACACTGATACAGGAATTCAACTACAACAACATACCGGTAGCCTATCAAATTTGTTTAAAAAAAACAGCAGATTAATACAAAGCCACTGCAAAAACGATTTGTTTGCATAACTTTTGGTGCGGCTACAATCCGGTTCAATTGGTAAGGCTCACCCTAACCCCTAGTAATGCTCACTTGCGCCCCTAGCGGTCCTTGAGTTCTTGGGAGAAACAGTCCTTGTGATCCTTGTGCTTCTGCAGGTTTTAAGCAATATCGTCAACCGGGACTACTTTGTACACCGGGGTAACTTTGAACATTGCGGGGTAACTTTATACACTTTTGTTAAGCTCATAACAACCACATACAGATATCCCATTTTTCTCCTGTCAGGAAAAGTGAAATATTTTTTCTTTCATAATTTGCCATTTTTTTCAATTTTTCCAAAATTTTGGAATGCTCCAAACTGCCAAATCGGCGAATTCGGGGGTATATCTGTATTTTGCGGTGTTTCTAAATAGTGCATGCACGGGATATCCATTTCCGCGATGGCAACGATGTCTACAATGCTTAAGATGTCCAAAACATCTGCAATCTTGGAGATCGCAGGATGGAGATCGAGATCTTGGAGATCGATGTTCAGGATATCCAGTAAAATCATCCGCAGATCTTTAATTTTTTACAATCTGACAATAGCCACAATATCTACGGTAATTATTTTAGTTGCATCAACAAACCACAGCAAACGCTTCACAAATTTCACTCTCCCAGCTTTGGGTAAGCCTACCCACACTCCCCATCCCCCTTCCACATGCACATTCCTCTTTCACTGGTCCTGTCCTCTGTTTTACAATTTTTGATTTGGAAACTTTGTTTTTATTTTTAAATTGTACAAAGTAACTCCTTTAGAGGGCAACTTTGTCCAGTTTAAAGTCAGAAATTCATTGGGTATGGAAGTTAATGAAATGTACAAAGTTATCCCAAAATCGGGACAACTTTGTACACAATGAAACATTATTTTTTTGCCACGCATCGAGTCCCTTTAAAAAAATTAGTATAACATTAGATAGCTGGAGTCCCGAGTGTCAAGTTCCGCAAACAGAGTTGGTCAACTGGTGGCATCAAAGAGCTAAGTTCTTAAACAGGTAAAAATGTATAAATTTGCCCCGAACCCCGGTTGACGGTACCGGACCCGGATGCAAGCAGTACAGGTACGTGGTAGCGTTGTTTACAGACAAAGGTAAAGCATCAGTAGTCTAGCTCTGAGCTTGTTGATGATGTATATTGCTGGTATACCGGTAGACTTTTTAATCCAGCAGTGACTTGCAGGATGGATAAAGACTCTGAGAATGCTGGAATGCGTTTGGCTTCACTGTTCAACAGCTGACAAGCTGGACTCAATATGTTATGTGCTGATTTACAGATAGCGGTGCATCAATGCTTTTCTAGGTTATTGTACTCAGTAACCAGTAGGCCTACTAGTACAGTAGTAGACTGGATGGACTGTGGAGATACCGGTAAGCTGTGTTCCCCAATGGTGTCAAATTTGAAAAATAACTTTGTGTTTGGCAAAGTTTTTTTATTTCTCTTATGCCGGTATGTTCTCAAAAGATAAACTACCACAAGATAAATGTTCCCCATCGGATGATGACAATTTTATTTCTACAATTGCAACTAGCCTCTCTACTGCAGAGTGCAGACTGCTGAGACTGGTACCGGTATCTGGGTATAGTCTAGTGAGAGCAGATCGTACCGTATGCATTACCGCTAGGCCTACCAGTACTCTTTAAATGAAGGCAGTGATTATTTGTATGGGCCCATACAAATAAGCACTTGGTTGATTATATTATCGCTTCACACTAACTCCAATCCAGAGAGTGTGACTAAGTAATAAAATAAACAAAGTCCTTATTTGTAGGAGTTTGTAAGAATAGCCACTTCGTTAAATAAAGGTGTTTAAATTAACATTCTGTTCTGTAAAACAAACGTTAATGGTTGTACCTTGGCCACATGGGGAATTTGACTGGAGTGGTATTTACTGGGTATATAACTGATATAACTTGTTACATATCACTAACATTAAATATCTTTTGCTGTTTGGGGTATAGGCTACAAATTTGAAGGGGTGTTTCTGTGTTAGAGATGGGCAAATAGTAACCATTTGTTAAATAGTAACAGTTAAAAAGAAGTAACAGATAGTAGCAGATTCGTTTTGTGAAAATACTGATTCCAAATTGTATTCGTTTGCCATCCAGGATCGAAACTAGGCAATGCGTGGCCGGGTCCTACTAAAACCTGCAGGAGCACAAGGATCACATGGAGCACAAGGACCACTAGGACAACAAGGAACACAAGGATCACAAGCAATGTTCCCTTTAATTTTTTGTAGTCTGTGTGCGCAGAAACTTTGGCGAGTGCGCACTTTTTTAGAAATGACTAACGTTTGTGCAACAACCCATGAATAAAAAAAATGGTCATCATATCCGCAGATGTCCAATTTTTCGTTCATCAACCCCTCACCCCAGGGTAAGAAACCCTGTTTAAGCAAGTCCAAAAACAATTTTCCCCAACTTGCCAACCGAGAACATTGCTTCATCATGATATGTTTGTGTGCAGTAAATTTATGCGTGTGCGCAGTCTCTGAAACCCGTGTGCGTGCGCACACGTGCACAGCTTAGAGGGAACACTGATCACAAGGACCACTAGTGGCGCAATTGAGCTATTACTAAAAGCTGCAGGAGCACAAGGAGTGCTAGGAACTCAAACCTAACCGACCTAACCCTAACTGAACCGAATCCTAATGGAAACTAATCCGAACCGTACCTAACCCGAACTAAACCTGACCCCCATTGAACCTAACTCTCATTAAACCTATTCCTAATGTGCTCCATGCGTTCCTAATTGCGCCACTAGTGGTCCTTGTGATCTTTGCGCTCCTTGTGATCCTTGTGTACCTGCAGGTTTTAGCAATACCGTGCGTGGCCTCCCCTGAAATCATCTTCTGGGGCCTCGACAACCAATTTTCCCCCAAACATTGGGAGGAGACCAAAAAAAAAAAGGTCTTCACGGCTTTCAACGTCTTTTCTAAAGTAATCACTTGGAATGCTTAAGCACATCTCTGCTTTAAAGAAGATATTCCATACCCGGTACTTATTATCCATTACTTGTATTCGTTTAGGTAATCACGAATTGATGTTTGGGGGAAAATTGGACGTCGGAAGGCGTAAGGACCTTTTTATTTTTTTTTGGTCTTCCCCGATGTTTGGGAGAAAATTGGACGTCGGGCCCCTGAAGATGATTCCGAGGGAGGCCATGCATTGCCTAGTTTTTACACCGATGCTTGGTAGAGATGTGCTTAACCATTACTTTTGAGTGACGGTTCTAAGTTTTTACTTTAAGACTCTTAAGTAATCACTTAGAACTTAAAAGTAACGGTTAAGCACATCTCTACCAAACATTGGGTGATTACCAAAAAAAAAAAGATCTCCACGCCTTCCGGCGTCCAATTTTCCCCCAAACATCAGGTGAAGACCCCAAAAAAAAGGTCTTTACGCTTCTGATGCCCAATTTTCCCCCAAACATCAGGTGATGACCAAAATAAAAAATCTTTGATTCGTGATTACCTAAATGAATACAAGTAACGGATATAAAGTATCGAATATCTTTTCTAAAGTAATCGCCTGGAATCGTTACTCAAAAGTAATGGTTAAGCACATCTCTATTCTGTGTTTAGCTGATCAAGGTCAAGCTGTGGGTGTTCTGAAGGATGACTGGATGAGTAAACTTTTTACCTGAGTGTGGCTGATGCGGGCTAATAGCCCGAAGTCTTTCTCTATGGTATTCTGTTCTGTGTTGGGATATGCCAGTACTGGGTAATAGCATTAGGTGTGATGGTGTGAAGTGAAAATGCTATGCTTATACCTGTATACCCTGTCCACATGCCCAATTTTAGATGGTATATATTGCTAAAACCTGCAGGAGCACAAGGACTGCCTTTGCAAGTGAGTTAGCAGCACAAGGACCGCTTGGGGCACTAGTGAGTTATTACTTAGGATTAGGGTTCGGTTAGGGTTAGGGCACTTAGTAATAACTCACTAGCGCCCCTAGTGGTCCTTGTGCTCCTAACTCACTTGCAAAGGTGGTCCTTGTGCTCCTACAGGTTTTAGCAGGACCCATTTTAGAGGGTTTAAGGCCTGTGGTTCTTGTTTCGGTTTCTGCATCATACCGGTAATTGATATTTTGATGTCATTGCTAAAAAAGTGATTATGACATCGGAAATTAATAATAATGCAGAAACTAAAACCAAGAACTGTGGGCTTAAAGCCCACTAAAAATGAATTGGACAAGTGGATAGGGTATGACAGCACCGTATTAGTGGGTTTAAGTTGGAGGCAGAAATTGGATTATTTCATTTTCAACAGGTCCTGCTAGAACCTGCAGGAGCACTAGGACTGCCTTTGCCAGTGAGTTAGGAGCACAAGGACCGCTAGGGGCGCTAGTGAGTTATTACTAAAGGCCCTAACCGAACCCTAATCCTTATTAATGACTCACTAGCGGTCCTTGGGCTCCTAACTCACTTGCAAAGGAGGTTCTTCTGCTCCTGCAGGTTTTAGCGATATTGTTTTCAACAGTTGAATTCTTAAATGATAAGAACATAATTAGATAAAAGGCAGTGTGTGCACTGTGCATTCGAGGACAGTGGATCGATTTTGAACGCTAAATCCACAAATGGTGGATTGATTTCAATGGCTGAACCTATGGACCATGGATCGATTTCAATAGCTAAATCCCTGAAACGCAAAATCCACAGTTGTCGGTTGTGTTCATTTTAGTTCTAACACTGTCCATTTTAGTCTTGTCTTATCAATCACTCCCGGTGGCGCTGTCTGTTTTGGAACTCAGAGGTTAAGAAAAGTTTTAACCTCTTAGGCAGTAGTAGACTGATTACGGCACCAAAAAAATGAAACTTGCAGTTTGCTCTGGGGTATGCCCTTCCCCCTCACCTGAATACACCAGATGTCACTGCATAGCTTGTTTATCTTTTTCTTTGGTATGAACAAAAATTATTTCTACATCAATTAGTCAATTTTTAAAATAAAAACTTTCAAAAACAATTAAGTACCTGTAAATTAATTTTTTAATTTTTGAGTGTGGTAGACCGTACTACTATACCTGGAATGAAGTTAGTCAAGTACTAAAAGTTTGCTAAATATACATTGACTAGATTCTCTTTTAATTTTATCATTATTATGCTGTTTACCAATATGTCAATTTGATTTTAGTAATGCTGGAATGATTTGTTGACCAAGATACAACTGCAGATTGCAGAAATTAAAAAAATAATCCATGCCATGTAAAATCTGTTGTATCTCATGATTTTTATTGGATAGAGACTAGTGACTGATTTTTATTCGGTAGAGACGTAAGGTGCTGTCTATATCACAAGAGTGAAATTTTCCAATCTCCAATTCAATCCAATCAACCCGACCTAAAAAGTTGATGCTGCTGCGGCTGCCCAGGTCTTACCTGTGCTGATAATTCCAAATAGCATGGCAAACACAGACTAGTGTTATTCAATTCTCCATTGATAAAATGGGATTCTGTTTGTGAGGTTCGTTAATTGCTGCTCAGTCGGTCCTTTCATTGCCCAGGTGGTACTATACAAGAGTGTTATATACTTATGTGTATCAGTTTGCTGACTTGCCGACTCTCCCTTTCATTTGTGACTTTAGTGATATCGATAGCCTAGTTGTAAAAGGTGGCATTGTAGCTAGGATAATTTTAGTGTTTATGTCATTCCAATGTTAAACTTTAGCATAAAAAGCATGTCAAATCAACAAATTCTATCTGCAGAATTTTTATTGCTTCATCTTCTGGTATCAAAAAAATGTTTGAAGTAATCTTGACATTAAGATGAGACTCTGCATGTTCGATTGTTACGAATATAAAATCATTGTAATTTGATTGCTTGATGCAGGCTAGCACATGTCTTTTTTTATTATTTGGCGCTTGAAATTGATCAACGGTGAGTAGATTTAACCATTTATATTGATTCACGGTTTGTGGATTTTGCTATTGAAATCGATCTGCGGTTAGTGGATCTAACGTTAGAAATCGATCCACAGTTTGTGGATGCAGGCACTGCCTAAATATACTCTTGTTTAATATTTATTTTTGCTTTAAGCTTTATTTAACGGCTAGGCTTAATGTTTTACAGTTTATTTTTCAGAATTTTATGTGTTTGAAATAAAAAAAAATTTTAACTGAAACAGGGTGGTGGTAGTATATTATTAGAGTTTCTCAACAAAATTTTCTGCTTCAAAAATGGTGGCATGGGATGCTGCAATTGGTGTTGTAGCATTGATGGTTGGTTGTTGTTCCAATGTTTTTTTTCTGGAATATCTGATAAAGTAAGTTGCAACGCTACAATGTTTGTTGCAGCAAAATATGCACAGCCAATGAGCTTACGGCATAAACCTTATTTTAATCTTTTCATTTTGCAGTATGTCATCAAACAGTGGGAATTTGATAGTATTTTTCCAATACGTTTTTACCTCAGCGGAAGGATTAATCTCGTATAGTAAATTTGGAAAAACACCAAGGATTATTCCTTTGAAGTTAGTATGGTGTGCTTGCATTTTGGTAATAAATTTTCGTATTTGTTTCATCACTTTTTCCGTTTTAATGGATAAGATTTAATTATGTAATTAATTGAATTCTTGCGTAAGCTGTATTATCTGCTGCAACGTATAATACGGGTAGTTTCATTCCTAAGCATTTTATCTGACACTCTTCTGGATAAAATGTCACCCAGACACCAACAGGTTATCTTTTTTTTCTGATAGTCGTATTTCCAGGTTTCTCCAATTCTTACAATTTTTTCATAAACAATTGACTGTGGTATGGGATTTATAATCTTTATAAGTGATGAAGCGGATGTAATATTCTAGAAAAACTTTGTCACAATGTCCGTTAGGCTTACAATAGGCTTGTTACGTTAAAGATCATGCACTATTTTCTGTGGTATGAATGCAGCTATGCTGTAGTGTTTACATGTTGTAGCTATTGCTGCTTATATTATGTTCCATATGTATTGTTGCAGGAGTTATGCTGTGATGGTGTTCATGTTTGTCGTGGTCACTGTTACAAATATCATTTCGTTGAACTGCAATATACCTATTCCCTTGCATACAGTATTTAAATCTGTAAGTAAGAATTTATTCTATGCAATTAGTTTTATTCTTACCTGAAAGCAAACACTGTAGCGTTTGTTGCTGTTCAAATTTAAATCTGTGATAATGTATTTATAGCGATAGGCTTAAGAGAACTTTGCGATGTATATGTTTAAAACGTACATACTGTAGGTGCTTTATATTTTCCTCCTATAAAAGTTGTTGGCTTAGGCTTCGATGAATCGCTTGGTACAAACAAATTCTTAATAGTCGATTATGGTACCGATATCAAAACTTGTCTTATGCATCTAAATTTTTGCTTATTTATTCATTTAGTTGCATATTTATCCTCCTATCACAAGAAAGCGATCAATGCGCTATACGAGCTCACTCAGAAGTTGCCAGCCATCTGTCTACCTCACCAAGTTGGGTGAATCCCGCTAAGTGCCTTTCTTAACGGCACAACAAGTAAATTTGCCGGCTTGTTCTTCAACTTGTCCCTTTAATGCTGAGCGCCAAGCAGGGAAGCTGTGAATACCAATTTTAAAGTATTATGATTGGTTTGACCCGACTCGGAATCAAACCCAAGTCTACAGCTCTCGAAGCGGACGTTCTCACAACTCAGCCATCTGAGCTGTTAATAGGGTGTTCACAAAATCGTGATACAGCTTCAAATTTTTTTTTGTGAAGTCAATAATTCTCAAAATATCTTAACCAGGTTGGTTTTATCTTAATCAGGGCTGCCTTAAGTTTTTATCTAAAGTAAAATTTTGTGTTTTAGACATGATTTTTATTTGTTTCGTAAATATGTTAAATAAACCCCTAATCATTCAATAAGGGTTTATTTAGCACATTTATAAAAGTAGCATACGTTGGAATAGAGCTAGGCTTGGCTAGACCTATAAATACGATGTTTACCGGGCTTATATAATTTAATTGAAAACTTCGTTCTTTCGGTAAGACGTTACAAATAAGTACCTCAACTAAGATTTAGTCAGGTTTATTATTGATGTTTCGTTGGTCCAGGCGACCAACATCATCAAAATGATAAAGCGCTACGAGTTTAAACACTGCAGTCATAAAATGCTGCATAACATAAAATGCTGTCTAGAGTTTAAACTCGAAGCGCTTTATCATTCTGATGAGGTTGCTCGCCAGGACCAACGAAACATCAGTAATAAACCTGACTAAATCTTAGTTGAAGTATTTATTTGTGACGTCTTACGGGAAAAACGAAGTTTATAATCAGACATTCATAAAACGCATAAAAATCGTATCTGAAACACAAAATTTTACTTTTAATGAAAACTTTCAGCAGCACTGATTAAAATAAAACCAACCTGGTTAAGATTTTATGAGAAATGCTTTTACAAAAAAATTTTGAAATTGTATCAGGACTTCATGAACACCCTGTATAATTGCCTCTGGTTGAGTTTATGTTTATTATACCGGTACTTGTCTTAAATAAACTTTTTTTATTATTTTAGGGTTCTTTGATAGCCAATCTCTTCATTGGTTCAATGTTATTGAAGCGGTCTTATAGCATTTCAAAATATGTTGCAGTGTGCTTTCTTTCTGTGGGAATATTTATTTGTACTTTGGCTACTGTAAGTATAAACTTCTTTTTATGCCGAACATGTAGTCAAGTTTGCTTACAGAAAAGTAACGCAGCTTTTTGATGAGTGTGCAACCGAAATTGCTTTAACTTTAGTATATATATCGCTAGTTTTTTGAGTTAGGTAACAATGTAACAGCTGTGACATTTTTGATATATCATTTTCAACTTTCTTGTTTGCCTCCGATTTTATTTACTCTGCATGGCCTATATGCTGCTCACATTGCTATTCCAGTCTCGTTTTAAGGTGTTTGACTGTTTGTATGCGTTTTTTAAGTAAGAGTTATAACTTATCGGTGATTGAAGAAACTTCCAATAACGCAAGTAGCATTCTTTTTTTACAATTGGATATTTATTAAATTTTTTTTCCGGCCCAGATATATTTCTGATGTAGTAAACACATCTTTCATCAGTTTCTCATTTCTACAGAGCATGAGCAAAATAGCAAGTGCTGACACATTTGATGAAAAAGAACACTCACTGTTGTTGATAATTATTGGTGTGGTGCTGCTGACTACATCCTTGCTTACTTCTGCCAGACTTGGTGTATATCAGGAAGTTCTTTTTTCAAAATACGGTAAACAATCACGAGAAGCCGTGTTTTACTGCGTAAGTGCCTTGTTATTTGGTTTTGTCTTTAAACATGAACTAGTTTTAAAGTTCTGTCAAAATTATAAGACTGTTTATTATAGTACTTTTTATTATAAGACTATTATAATACTGTTTTTTTGTGAGCTTTTTGAGTGTACTTTTTATGAGGATGCTTTTCAGCAATGAAATTTTTAGTATTAAATGCTGTCGGCAGCTCACATAGCTTCTTGGGTGGTAGTACTGATACACTTTACATTGTTTCATTTTGGTATGGTTTACTCGTTTTGATAAAAGTTAAACAATATACTGATGATGAAGTTAAGCAAGATATCGGTCTACTTCGCTTAGTTGACGCTTAGCATGAAGGCAAAACTAAGGAATGAATTTTTGTCTTCTTTAGTTCATGTTTCGTTTTGTCTCTACTTAAGCAGCCGACCTTGTGAAAGACCAAACATGCCTGCACATTCAGAAAAGAGGAAGTTAGTTTGAACTACTGTAGTTTCGCAATCAAAACTTAAAACATTGTTGTGGAAATGGCACGGCTAAATATACCTTTCGAAAAGTTCTACAACCGTTATTTACCCAAATTACGTGCAACTCTACCCTAATTAAAATTTCTGTAGACACCTACCTCTACAGATAGTACGCAGCTAGTCACGCTTCAGATACGATTGCCCAAAAGGTTTGACGGAGTTGAGACCTACTTTTTCATGTTTAATGCAAGGTATTTCGTTTTTGAAGTGATAATTTCTTCCGGTCGATTGGGATTGGCGTTTCAGTATGTTTAAAAATTAAATTGCTTTTCGTTAGTAGGTTCTGTCATCACGCTTTTGGCGAATTCGTGTGATGCAGTGACTGGTGGTACAGTAAAAAACGTGCAATATCTTACCTTAATAATAACGCACACTTTTCTTTGTTACTCGTGTTGCGTAGACGTAGAACAGAAAAATTCCCATCTACAAGGCAAGTTGTGATTCGATGCTTGTAACTATACGGTCTGGCTTGATTGGTAGTTTCGTTACAATTTGTGTTGGAGTACTGTCAGTCTCACTGTTTTGTATTACGTCCTAGCTGCTGTAGTTGTTAAGAATGACCACACTTTAGTCGCTGTTATCTTGCGTAAATATACAGGAAATTCCGATGTAACATAAAATGACGTGAAAATTTCGTTTACCTTGCGTCATACAGTTTTATTGTGAGTGCCTGAAGTGTCAGAATGGCTAAAATTGTTAGCCTCTGTTTTACCAGTCTGGTATCAAAGCTTCATATGGAAGCCAGGTGAAAGGTGTAACTACGCTATCTTTGTTAGTCTCAGTTTGTGGAGATACCGAAGCATTCAGAATTGTTAATTTGTCGCCGCATCATTAATTGGCGATATAGTACACAATAGCACGTAATTAAATTCGTACCGGTATAATGGTACATTGGCTATCAACATTCGAAGAATAAAAAAGAATGGTTACTTGCTGTTACAATCAAACCTGTATGACCTTCATTTGGTGGTCTTCATTGTTTTTGCTCATTCTAGATTATTTTGTGATTGAAATTTTACTTATACTGTTTAAATTTTGTTTCAGCATTTTCTTCCTCTTCCATTTTTTGTTGTAATGGCTCCGAGTATCATCGAAAATATCCGTATTCTCAATGCTTCGGAGTGGCATCCTGTTCCTCTTATTACAGATCTCTATGCTTTTGTTTCCGGTGACTATGCTGCTGCTCAAGCTGTGACGTCAGTTCCGATTTTGTGGCAATACATGGTTGGCAATTTAGTAACCCAATACATTTGTATCAGTTCGGTGTTTTATCTGACGTCAGTTTGTACGTCACTAACCGTCACACTTCTAATGACATTACGAAAATTTCTATCTTTGTTAATATCCGTATTTTACTTCAAAAATGATTTCACAACAATGCACTGGATCGGAGCAGCATTTGTATTTGTAGGCACACTTGTCTACGCTGACCTTTTCGCCGGTTTCTTCAAAGTAAAAAAACATAAAACAAAATCAGTTCAAAATGGTTTCCACGCCGAAAACGAAGTACTCAACCATAAAAAAGTAAACTGATATTAATTTTAATTTATTTGTACCTTTTTATGACTGACTGATTGATAGTGCAAACTTTTTAATTTCCTATAAATTAGTTCAGAATATCAATATATATTAGCAAAATATAACTCCTTGATTATTTAATTTGTTTCTGTGCAATTCTAGATGATGTTTTTATAAGGAATTAAAACTTCGTTGTCCATTCTCATTTCAGTAGATTTGTAATAACTTGGAAGCATTTATTTTAAATGTTTTTGTTTCTTCAATTGTTTTAACAGTGGTTGTAGACCTTATGGTGCTGATCTATGGCAAAGATAGAAAAAAGTATTTCTGAAGGTTTTAGCAAGATTCAAAATAAGTTTAAGAAGGTGTGAGAAAATTGGGGTTGCTACTTAATATTGCAACGATTTTTGAAGTCATCTTTTGAATTATCCGAGAATAAATTATGGGCTTTAGTTTGTTGATTTTTATAGCGCTCATGTGGTAAGTAAGAGTCTTTAGAATAATTATGCATATCTGACATTAATTTGACCCAAATAATTAACAATCAAAAAGTTTTTAAACTATGATATGATTGTTTTAAAACTTTTAATTGTTAATTATTTGGGTTATACTTTTCTCAATTTTAACTCCATGTAAATTGCATCTGTAAATTGTTTAGAATCAGAAAAAGTAGTTGTTATGTTGCAAATTTTTTTATTCCAGAGTATCTAACTTTTCTGCTCCTAGTGAAATAAACATAGAGGTCTTAAACCATAATCTAAATTCTTCGTCCTTTTAATTTGAATCAAAATTTCGTATCCCATTGAAGTAAGTTTTGAATTTATTTTGAAAGTATTTGGAACATGGGTTCCCAACCAGTGGGGGAATAGGGATGTCCTTTTCAGAATATCAAATCCTACGGAACCGGTTCCTATTTTGAACTGGTTCCGTTTTAGGATTCGTTTAATTGTGAAGAAAAATTGCGCATGTTAAATCTTTTCAGTCGTTGAGCATAAAAGCAAGTGCGCGTTCGGCCTCGTGTGTTTGTGTGATCATGCGACGTTCGTCGGAGGCCGTAAAAAGTTTGTGGGAGGCCATAAGTGTAGCATGCACCGCTTGTATATACTGGAGCCGTCTTTTTTCACGTGTTTCTAAAATTTAAGTGTTTTTAAAATAAAATTTAAGAGTCAGCTGTTAGCTCCATGGCTACGCCACTGCGGGTGTAATATGCTTCGTATTTATAGTTGTAATCCTTGTGCTGGCCATAAATTCATTAAAAACGAAGCGTACGGTTGATTTTTTTTTGTTTTGCAGTAGTCGAGCGGTTGCGTGCTGAACTGATATCAAAATAAATTAACGGCCATTTCATAGATTTAGGATTCGGCTAAGGATTCGAAAAAAAAAAAATCGAAATTATTCTAGAATACGTAGTAATTTTGAAATGGACATCCCTAGTGGGGTATTTAGGGTTTTTAGGTGGGAATTTAACACCGTCCTGTCCCGGATAAAAAAGATGTGTCTCGGAATTTCATTCCCAGGGCGATGACCTTTTTGTAGTTAGTTGCGTATTTATCCTATAACGAGAAAGCAATCAAATCGCTATAACGAGCTCGCTTAGGAGTTGCCGGCTATCTGTCTACCACGAGGAGTGATGACTTTTTTTTGGAGAACAGCGGTTTTTCCAACCGAATATAGTTTAAAACGGTTATGTTGTGGGTGATTGGGAGTCAGTCACATCAAAGGTTGGGAACCGTAGGACTAGCGAGACACATAGGAAAGCGCTAACTGTCACTTTTTCATCAATTAGCTAATTGTTTGATGGACTGATTATTTTTCGAATATCACTTGTTGGTGATGTTTATGTTTGGTTTTAATACCGTTTTGTGTCACTAACTTTCAATTTATCCATAGCTGTTGGCAGAACATTAACGCTGTAGTGTTTGAAAATTGCTGCTGCTTTTGATCACTGAAGCTATTGTGAAAATTTACCGATAAAAGTTTGCTGCTTGTCCGATTCGGATATTTTCTCACAAATTTGCGTCTATTTGCCTTAGACTGAAATGGAGAATTTACGTATTTTGGGCTGTGCTGGTGCTTTGAAAGAGATTATACGGCACATACTTCAAAAAAACTTTTTGCTGAAATCTCGTTGATATCATACGCTTAGGCTTTCGTTTTATTAACCTTACAAATGATTTATGTGCGGCAATTCACACGATGTTATTATTTAAATTTTGACAATGCTCTAACCTGGTATTAGCTGGTTAATAGTTTGCTCTTACGCTAAAAATGTGGTTAAGTAAACGATGAGGGTCAGTCATCGTTTCGCCGATACCGTTTCTTCCTGCTATCTCTATAAGCGTCTATGAAACTTTGTTGCTTTAAGGATTCTCAATCTCTCAGCTGGCCAACTTTTGGCGAGCCATAAATTTTTTGCCCGTGTAAAACTTTATTGTCCTGTTTTCGTATGAAAATGCTTCGTGCAGTATTGCTATTTCACAAAAAAATGTTTTTTACGATATCTTAACTACTTCACTTGATCTTACAACGTCAAGTTACCCTGTTATGTCAATGTTTGCCATAGGCAATAACGATTAATTAATTTTTTGTCGGACGACACTATAAAGTGTTTGGATCAGGTGTCACTGCAGTTCAGTGTTAGGAAATCGAGTGCGGTAGAAACATAATCAAAGATGTTACTAACTTACTTGTACCAAATTGAAAATGCAGCAAATTTTATTTTGAAACAAAACTTTATTATTTTCTAAAGCTTGGTAGCAGCTCAAATTTTTTTGCTACCCGTTTCGACATTGCTGCAGCTTGGTTTCTCATCAGGTGCTTTGACAATGAGAAAAATATATTAGGTCAACTTACTTAAGAATTTTCAGTTATATTCAGTTTATTTAGATTTTGAAGTCATTTTTATCGGTAGTTCTGCCGGTAGCATCTCTTCATTGCCGTTGGATTTCTTAGTCCTGATATGTCAAAATGTAAAGCTATGCTAAGTCACACTGCTACCAGTACGATTTGATCTTGTTCGCATGTGTATATGTGACTGCTTACCGCCTTATTTTGCACTGTTTATGCTGAAGAAAGCTTGGCAATATCTGCCTTGATTAGTGGTTTTTCTGTCAACCTTGTAACAGAGCGTTGTTCTTCAATTAAAAGTTTAAGATTTGGCATATTTGCGTTTGGTGTGTGTTTACAAAATTTTAGCTTTTTGAGTTTACTTTTCTTTTTAAGTTGTTAGGCACTATGCGTATGGTTATACCTCGGAAAGCATCTAGTTTTTCACTGCTTCATTATTAAACAGCTCAGATGGTCGAGTGGAATAGAGCGTCTGTCTCTTGAGCTGCAGACTCGGGTTTGATTCCGAGTCGGGTCAAACCAATGACTTTAAAATTGATATTCACAGCTTCCCTGCTTGACGCTCAACATCAAAAAAGGGACAGTGTGGAGAGCAAGCCGGCAAGTTTACTTGTTGTGCCGTTGGGAAAGGCACCTAGCGGGATTTCCCCATCTTGGTGTGGTAGACAGATGGCTGGCAACTCCTAAGCGAGCTCGTATAGCGCATTGATCGCTTTCTCGTGATAGGAGGATAAATATGCAACTAACTAACTAACTAGCAAATGTACAACTCGTCTCGTGATTTGTTACTGTACTGAGAAGCAAAATTCAAACCGTAACCAGTCAAATAACTTAGCTTTTTCGGGCTATTTCTGGTTAAAGGCCAAGCCTTGGATTTACAGACGACGCGAGTACAAAACCTCAACATTCCAGATACCGGTATTCTCTTAATTTTCGAGTCAAACTCGAATTAGGGCCAAAATTCTAGGGCTCTGAAAGTTTAGCAAACGATGCGATGACAAAATCTTAACATTCCTAATACTCTTTTTATATTTTTTAGTTCAAGCCACTTAATTGCAGCTTAGGATTTTTGTGGTAGCGAAGTACATGCATCATGGAGATGGCCTAGTTAGCATCGATCCCGCGAAGCCTGCTTCGGAGCCCAATGCACCAACCACTCGGCCAACTCCGTGAGCAACATTCCTAATACTTTCTTCATTTTTAAACTCGAATTGAGGCCAAGAGTAGGTAAGACTGAAGGACTCCAAGTTGAGCGAAAAAACTTACAATAACATGGTAGAAGTAGTCTAACCAGATATGTTATGACTAGGGCAAGTTTTTGCAAATTTTTTTTACAGCTTACAAAACACTCAGACTGTAGGGGAAGGGAAGGTGAGTTGAGACACTTTTTACATATTTGCCTGTTAACTCCAAACAAATTAAGATAGATATTTGGTTGATAGTTCAAGCAAAATTACACTCTTTTGCTCACTTTAAAAAAAATTGTGATGTTCTATCTTAATTACTTTGTTCTTAACAACTAATTAAAAAATAATACCCAAACGTATCAACTCACCTTCCTAGGAAGGTGAGTTGATACATGTGGGAAGGTGAGTTGATACAGAATATTTAAAAAGCTTGCATTCTGTGATTTAATCGCTCTATGTGCCTTTACACGTTGATGCAGTAAGAATCATCAGATTTTGGTTTGATTCCATCTTTACTTGGCTTAGTTTCTACCAGAAACATGATAAACTACACGCATCAACAATGTCACAAGAGGAAGTCAAGTCATGTTGAATTGTGAATGATAAATGTACATCAAAAAGCTAACATGTTGAAAAAAGTAAAGACAAGCAGAACTAAAAAATCTGAAAAAATTAACATAATTGCAGTTTTCTGCAGTGTTGGGAAAAACATGCTCTTTTAGTATTACACCGAGATTCAGTCAAGATTACGAATAACTCACACAGACTCTTAACTGTCATAAGCCTTCAAGCTAGATCTAATTTGCAGTGCAAATCATTAGGTTGGATTGAATTGATTCCAATCTTTGTTGGCTTAGTGTCTACCAAAAACATGATAACCTACAAGCATCAACAATGTCGCAAGAAAAGATCAAGTTATGATGAATTTTGATTAACTGTTTCCCACCTCCCACCACTGTTTCCCAGCTTTCTTGTTTAGGTCTACGTAGTTTAGTACATTAAGCTATTTCCATAAATTATATTTCGCTACTTTTCGATTTTACGTGCAACTTTATTGAATTTTTGCGCAATAAGTGAAAGTGTGATTTGAAAATATTAACGAATGTTAGTTCAATTGTAAGAACCGGTATTTTCTTTGAATTATATAACAACGAGGTTTGTGACGGATGCATAAGCGTAGCCAGCGGGGGCCATGGCCCCCCCAATCCATCCTGGACAAAAACAAGGATCTTGGAAGAGCCGGGGCCAGGGGGACCTGGCCCCCTCAATCGACAAGTTTGCTCTTTTGAAAACAGCGATTTTTGCGCCTAATTTCAAACATTGCCTCCCCCAATGTTGCCGCTGCATGAATGTATTTGAAACGTAATAGGCCTACCAGCGAAATTAAAACCCAGGAAAGAGTTTAAATCCACGGATGTTTTCTGTAAAATTTTGTTTGTGGGGTGGGGTTACAGAAACTAGAAGCAAGAGCCGTGGGTCTGAAGCCCACATAAATTGAACATGTCACATGTGGACAGGCTAAATATGGGTTGTAGGCATAGGGCCGGATTTACGCATGGGCTGAGCAGGCTGAAACCTAGGGTCTCGAAGAAAATGGTGGGTAGCCTCATCACGAACAATCAAGACTTTTATTGTTTTCTTCACCGGCATCGCGATGACGTTTTTTTGAAAAAATTTCTTGTTTCTAAACGGCGTCCGAAAACAAACTTCTCTATTCTTGAAAATATTACATAATTCTGTTACATAAACTCTATTCATGAAAATTTTCAATGAAAATATTACATATTTGATTCAAATTGGACATGAAAAGGTTTATGATAGTGAGAAATTTGCTGTATGTTACCGCTTGTTTGACAAAGTTGCATATTATCGCTCGCTGCATTGCCGAACAAACGGTTGGCGTCAGGGTGGGCTAAGCTGAAATATTTACCGGGCGACTATTCAAACACGGGCTATTATTTTTTTGGAAAGCTTTTCTGACCAGGTCTTTATTCAAACAGGCCCTTAATCAAGCAGGGGCCCTTGTTCGAATGTATACGGTAAATCAAATGATTGATATTTCCAATGGTTAACACCATTATTTTGTCAAACATTCAGGTTTATTAGTGATTTAGTTCATAAACTTAATTGTCTGGCTCTGGTTATTTATCTGCTAAATTTGGCCTTGGAACCTGTTGTTGGTAAACTTCTGATACCGGCATGCCAAAATTACAACATGGAAAGCGGAAGGAAGAAATCTAAAGTCTTTAATGTGTCTAAGACAACCTACGATGACATGTAATGCGCAATGACAAACACGCAGTTGATGGAAAAAAACAGTTGGGGCAACACCAGGATCTTCTGGATGGAATTGAAAATCAATTGGTGGAGCACATATTACTGCTTGAATCAAAGTGCGTTGCTACTGTGATCATTGTTAACCTCACCAATGGTGTTTAGTGGTTTGTTTTATCTAATTTTGGTGGGAATCTTGTTGCCTTCCCACAATTTTTTTGCTGTAACCTGTGTATTTTTGTAAATGTTTTCGCTTTTGATGTTTTTGTTATTTCTTTTGCTTAATATTTGCAGTGTTTTTTCGGTTTTGATGTTTTGTTAATTCATTAAGCTAGATGTTTGCGTACAATCCTTGTATATGGCAAGGGTCGGGAGTAAAAAAATTGGTGGTCCAAATTAAAAACCAGAGTGGTCCAATTTAGCAACCAGGTTTTAAAATTGACAATTTTTGAGTTTTTTTTCAAATGTTTATATTTTTTTGATTTTGATTTTTTGAAACTAATTTTTGCAGTGTAGGTGCATCAACTACTTACTAATAAAATGTGAGTGACTGGACTTTAATTGCGTTTGTAGTTTTTGAATAAATGACAGTTTTCCTTAAGTGGTCCAATTTATAGTACTTTCCCCGACAAATTGCTGTAAACGTTGCACGAAAAGTGGTTAAAATGTAGATAATGCGAAGAAAACTGCGTTGTTGAAGTCCTGCATCAAAGAAGATGTCTCTAGTCAAGGAGAAACAAAACGTTATCTTGTGGCTTATGTGAAACCCGGTTTGTAGAACGCCATGCTTGTATCGATACCGGTGAAGCACTCAGAATTAGGGGCAAAAAATTTCAAAGAAGTTTGCCCAAAAACTGTTGAAAATGCACTAAAATGGCCACTACTGTTCGTGAATTTTCAGAAAATTTCCGGGGAACATGCTCGCGGACCCTCTGGAGCTTTTTTGTTCCTCAACTTGCTTCAAATTCATTCTGCCGGAAAAACTACGCTTGAAAAGATGTCGAAATTTGAAGCCCTTTGCTTAAAAAAAGCTTTTGATTACCCATCAGGCATGAAACATTTTCAAAGGGCTTATTTACGATCTTCTCCGAGTCTAGACGTCTGCCGTTTATGTATTTACAGTAGTAAACATTCAACCTATATCAAAATTGCATCCCCTCACCAAAATTTCCTAAATCCACTCCTGGCCTGGCGTAAGCACCCATAAATCAAAAATGTGCGAACAAAATGCATCATATTTGGTAAAGGACTCCGAATGAGGGGTAAAAAGTTCGATTAAAATTAATTCAAAAAGCACTAAAAAGGCCATTACACCATGTAAAATTTCAATCATTTTCCGGGAAAGCATACCCCCGGACCCCCTAGAGTTGTTTTTTTCTCAATTTGCTTCAAATTTACTGCGCCGGAAAAACATAGGCTACACTTATAAAAAAAATGTCGCAATTTGGTGCCCTCTCTAAAAAAAACTTTGAATACGCCTCAGACATGAGGCATTGACGCCCTATGTCGGGTCTAAACGTCTGACGTCTTTGAATGTAGTTAACACTCAACCTAATTCAAACCTGCATTCCCCCTCCGCAATTTTCTGGATCCGTTTCTGCTGTTGGGTAAGTTTTTTTAAACTTTAGCCCCCCTCCCAATTGAAAATCCTGGCTACGCCTATTTAGACGGATGGACTATGTCTCAATGTTATCTATGATGCAACAGTGTGGCGTCCGCGCCTCCCGTAATGTCACTGGCCCTGATTTGGGAGTCAGCCAAGCGGTAAATACGCCACACACAAATTTTTCGTTGGCTGGTTAAGCGTGTTCGTCACCCAGGAAACACGTGGGTGGGCTAATTTTGTTCCTCGTCGTTATAAGTTTCGGTATTCCACTCTTTACTTCCCTTTTTATCTGCTTGCTCAAGTTCAAAGCAGCACCATCATTCACAACATTAATTTCAGTCAGCATAACTCCATTTAATTACTTATTCCAAAAGAATCAACACGAAAAGTGCTTCTGTCTTATTTAAATAGAATGTCCAGTTCCTTATTCAAATAGAATTAACGGTTAAATGCACATAATCAACACTAAAAAAACCTAACTCTCCCGACGTCGCTTGTAATCTCCCCCCTCCTTTCTATCTAACAGAATAACTACAGTCCTACTATTGCGAATCTCCCCAGATGCAGTACATAAAATCTCAAACTGCGTAAGTGAAATACTAACTTATAAACCTACACAAGCAACGGTCCTAGACTAACACAACCAGATAAAATAAAACACTTGACTGAGAACTAACTTAACTTAGGCTAGCACATCACTATTTATGGGAGTCGGTATTGGTAACAGAGTCTGGTCTCGCCTTCCCTTCTTCATAACTAACGTACGATGCCACTGCTGCTTACATCTGCCTTCGTCAACCACTTATTAGTCTCGACTGCAATGGCGTGATGCTTCTTCGTGAATTGATGAGTTGCATTGACGTCACGGAATTTTCCCGCCAAAAGCACTGGACGGCAAAAAGGTCTTTTCTGTCACCTTTCATAGTGTACGCTGCATGTGCTTACTTTGAAAAGGTGTGGGGTGTATGGAGGAAGGGATGGGAGAGTGTGGGAGATGGGTGCGGAGAAGTGTGGGGAAGGTGTAGGGAAGTGTGTGGGGGAATGGGACGTGTGGAAAAATGTGGGGTAGGTGTGGAAAAGTGTGTTGGGGTGTGGGTAAGGGGAGATGTGGGGAACTGTGGGGGAGATGTAGGGAATTGTTGGAGTAGGTGTGGGGAAGTGTGTTGGGGTGTGGGGTAAGATGTAAAAGTGTTGGGGGAGATGTGGGGGTGTGGGAAAGTGTGTTGGGGTGTGGGGGGAGATGTGGAAAAGTGTTGGGGAAGGTGTGGAGAAAATATAAGGGAGGTGAGGGAAAGTGTGTTGGGGGTGTGGGGGGAGGTGTAGTGTGGGGGGGTTGGGGGTGTGGGGGGAGATGTGGAAAAGGTAAGGAGGAGATGTGGGGAGAAGTGTAGGGGGTGTGGGGAAGTGTGTTGGGGGTGTAGAGAAGTGCTGGGGAGGTGTGGCGAAGTGTGTTGGGGGTGTGGGGAAATGTGTTGGGGTGTGGATGGAAGTGTAGGGAAGTGTTGGGGGAGGTTTGGGAAAGTGTGTTGGGGTGTGGGGGGTATGAAAAAATTTCGGGGAAAGCGTGGGAAAGTGCGTTGCGGTGTGGGGAAGGTAAGGGGGAAATGTGGGGAGAAATGTAGGGGGTGTGGGGAAGTGTGTTGGGGGTGTGGGGGGAGGTGTAGGAAAGTGTCGGGGGAGGTTTGGGGGGTGTGGGAAAGCGTGTTATGGAGAAGTGTAGGGGATATGGGGAAGTGTGTTGGGGGAAGTGTAGTGTGGGGGGAGGTGTGGAGAAGGTAAGGAGGAGATGTGGGGAGAAGTGGAGGGGGTGTGGGGAAGTGTGTTGGGCGTGTGGGGGGAAGTGTAGAGAAGTGTTGGGGAGGTGTGGCGAAGTGTGTTGGGGGTGTGGGGAAATGTGTTGGGGTGTGGATGGAGGTGTAAGGAAGTGATGGGGGAGGTGTGGGAAAGTGTGTTGGGGTGTGGGGGTATGAAAAAATTTCTGGGGAAGTGTGGGAAAGTGTGTTGCGGTGTGGGGAAGGTAAGGGGGAAATGTGGGGGAAAATGTAGGGGGTGTGGGAAGTGTGTTGGGGTATAGGAAAGTGTGTTGAGGGTATGGAGAAGTGTGTTGGGGTGTGGAGGGAGGTGTAGGTAAGTGTTGGGGGAGATGTGGGGAAGTGTATTGGGGTGTGGGGGGAGGTGTGGAAAAGTGCGTTGGGGTGTGAAGAAAGTAAGGGGAGATGTGGGGAGAAGTGTAGGGGGTGTGGGGAAGTGTGTTGAGGTGTGGGGGGAGGTGTAGGAAAGTGTGTGGGAGAGGTGACGGGGTGTGGAAATTAAAGTGTGGGGGAGGTGTGGAAAAGTGTTGGGGTGTGAGAAAGTTTTGGGGGAGGAATGGAAAAGGGTGTTGAAGTGTGGGTAAGGGGAGTTGTGGGGAGAAGTGTAGGGGGTGTGGGAAGTGTGTTGGGGTGTGGGGGGAGGTGTAGGAAAGTGTCGGGGGAGGTTTGGGGGGTGTGGGAAAGCGTGTTGGGATGTGGGGGGAGATGTCGGGAAGTGTTGGGGAGGTGTGGGGGCTGTGTAGAAGTGTTAGGGGAGGTGTGGAGGCTGTGGAAAAATTTTGTGAGAGGTGTTGGGGTTTCCCATGCCTCCCCCACACTTCCCCACATCTTTTTTCACCACTCCCACACCCCAACACACTTCCTCACATCCTAACAAACTTTCCCACACCTCCCCCAACACACTTTCCCACAACTTTCTCCACACCCTAACACACTTCCTCACACACCCCACACCTCCCCTAACACTTTTCCCACATCTCAACTCACTTCCCTACACACCCCACACCTCCTCTAACACTTCCCCACACCCTATCATACTTCCCTACACCTCTCCCCCATTACTTCCCCACACCCCAACACACTTTCCCACACCTCTTTTCACTTTCTCCCACACCCAAAACACTTTTCCACACTTTCTCATACCTCCCCCATATTTTTTCACACCCCTATCTCTCCTCACCTTCCCCACACCTCTTTTTAGGCAACTTCCCCTGCACCCCAATACACTTTCCCACACCTTTTTTCACTTTCTCCCACACACCTCTTTTCACTTTCTCCCACACACCTCTTTTCACTTTCTGCCACACCCAAAACACTTTCCCACACCTCCCCCATATTTTTCCACCCCTTCACACCTTCCCCCCACACCTGCAACACACTTTCTCACACCTCCTCCACATTTTTTCACACCCCCACCTCTCCTCACCCCCCCACATCTCTTTTTAGGCTACTTCCCCTGCACCCCAATACACTTTCCCACAGCTCCCCCACATTATTCCACACACTCCACCTTCCCCACATTTTTCCACACACCCCACCTCCCCCCACACCCCAACACACTTTCTCACACCTCCCCACACTTCTCCACACTCACCCCCTACACTCTTCCATCTTTTCCTCCACTCGCCCCACATCTTTTCATATTAAGCGCATGTACACTATAAAAGAATGAAGCTCTTTTTGCCGTCCAATGCTTTTGGCGGGAAAATGATGACGTCAGCTGCAACTCATCATGATGTGTTGCATTGACGTCACGAAATTTTCCCGCCAAATTGCTTGGACGGCAGAAAACTCATTTGCAGCAGTCTGGCGGATGGTATTTGGCTGCGTTGGTTGTGTGTTCAGGCTATTAGTAATGACAAACTTGTTCGTGATGAATTGAGTTGTTGCAGTTACTGACTATATGCATTGCAGGAAATGATTCAAATTATTCTAGGTTATTTTTAAAAATTATGCAGATATCAGCAGAGTAGTCTAAAAAACTCTGGTTTTATTGGCCTAGGTTTTTGACAAATGAATATTTAGAGTGTTGGAGGATATCTTTAGGCTTAAGCAAATTAAGGTCAGTTAAGTCTGCAATGTTGCAGAGATTTTATGAAACCATATCCTACTGGATATGATGAGCTGGTTTTAACGAACTTTTATATTTTTTTGCTGTTACCTTTGCGTGGTAAATCCTTAAATACCAAATAACTTCAGTGTAGGCTAGTTACCGGCAAGAGTTTTATATTTGCCAGTTTACCTCGTTCTAGTAACATATATTTAAGAACCAGTAACCTTATGCTTTTTGAGTCAATTTGCTCCCTGTAATCTGGTTTCCTCATAAAGATGGAGAAATTGAATTTAATAAATAAATAATGAATAACTGAGGTTATTTTCAAATTATATTGAACAGAAAATTCAACAATAATTGAGAGAGACTGCGAAGTGAGCTAGCGCTCTTCGAGTCAGCAGCCACCCATTAAATATGTCAAATGCGATCGGCTCCAGCCGCGAGTCGATCCCGTCACGTAGGATCTGTCTCCTGCGCACAGTACCGCTAGACCATGTCGCTGACAAGGTGTTTGCTGCAGCAGCTCAGTAAGTGTACCAGTAATTTGTGTGTTTTCTACAGACTGATGACTCTTAAATGGTAAGCTTTGATACTGATGATTTTATGCGAAGTGTCAAGTAGAGAAGCTGTAAATATTGACCAATTTGTAAGTCTTTGGTTTGACTCTTCTTGGAATTGAACCCAAGTCTACTGCTTTAGAAACAGACACTCTATCTACTTGGCCATTTTAGCGTTCAAGTGTATATTGTGTACTGTACCATAAACTGTTGTATATCTAGAGTGAATTTTGTTCTTAATGCCCTTTAATCTATGCATGATCATTGTGCAATGTGCAGTTACCTGTAGCCCTCTTGGTGCATGAATAATTAGCCTTTTCAATCTGAGAACATTAAATTGTTGTGTTGCATAAAATCTTCATGCTAGTTTTTATAGCAACACTTCTTGCTATAATTATAATACTAATGGAGTTTCATATTTACAGCATGCAGTTGTCAAAATGTATATCAGGCTTGTGTGAAATTGCTAAAAAGAGATACATACAGAAAATATTGTCAATTTATGAAGATCAGACAGAAATGTGTCAAGATCCTTATATGCTTTTGGAAAATCAGTTTTGTCCAATTTTGGATGCTGCTGACTTTCCAAATCTGGCATATCCAGATATATACCATTATTTAGTACACAGTACTTCAGCATATACAAAAGAAGAATTAAAAGCATACAAGAGTTTAGAGGCTTACAACTATTTCATTTCTGGTTGGGTTAGCAATGTAAAATGCTTCAAAGTATACGTTGGGATTGATAAGAAATGTAATTATATCATCAAATCTAATGTGAGTAGGGGGGGATGGGGTTAAACTGGTAGTGCTGGTAAAATTATGTGACAACTCCCTTCTACAAAGCAGTTAAAACTCTTTCTTTATATTCATTGATGTGGTCAGTAGAAGTTTAAAAACAGGTAATTTGCTAATTGATACTGCCAAAATGTTGGTTTTTATCTGTGTTTTTAGTGTCAGATTAGCGAATTAACTGTTTTTTAACTATTTATGTTTATTGAAACACGTTGATGTATTGCACCTATCAGTCAAATCTTTTGAAAATATGACCTTCACTTTTTTTATAAAGCCTTAAGTAAAAGGTGGCTTGAAAATGTTAGTATTTTTGAATACATTTTTGTTAGTGCATATATTGCATTACTTTTTCATTTTAATTTACACTACACCATGGTATTTTCAATTGCTGAATTGCCAAGTCAAGTTCCAAATCGGTATTTGAAGCTGATCAGTACTCATTCAAAATCAATAGCAGATTAACTTAATTTCTGACGTAATGTTTTTTTAATTACCAGAATAGCTTCAGCAATTTGTAATGAAATATTCATACTATTTAAACATATTATTGATTTAAATTTTGATTGACTTTTCCAACCAGTGAAGTAAACTGCAATTCAACATATGCTTTTTTTAATTGGCAAGTTTGGATTCATTCTATGCATGGTGTCAATCACTTTTTCGTGATAAAAGGTACAAGTGAAATCAGCCAATCTGCCGATGTCTGTTTATTTGGTGGAAGTAGACCTACTTCTCAAAATATGTTTATACCGTAGTTTTTACATAAATGTAACAGCTTAAAATGAAAATTTAATCCTGACTCCAAGGCAAAATGTAAAAACCTACCCAAACTTTAAAAATGAAATCAAATAAATAAAAATATAATAGAAACTCATGTTTGCCAAGCATTATTAAGCACTCCTGGGTTTCGAGCCTAAGATGCAATAAATGCAAAAAATGACATGGCAAACAAAACGACTAGTCTCTGCGGATGCAACTGCCAAAATGATACACCTGTACATAATGTATAAGTCTATCAAAGCCATGCATATATTTCATCCATAAATTTTGAGCAGTCATTTGTTTCGCCCAGATAAGCAGACATTGAGAAACCAGTATGTTATTTTTGCAGCTTTACTATTTCCAATGTTTTATGAGGTAGTACACTTAAAATCAATAGTTTATGTGCACTTGAAATAATTAGTTTTTATAGCCATATTTAGTTTTACAATCTACCAATGTAAAATTATTTTTATTCGCTTCATGAAAACGATATTTATCAGTGTGCACATCTCATTGTTTGAAGTTGATTTCATAACGTCAGTAATTTGATATATTACGAGAAGCTGAGACATCTTCATTTAATGTACTTTATTTGCAGGTGAAACATTCGCAACAATGGTCAAAACCCAGCCTTAAACCTTGGGTTGCTATAAAACCTGATGGAATCATTTTAGCTGCTCATTGCACCTGCATGGCCGGGCTTGGAGAATGCTGCTCTCATGTAGCTGGAACTTTGTTTGCTTGTGAGAGTGCTGTTAACATTCTTAAAAATAAATCATGTACAGATGTGAAGCAGAATTGGCATCAATGTGCATTACAACCATCATTGCAATTCAGGCGTGTATGTGACCTTGACTTTTCAAACCCAGCAACCAAGAAGAAAGAAACTTTCACTGCAGATGTTGATGTTAATGCACATAAGTTGAAAGTTAAAACTGCTCTAATAGATAAGGCTGATGAATTTTATGCACAGTTACATGCTGCTGGTGGCTCTTCAGTGGTGTTATCTGGAGTTGCAAAGTATGCTCACCATTACCAGCCACTACATGTAAAGTTGGATTTGCCTGCACCACTTTCCCAATTGTTTCAGCCCAGCAACTTGACATTGGACTATCTGGATCTTTTGCTTCTTGCTCAGGAGGTGTTATACAATACCAAATTGAACGATAAACAAGTAAGTGTATACTAAGTCTTGCAATTTTTTATTTAACTATAATAGTCCGTGCCTGCATGAAGTTTCACTTCTCTGCGCTTACGTTTAGCGTAACTAATAAAGTTCTTCTCTCTACCTCACAGGAAAAGCATTTGATATCCAGAGCTGGGTAACGCTACTTAGAAGAATAGCGCTACCAACACAATTCATCAAAAATAGTAGCGCCTTAGCGCAAATAAGTCTGCCGCTGACTCTACTTAAACTATTTGGAAATTATGCATTTAAAATGAAAAACACACTGTATACTCCATTACTCAAGTACTTTTAAATAAAATGAAATGTGTTTTTGACACCTTTTAGGCAATAATTCAGTTATAGCATAGACTTTAGTTTAAATCTGGAAAATTTGTTTTAATTATAAATTTATTGCATTAGTAAGCTTTCACACTTAATAAACCGTTAATGCAACTACTTTATCTATATGTTTCAACTGACAATTCGTGTCACTTATGGTGTAAATTGCATAGAATCATAAAGTTTTTTTTTTGCATTAACATTCATCCAGTATCGACAAAATGTATTAAGTCTTGTTGACTGGGGCCGACGGGAGAAAGAATTTTGGTTGTTTTACATTCAACGTAAATTAGAAGAAGTGGGCACGGTACCAAAGTCCCTCGACGCTGGCTTTAGGCTAATAGCGAACCGCTATTTATACTAAAAAAAAAAAATAGCAGCGGTAATACTCAGCTCTGTTGATATCAACTCTTGATCAAATATCAAACGATTTCTAAAGTGCTTTACGTTTGGATGTTACAGTTTTGAAAAAGCTGCGAGAAAAAAATCCAGTGCTATATAAGCGGCAATAGCGAGCGTGCACTGCTAGAACAGCTAACGTAGCCTATTATATTTTTTGAGCGAAAAAATGCATAACTGAATATTAGTGCGTTTTCAAATAAATACAGTGCTGGTACCAGTGCAGTACATTTACCGGCGGCGCGATGGCGTAGTGGTTATACCAGGGGGGGGACAAGCTTTTCACACAAAGGGCCAGATTTGGAAAAACTGTTGAAGCCGCGGGTCGCACGCTGATTGGAAAACAAGGTGAAGATCTTTTTTTGAGATTACAGTTCGCGTACGAATGTCATCTCCAAAATAAAACGTTTTCACCTCGTGTTTCTCGTTTTTTAACCCAATTTTGCACCGTTGAGGCTTATTTTTTTGAAAATCACTGCCATCCACGATCTCTAAAGAAAAGAAAAGGTCTTCCGCTCAATTCACGGTGGCAGTGAAGTTTGTGTGAGTGCTGGGAGGCCAGAGTAAAAGAACCGGCGGTCCGGATTTAGCCCGCGGGTCGTAGTTTGCCCATGTCTGGGTTAGAGCGTCTGCCTCGCATTTATTACAGCCTATGCATGCATATATTTAGTAGTCTCGCTCTGTTTCAGAGATCGGAAATCGAAAAGAACACTAAAAAACAAGCAGAAAGCAAGCTGTGGCGAGAATTACGGATTGGCCGAGTGACTGCATCTAATTTTAAAGCGTGTGTCTCAACAAATCCTGTCCGCCCTTCTATCAGCTTGCTTAAACGGATATGTTATCCTGCAGCTTACACTATTTCCAATGTTGCTACCAGGTAACGCACTTGAAATCTCTACTTTTGCCGACAATTTTTATTCTGCAGCTTTGATGCTGCTGTTCAATGATATGCTAATCTAACGTACTTGCCGATTGTTATAGCGCTTGCTGGGGCTCGCCGATTTTGTTTCTTATATGCAATGCAATTGAAAATTTAATTTGTTACCATATGACAATGGCCAACATAAGAACTTAAGTCAGGCAAGCTGTCCTGTCAGGGCCGGCGGAACCGCCCCCCGAACCCCCCGGCCGGGGGGGGCAGGCTTGGTCATGGGCCCCGCCCTGAACACCGCGGCGTTTTTTCTACTGGAAAATGATTTTAATACGTGTTACGATGCAACATCAATATGTTTGTGTGCGTGTGTGTAAAAAGGTGCGTGTGTTTCGGAGGGGGGCTCAATTGGCCTAGCGCCGTCACTGTATCCAGTTGCCTCGATTTAACGATTCTGCAGATACAATCTTGTTAGTGTTTACTTTTCTTATTTTGTCAATGCGTATACGGTAACTGAAACATGCTAAAAAGCTTTGATCAATTTTTATTGGTAGAAGTTTTAGTTTCCGTTATTTTTGTTACTGGCTGTGATCACTTTCATCGAGCACTTCACTATTTCAAGAATGGTTTTATTGGTATTGCGTTTTGCAACGAAAATTTACGTCGCTATTTGTAGGTTTGGATGTGCTAACGAAAAGTCGGTAAGAAGCAGGTACGAAAATTTTATGCGGGAAAACCATGGTAACATTAGCGTTGAAGACGCGGGCCTTCATATACATCCTGCATGTTTCTATTTGGGTGCAACTCCAGATGGTTTTGTTTCGTGCTCTTGTTGTGGCCGGGGGATTTTTGAAATTAAATGCCCGTTTTCAAAATCCAACTGTACAGTCCAGGAAGCTGTTGAAGATAAAAACTTTTACTTACGTCTCAATAATGGACGTATACAGTTGTGCGAAAAACATTCGTACTACTTTCAAGTGCAACTGCAATTGTTTGTTACTCAGGAGAGTTATTGTGATTTTGTTTGCCTTATTGGCAGTGAACTTTTCATTCAAAGAATTTTTGCACACAAAAATTTTGTGACATCGCGATTGCAGCGTTTAAATTCTTTTTATTTGCATGGCGTACTGCCTGAGCTGCTGGCAAAATGGCACACAAGCGCTTCGACCAAGAGCCGTCAACTAAAAGTCATCATCAACTTTAGTTAATGATTTATATTAGAGATCGCATTCGCAGTCAAAAACTGAACAGAGACGGCTGTATGACAGACACCAGCAAAGTCAGCTTCTTTCAGAAAAACGACTTTAAAACGGAATAATCAATACAGACGCATAGGTGGTATTTGAGCATATTGCGTGATTACAGATTAGGGCCTAAAGAAGAATTTTAATTGTAAGAAATTATATCATAGTGTTGCAGGTTATTTTTGTTGATGAATTTATATTGATATAAATATTTATATTGTTGTTGATATTTATTTATATACTCTCACCTAACCGGCCGTTAGCTCAGTTGCTAAGCGCATGCTATCGGTGCGGGAGGTCTGGGGTTCGATTCCCGGGCCGGTCAAATCGGCACAGTGTCGCCAACGACTCGCCATCGTTGCGACGTTTCTTCGGAGCCGTGTTGCCCGGGCGCTAAGCCGCGGAGATGGGCCCCGCAACTCGTTACATGCTTCGGCGTGATACGGCGAGTATAATGAAGATTTGATTTTTGATTTGCTCTCACCTTGGTCATTGAGCCCTTTTGTTACTGAAAGCAACCATTTCCCGTAATTTTATTGTTGTTGATATTTATATTGTTGTTGATATTTATATTGTTTTGTTGATAAATTTATATTAAATAAATATAGCAAGTTATTTAATAAAGTTAATAATTTAATAAAGTTCTTTGCTGAGTTGGCAAATCCGAGTCTGAGATGCTCGAGTAATGAAAAATAATTTGCTAGTTGTGGAGGCTCTGAAAAGTAGTAGTCTAAGTAGTCATGATATCTAGTGTACAGAAACCTATACCTTTATTGAACAGCATTATTTCAAAACCTTTTTCATCATTAAGCTTAGTTTATCCATTTTCTTGATCATTTGCTTTGAATGTGAATACTAAATTGCGAAATATTTACGGCCACTCTCAAGTCGCAGCAGCTTTCATGGACGGAAAAGGCAAACAGTTTTAGGTTTTAAAAGTAGGTAGGCTCTGTATCTACAAAGTGTTTGGACAGACCAACCATAGTTCATCCAGTGGTAGGATTCAGCCGGTTCTATAGAACCGTCTCAGGGGATTTTGTTATAACAGCGAACCGGTCGGCATTGCTGCTTATAGTTGTACCATTAGTTGAAACAGAACTGACTGATAAATATATAACTTCTGTAATAGAACCGGCTGGCGAAAAATTTGGATTCCACCACTGAGTTCATCTCTTCCATTGGGGCTCAACCACTGCTAGCGGGCGTGCGAGAATGAGGCCATATTTTTCTTGAGATTCAAAGGTGATTGATTGAAAGGATGTCTTCAAAAGCTTTTGCATTTTAAGGGCTTATTTTTTCTTAAATTTAGTTCATGGAAATTGCGATGTGCTAAAGAAAAAGACTAGATGTTTCAAGACCAAGAGGGCCTTGTATAGACTAGAATTGACAGCAATCCAAGCCCGGGTAACGCTTCGGCAGCCCATAACAGAAAATCATATTCATACTGGTTTGGCTGCTTTTGTTACAACGCCCCTAATATTGTTCAAAGCTGTTAATTCTCGAAATAGAAATAACATTTGTAGCTTGATATGTAACTTAACATTTGTAACTTGATCCTACTTAATTCGCATTAACAAACTGATTTATCGTTAAGTGCATGACGTGCTAGGGCTGTAGAATACAGCGTTCGCTTTGCAGTCGAAGGGCTTGGGTTCAACTACCAGTCGGATCATCTGCTATAGTGTTCGCAGCTACCCTGCTTGGAGCTCAACATATAAGAACATTGCGGCGGAATAGCAGTCCGTTTATTTTTTGGTAAGTGATACTTAATGCAGCGACATGGCCCAGCGGTACCGGGCGCAGGTGACAGATACTACGTGACGAGTTCGATTCGCGGCTGGAGCCGATCGCATTTGACATATTTTACGGGTGGCTGCTGACTCGAAGAGCGCAAGCTCACTTCGCAGTCTCCCTCATTTACCGTTGAATTTTCTGTTCAATTTAATGATGCGATGAATATCAATCGCGAAGGGCAATTCAAGCGAAAATGACCTTTTGTAGTAGAAACGACGCTGGCTGTAATAGAGGGTTTACCTTTTCAGTGGAGTATTGGGGTTTGATTTCGAGACGGGTTAAACCAGGGATGTACAACCTTTTTATTCAATGGGCCGCATTGCACATTAAAATATTAAGTGGGCCGCAGAACCTCAAACGTTTTGTTTCCTCTGAAAATATCGGTGAAGAGCAGAATAAAGGTCTTCACGTCCTCAGACGTTTCGTTTCCTCTGAAAATATCGGTAAAAAGCACGTCTTCAGGCGTCCTGTTTTCACTGTAAATATCTGTAGAGAGCTGAGAATAGACTCTGAAAAATTTTTTTGATGAGTCGATAGTGGCCTGCAACCACATAATAAGTGTTTAGTCGATAATGTGCCGCAATGCGGCCCACAAGTTGGACATCCCTTGGTAAAACCAGTGACAAAAATTGGTATTCTCAGCTTCCCTACGTTAGCTTTACCATTCAGAGGATATTCAAAATAATGCAGAAAAGTAGCGGTAGAGTTGCATGTCTCCCTAACAGCTTGATTGATCATAATTGCTTAAAGCAGAATTTAAAAATAGCTCATGTGTTTTACCCGCTGTTTTTTTACGAATTGAACCATGCCGACGTTTTTAATGGCAACTGGCAATTTAAAATCAATTATATCTTGACTCATGAGTCTGGCCAACATATCTAATGAGTTTTCCTAGAACCTTCGTTTTCTTAGTCCTGATTTTATCTTGCCAGGATGGGCGTAGCTTACTAGTAAAAGCACCGCAATTCACAAGCGAAGATCGCTCGCGCTAAGTTCGATATCTGGTAGGACAGTGCGCGTTTTGATACAGGAAAGAGACAATTTAGGCTATGCTTAAATCCCTAAGAGCAAATCTTTCAACCAGTTATGTTGTTTTATTGCATATTTATCCCCCTATCACGAGAAAGCGATCAATGCGCTATAACGAGTTCGCTTTGGGAGTTGCCGACCACCAGTCTACCACATCAAGATGGGGAATCCCGCCAAGCGTCCTTCCCAACTGCACACGAAGTAAACTTGCCGGCTTATGCTTCACACTGTCTCTTTCATGCAGAGCGTGAAGCAGGGAAGCTGTGAATACCAATTTTAATATGGTTTGACCCAACTGGGAACCAAACCAGAGTCTACAGCTCTAGAGACGGACGCTCTTACCACTCGACCATCCGAGCTGTTGCAGCGGCAAAGTCCAGCTATGAAATCAAGACAGGTTCAAATGCTTTTTATCCTAAGTGGTAAACATACCCAGGGTGCCAGGTTTAAACAAGAAATAAGTACGAGGAAGTTTATACTTAGAGTTTAGGCCTATTGCAAGAGAGAGCCTGGGTAAGCTCTAGAAAACTCTCCAGCGAAATCCTAAAAGCTCACGCACGCATTTAAGCAAATCACTTTCTTTAACTATTTTTTTAGTAAGAGGGAAATACACTCTTGCTATATTAAAGAGAATTAGTTGGCTATTACGGTTACAGTTTTTGCCAAAGAATTAATATTTTCAAACGCAGCGCGTAGAAGCTATTGCTACTGCGCAAACCAAAGACGGTTTTTCTCTCAGGACGAAGAAATAGTTTTATTAAATTAAATTAATGCAGGCAAACACAAACCATACTCTTATTTTTTCAGTATCATAAGCGATAACAAAAGCAAACACAAACAACAGCGAAACCGTAAGGCCTAGAAATGAGCGTTCAAGGCTGTAAGCCTTAGGCAGATTCGGGAGTAGTTTTTCCGTGACGGCAGATAAGGACTAAATGGGTCGGAACAGTTTTGGCATGGCGGTATTTATTCGAGAAAATCCAACTCTTCGGTTAAATCGAAAAACAATTAAAACGAACATGTTATTCTGCCGAAACTATTGGCTGGCCTGTAATGCAAAGAGCACTTGCTACTCGAACAATTTTATCCAGAGTAGTTAATGCAGATTCGTCAGAACAATTGAGAAAAGTTACAGGAACTGTTGATTGTAACATCACATATTTTCTTCGCACTAGTCCTATCACACGCTCTACATGAATGCGCAGAGCAGACAACCTGCGGCCGCTCTCCACCTCTGAAGGTGAGAGCTGCGTTTTTCCTCTTGTAAAGGGAGGAATTGATAACGTTACACCATATAACGCAAGAGTATCAGCAATAGGAAAACCTCGATCTACCATAATAGAATCACCTGGAATTAAGTTGTCCATTATACCACACTGTTCTATGACATGCTTATCACTGGTTCGTCCACCCCAGCCTTTAGATATAAACGTTATCATACCTGTTGGAGCAATACCAATTAAGTACTTAACAGTATTGTGAGACTTATAATTTGAATAGGTGAGAGCACGTGCTCTTAAATTTCTTGGTTTTTCTATAAAAACTTCAAAGCAATCTATGATACATGCACAATTTTTGTGGTTTCTTCTAAAAATAAGGGGCAAAGTGGCTCGCAAAATTTCTGTATCGGGCCAGAAAAGAAGGAGTGGTACCAAATGTGCGTTCATCACATCTATCACATCACTAAATATTCGAGAAACAGTTGACTTATGCACATCAAAAATATAAGCAAGAAATTGCATAGGTAGATTCAACTTAATTTTCATGCAAGTTAGCAAAAACTGTTGAAATGAATTCAAACTGGAGTTTTCCTTTAATAAAGTTTTTATGACCGAATATACAGTCATCATTATTTCATAGCTTTGCAACCCAGTAAACACCTTAACCTTATCATCCTTTAATACAAATGATGTAAGTTCAAATTGCTTCACGTTGTTTTTTAAGATGTGGAAGTCACTTCTCAATATTTGACATTCTCTTAAATTTTGAGTAATAGCATCAGATGTCAAATCTGTTTGGCAGTATTTACTGTTTGTACTGTGATCATTCTCTTCTTCATTGATAGTTTCATTCAATGGCACTTCAGCTGAAATATCAAGCATTTCTTTGGGTGATAATCTCTTTCGTTCCATCAAAGTTTTTCTTCTTTTGTAATTTTCTATTTGACGTTCAAGTCGTCTTTTTACTGGTGATTTAACAAAACTGAAAACCGATGGAACATAATCCGGAGAAAGAACATCATCACTTTTTTCTAAAAATACAGTTTGAATGACATTACGTCTTACACAGCCACCAATATTCAAAGTTATTAAACTTGTGACAGATTATTGGATGCTGTGGAGGTATTTCATAGCATAATCACCATGATTAATTGCGAAATGATTTGACCGAGGCATGACTAAATGCTACCTATGATTGTTTTATTACGTGGCTCAGAGTTGGCAAGCAACTCTAGTATGGGTTTGAATTAAGACTTCGACTTGAGCAGTGGTACCGCCAGAGGAAGAGGAACGCATAAACTGACCTTAGCTTTCGTTTAAGGCCATTTCTCTGTTTCATGCAAATCAGCTGAGTTCTTTTAGTAGTAGTAGTGTCTTATATTTCTGCACCGACAAAATAAATAGAACATAGCAATTCCGGAATTCAGCAACAAACGGATACAGAAAAGGGAAGAAGCAACAAAACAATTAACGTTGTAACATGCTAGAAGCCTAGCAATAATAAAACTTAAAAATGAGGAAATTAGTGGGCATGGTCGCAACACCCGATTAATCTAAAATGGAGTAAAGAAAGAAAACAAAACTACAATCGGGGAAAAAACACTCATTCTAGCACGTTTTTTTATTGGAAAAGCGCGTGCAGTGAGCGCAGTCACAATGGACAATGCTAAAATATTGTTGCAGCTTATGTCTAAAAGCAGAAGCTTGGCTAAAATAAGTGAAAAGAGGCTGCAACCAATATTAGTTTGAGAAATTATAGACTGAAAGTTAGGTTTTCGCACCTTATTACAAGGCCAAAAGGGGGGGGGGGTATGGCACCGTGCTTCCTCCTGCGTGCGCCTACGATTATTGTACTTAAACCGAACCTAGGCCTAATCACTTCCACTTAAACCGAATCGAATCTGAATTTCGACAATCATTTTTATGAGCCCTACCTTCATACCTTCAAAATAAGCTCATCCTTGTTGGTAGGCCTTAAGTGCAATAACCTAAAGTTACGCAGGAAAACGCATGCATAGGATAGAAAAGTGAAGTAGCTACCTAACGCAAAAAATCCCGGCTGATGGCACGCGAGGGGGGTAGGTGCTTTTAGAAAAAACATTTTTTGGAATGATATCGGTAGGTGCCGATTTGAAGTGTAAAATGCCGGAAATCCGGCAAAATCTGGAACTCTGGGAGCCCTGAATTGGCTAAATTCAGAGGTGGGCATTTTCTTTAAATGAGTTGAAGCGCAGCGCCACAAAGTGCAAAAGTTCTGTAAAATCATGAAACACAACGCAACTAGTGCAACCTAATTATTAAATTGACTGAAGCGCAACGCAATTTTTGCAATTAATTTTTTTGGCATTAAAGCGCAACGCAACTTCCGCAATGAGGTTTATACAAAAGTAAAAGCGCAACGCAACTTCTGCAATGAGATTTAAACAAAACTAAAAGCGCAATGCAACTTTTGCAATGAAAAATTCAATAAAGCGCAATGAGCAAGATGTGTAAGCAATGCATTTTTTTCTTGAGTTATTTTTATAGGTGCTTTTAGCAGCACCCAGTTGGCTACGACGCGACAATGCAAGTGAATGTAACAGGGTTTTGCGTGGTCAATAAAGAGGAAAACTCAAAATATATAAGGAGCAAAAAAAGATGCATTGCTGCCTTGTCGCCTGCCCTTAAAAGCATCTCATTGCGGTAAATTATAATTTGCATTAGCGGCGAAGTTCAGCACAACAGCAAACAAATACGATTTATTCAACACTCAATGATCTCTTTAAAAACTTACCGGTACAGTTTTAAAAATAAAAAAAGACTTCAGTGTACCACATTTCCGATTGGCTGAAATTTTCTGCTGCAATAGATTGACCTATATTATACGCTTCAACAAATAAAGTGCTTTTCTATTAAAACCAGTCACAAAAAACTGCCTACTCCAGCATATTGCACTTTAATTAATCCGACAAAAAGCAATGCAGTATTTCAACTTTCAACAGTGCGCAACGCAATAAAGCGCAAGCAACCAAATTCTTTTCAGTTTGCAGCGCAATAATACGCACACTATTATAAATTTTTTCAGTTTGCAATGCAATAAAGTGCAAGCAGGATTTATTTTCCTTGAAGCGCAGCGCAAGTTGCACATTGGCTGAAAATAATTTGTTAAAGCGCTTCGCAACTTTTACACATGCAAAAGTTGTGCTTCAAATTGCGGAATGCCCACCTCTGGCTAAATTATAATATATACCTATACCGGTAGACCATTCGGAAAATATTTGACTTAGGGATACTTTCAACATAATTAAAAAGCTAGATTTAATTCTATAATACTCATTGCTAATAACGAGCAAGCCCTAACATTTTTGTAAATACTCACTATTAATAAAATGATCACTGCAAATTCGGCTATATTTTGTTGGTATCCAGTTTGAGCGTTTCATTGCAGCAATCCACTTTTGCCTTCTTTCTATATCCGCTGGAAAGCGATAAAATGATATTTGACTGTTTGGTTCCTGACGATTTTGACAACCAACTGCACAACAACTGATTACCATAATTTGATTAGCTAGCACCTGTGCAGACTTGTTAACAGCAAAACAATATTTTTAATTCAATACTTTTTTAAGTAGGCCAAGCTAGCTTTAACTAGCTTACCATGCAAAAAATAAATGGAACAAAATCATATTTTCCATTCAAACTAGTCTAATCACATTAGTCTGAACAGTGAAAGATACCGGTACAAACTAGCCAAGTTTAAAAGATTTTCACTGCACATTTGGAGAAATGACATGGCAGTTAGTAATAGCACCGGTAAATCTTTTCATCCCCCAATCAGTAAATCTTTTCATCTCCATTTATATTTGATTTATTTCTAGGCTCATTTATTTTGTCTAGGATATTTCACAGTCCAAATTACCAACAGGTATTGTAACTACTGGCAGACCAGGCCTTGTTTTTGAGAAATTTTTAATCCCATCAACGAAATAATAGGAAACTAACAAATGAAAATGGTTTAACATGGGCCTACAAAAACAAAAGTAGACAATATGAATAAATGGAGCTTGTTTGAATTAAGCCCCATCTTATAACAGGCAAATATATCATGAGAAAAGGATCGCTAGTGAGTTATCAGTAAGGGTTAGGCCCAAACCCCGAACCATGGCTTGATTCAAACAAGCCCAGAATAAATTTTACTTTGCTAGTTTGTGCTGCTTAGCTTTAAATTAAGTTTATAAACCAGAACATTTTTTGTAAATCTAATTCCTAATCTGCTTAATGCCTGACATAAAAGTGCTTTTTGTTTGATGCCATTAGTATCAGTTTTTATCCATAACTAAAGTGCTGCTTATAGCCTTCATGCAAGTTAAGGCTGCAGGCCTAGGCTTGTCTATACCTAAACCAGAAAACAGCATTCATTTTTTATGTGCAATAAGTGACACTTCCTTATGACCAACCAAACCATTTCTAGAATACTGCTTTAGAATTTTCAACTAAGGGTTCGCTCACAGCCTAGCGTTAGAGCTGGGTCTTCTACCACACCAATGTACACCACACCATGAAAGAGTAACAGAAAAGTTCTTTTTTGCCGTCCAGTGCTTTTGGCGGGAAAGTGATGACGTCAGCTGCAACTCATCAATACAATCATCCAATCGGTTTTGACTGCGGTCACTCACGATTTCATATGCATTGTGACACATGGACACGTGACCAATTGTTTACCAAGTTCGGTTGACGTCAAAGTTTTAGCCTCGCAGAAGCAGCTAGCACAATGTATCCATGGCAGCGAGATGCGAAGTCTTGCGGAGTTGTGATTAAGGATTGGAGTCGTAACAGCAAATTGCAGGCCTAATAAGGGATTTAATGGCGAGCCCAGTCACTCAAACGCCATAACAGGTGTTTTCTACCCTTTTTTTTGTGGAAGCAACAGAAGCGCGAAGATCCAACCGCTTCCCCAAAAGGTTCTGTCCACTACGTTACCGCATGCGGTCAGAACTTAGTTTATAGAAAACTACAGACCGGTGATATTGCACTAAAATCCCATGATGGCGATATCAGTTGCGCAAAAGAATGAAACAAGCACTGCATTTTCGTATCCATAACGGGCGAGAAAAAGGAACCGGTAGGTAAAAGCGATATGTGTGGATTGTGGAAGCGGTTGACAGGAAAACTGTTTTAACAACATCCGCATGTCTTGTTGAAGGAACTTCCCTTTGACCTTGTTTAATTTTTGTCTTTATCGAAGCACGCTGTATAGGCTAAATTATCCACCTACTGTTAAATGCAAATAATTCAACTACCGTTTTATTCCATGTTGTCAGCCTACAATCACTAGCCCAAATGTCACTGCACATTATGTGAATGCAAATCCTCCTCTTGAGTGAACGGACTTCCTAGAGCCACAGTTACCCTGTCCACATGTCCAATTCATGCGGGCTTTATAAGTCCACTTTGATGTGGGCTTGATGTCATAATTACATTTTTTAATATTATATGACATCAAAAGTTTAATTGTGATGCAGGAGTCCACATCAAAGTGGGCTTAAAGCCCACATAAATTGGACATGTGGACAGGGTAACTGTGGCTCTAGGAAGTCCGTTCACGCAAGAGGAGGATTTGCATTCACATAATGTGCAGTGACATTTGGGCTAGTCATTGTAGGCTGACGACATATGGAATTTAACGGTAGTTGGATTATTGGGTTAAAACAAGGCCAAAGGGAAGTTCCTTCAACAAGACATACGGATGTTGTGGAAACAGTTTTCCCGTCAACCGCTTCCACAATCCACACGTATCACTTTTAACTACCGGTTCCTTTTTCTCGCCCGTTATGGATACGAAAATGCTGTGCTTGTTTCATTCTTTTGCGCAACTGATATCGCCATCATGGGATTTTAGTGCAATATCACCGGTCTGTAGTTTTCTATAAACTAAGTTCTGACCGCATGCGGTAACGTAGTGGACAGAACCTTTTCGCGAATTGGCTTTTCAGCTTAAGATTAATCTATGGGGAAACGGTTGGGTCTTCGCGCTTCTGCTGCTTCCACAAAAGGATAGCTTCCTCATCCCTGATTTAGCCGCATCTTTCTGCTTTTGCTGCAGGTAAGTAGGCCTACCTTATATACAGGTTCTAAACGTTGGGTCTTCGTTGTTTGCTTGAGGCTAGTAGTATGCTATCCAGTATTGTCGCTCTGACCAGAGATGAGCGGACTTGTAGCCTAATAGACCGAAAATTTTATCAGACTTTTCCTAAAAAAATCCCATACGATCCAACTCCGAAATAACAATGAAGCCGAAGTGGGAGTACACACTACAGTGACGGTGCCAAACAAACACATCGATTGTGAAAGAACATGAGGATAATTGCACTCAGCAAAAAGTTTCTGCGACAAACAGCGATCTTTGACGAAGGAGATTGATGACATGCAGCAAAATGTGTCTAAAAAAAGATAAGTTGACACTGCGAAAGCAATTTTTTTGCGTTACATTTGGTCCGTCTTCAATCCAGTCCAACTTCCAAGCTCAATACGGATCCGACCCTGTTTCTTGCGAAAATCCTGTTCAGTTCGGCTTCGGTCAAAGCTCATGGGTATGTTAGTAAATCAGCTACTTCCGTTGCGCGGGTTAATTGATTGCTTTGGTTACGAAAATCATACCAAAGATATCTGCATGTCCCTACCAATGGCTATTGACCAGAGATAGGTTAACACCAAGCAATGAAAAGTTTACAGCAATTCAAGAGCTTCCGGTTTGAGGCGCTCACAAGGTGCAGCACGTTTCAACCATTCGTCCCCGATGAAACCAAAGTCGATACCGACTACATCATCTGCGCGTAAGTGAGCTATTGTTGTGACTTTATTAAGAGTAGCTAAGTTAACGCATTGAAGTGCGCGCTGAACTCGACCAGAATCCAAACAACACAGCTCGGGCACGGATTAATTGAAACGAGTTACTCTTCGGTGTCTCTGAAAGAGTCCAACGGAACATTATTTTCACTTAAATTCAGATGAATCTGTGTTTTGTCAATATGTTTGCGAAGATTATCTTTAACGTCTAAGGTCTACCAACGATTTCATCACGAAAGATCAGACGTTTCATTTGGTCTTGCCTTTACCATGTAGGCAAAACTGGTTAAGCAAACAATCATGCGAAAGTTCGAAAATTCAAAGTTTATTCTTGAAAACAGATACAAAAATTACTAATCCACAACAGTTTTTGCAAACGCATTGCCACTGACAAATGTTTCAAAAGCATGTTCCATAGAAGAGATGCTGACCTTTAACAGTGATGCAGAAACGCAAAAAAAAGTTAAAACCAACCTTAAACATCCCAATGTGGCAATGCATTCAATAATAATGCAAGTAGCTTCGTATAATAACTTCATAGGGCAAAATTATGCTTTTTATCAGATGTATAATAAAACGTCACACAAAGACCAGATAATATAGTTTCAAAATATTTTCTCATGAATGCAACAAGATGATAGCTACAGCGATACAACTTATAAAAACATTTTTCACGGTTTACATGCATTTTTGTCTTTGATAAAAATAGCACAACAACGTATAATGGCAAAACTTTTTATCGCTTAAAAACCACTAGTGCAATGTTACGCACAAATCACTCACCAATTCAATTAAATTTCTTTCACAACTTATCATGGCAGGAAATAATATGAAGCAACGAACATAGACTAGTTTGAAAATAGACTGCTACCTGCATTAGCCTACAGGCTGTCAGCATTAAGCTCAGTGCTCCTAACCTAACCCTGTGCGATAATTTCCCAATTACCCGATGAAACGTTCAGTAATTCTCTAAGGCCCCTTTCAACGTTTGGTTATAAGCAATGAATACTTCATAGGACCAAAAGCAAGCAATCAAAATGGTAGTTTAAATTTCAACTCAGAGATACCGGTATAGCCACTACAGTTTTGTAAATAATTACAAATGTAGCGTCTTAAAAATAGATTTTCAGGTTGATCTCGCTTCAAGGACTGAGAAACCACTCCCACACATAATCTCTGCAGTGGCAACATCCATGCCACCACCACCACCACACCACCAACGACAAGTCCATTCATAAAATGTTCAATTGAGTTATTTCCCTTCAGTGAGGTTAAAAAAAGTTCAAAAATTGATTTGGAGCAGCAACACACATATTACCGGAGTTTGAGGGGCATGCACACTGCACAGCTAAGTTCAAGTTTCAGTAAAAAACGATCAACTTGGGTTCGGTTACAGAGGCGTATAAAAAGATACCACAAAAGAACAAAACCCCCCAAAAAAAACGTTCGCCGTTTGAGCTGCTAAATAATAAAAATAAGATAACCAACAATCGGGACATTCACAGAACATTCCAATCCGCATAGTATTACTCTCAACCTCAACATACTAGTTGAGCCAATACAACAATCTAGTTTATACTTCCAGCTGCTTTTTTTCTTCAGAAAATATTTAGGAAAATACAAATAAGAAAACAGAGCTTCGCACCCACATGAAGTCGACGTAGTCTACTGCGAAGAAATCACACATCAATAAAACGATTGGTCATAGCTTTAAACGGGGCATTCCACATTTGCTTTAAATCTCCCTGAAACAAATGTAATTATTATAGTGAGGCTTCATGTAGCGCTGTATTACAGTTAAATAGCCTCACCACGCTTTACAAAAGTTGCCGGCCACCCTGCGTACTACTCTAAGAATGAGGAAATTCCATTTAGTGTATTCCCCAACGCCACAAGAAAACTTGCCGGCTTGTTCGGCACACTATCGCTTTAATGCTGAACGCTAAGCAGTGAAGCTGTAGATACCAATGTTCAATATTTGTCTCCAATGTCTCAATTCGAAGCCGAACGAGAATCATCTATTCCATAGGCACACACTCTATCCACTCGGCCATCAAATATATTGTAATTACAGTAAGTCTAACAGGGACTGCTTGCAACTGCAAAGAATGCTCCATGTCATAAGACAGAGGCAAGTATTTATATTTAGAATAAGTCTAACATATAAGTAATGAAAGTATGCGTTTTACAAAAATTTCATGCATCAACCAAGATACTGAGAAATAAACTCAAAATTCTGATCAGTTTTAATATATCAAATAGATAAAAAATAGCTATTCGTACGCTCAAAAGTTTCAAGTAGGTATATACTGCAACAACTTGACATAGTCGTTTGTAGATAGCTTCAACCCAACTGAATTAAGTTACAGTATACAAAGTGCAAACTAGCAGAAGTAATGCGAGTTAGTGCAGTCAATATCACCTGATTCAAACAAAACAGGATATCGCCAAAAAATTAGTGATCTCTTATAAAAGGTGATTCAGTTTCAATGCAGGAAAGCATATCACGGAAGGGTGGCCAATTGGCCATTGTTCGAATTTCCGTGACATGGATACAAACAGCGTACAACGAACGACGTACGTGATGTGGTATTAACCACGGAACGGTAATCGCATGAAGCCATTAGTTAAGTAAAAATTTCTCCACGCCATTAACGTACCAACTAATAGCGTAGCAAGTCAAAAACACTCTTTCAAATGGAAGCTAAAAGTATAGCAAATATCAAAACAAACTTTTCTTACTTTGATATAGGCCATGGTGACCAGAGGTAAAAGCGTAAAAGGTACTAGGTACAATAACGCTGGTTGAGCACTGCTGTTGATTTCCGAGGCTACAGTCGCCGTTACCAAACCTAAACAAAAGCATCAATAAACCTGGACAAAAAACGTCATCCACTGAGACAAACTACGCAAAAGTTACAGAACAGTAGAAGCTTTACGATATCGCACTATTAGTTTAAGTTCCTGAAACACCCTGCCAGCAACTAGGCCTGAGTAGAGAAGTTGAAAAATGCAAGCACCATGAATTCGATTTTTCGCAAAATCAATCTCACATTGAGAGATTTTTAAAAACTCAAATTAAATAGGAAATTCTCTACACTCCGCAGAATTTAAACTCATGGCTTCAAGCTTAACCCATTAATAGCGCTAATTTGATATGAAGTAATATTTTCAACCAGCATTTCATGGGCCACCAATCAAAGCGACACCATAACGGCAGAAATACATTGCACTGTCATAGGTAAGCCAGAAGAAGTTGATGACAAGTTGATAAGGAGCAGCGATTGAAACACTGACCGCTAAATTGATAACAACAGTCATGCCGTCCGGCAAAAGCTCACAACTCAAAACGGAGTTAAAAAGCACCAGTATCAGTTTTATCCCGATAACAATATAGATATTGCTTCTCCTAAAGCACTGAGTTAGTCTTAGACGGCACTATTAATCTCAGAATTAAGTAACCAGACCCGAATTAATCATACTTCAAAGAAACTTCGTATTCACTGTTGGTAAGCACCAACGATTTTTGCCAGCCTTACGTGCATCTAGGTTAAGAGCTGGGTATTAAACCCTTCAAGGTTTTAACACTTTGCTTTTCACTTCACTGTCGCACCACATAAGCACCGACTAATATCATCATCAGCGACAGCGGATCATTAATCAACTTGTTTGTTAATATTAGTTCCATAACTTGAAAACAAGGAAAGACGTCGTTCAACGCACAGTTTCATATCTTTAACTTACCAATAAAATAACCGATGAGGGTGCAGTGAAAATAACGAACTCGATAAATAAGATTGCTCGGAGAGCTGGGAGCATATGATTCTCCTTCCAATTTCCTCTTCTTATAGTTATCATAACGAAGCACGAAGCATAGAAGAAGTCCAGGCATAACAATGTCTCCAAGACCAAGCATAGAGAAATGCTGAGTACCAAGATTCGCATCCAAACTAAAAACAAAATTCACGAGAATTAATTAACGCTTAGCGATAAACTTTCAAAAAAAGCCAAATCTAAGCTGTTGACGTAAATTTAGAAGGGTTTTTATGCTACAACTAAAATTTCATGCTGAATAACGCTTTGAAATGAAAACCAGATAAAGACCATGTTAAATCGTTAATGCGTTCTAACAAATCGTTGATTTAGCCGATAAATTTAGCTCAGGAAAAAGAAGTTATTATTACTACAGTAAGCAATAGTTACCTGACTATGAAAATCTTGCAAATGAGCAGCAATTACGAGCATTAAAGTTGCAAAGAGGTGCTAAAAATTTACTTTAGAGCAAAGCACCAATGAAAAGTAACAATTTCACAATTAAATATCACGATGATAAATTGCTATTTGGACCAAATCAAATGAAACGAAAAGTTGGAAATCTGTCAATCCGTAACGAAACATGGCTGGACGCCCGCTCGTTTTAAGCACAACCGAACTTCATTGAGAAAGGAAGTTTACATACGAATGAGATGTTATCACACCCAGCACTTGTTCAAGCAGGAAGTAGTTTCTTGCACAATTCAAAGCCGATTGCAAGAAATCCAGTTACACTCGATAGTGAATTTATAAGTTCAAGGAACGGATAAGAAAATTACTAAGTTATTAACGATAAGACTGCTTCATTTAATACAAAGTTAGTTTAGAAATAACAACGAAAAACATGTATTTTTATAAACCTACACATTTCATACCTGGGGAAGACTAGCTTTCCTGGCAATGACAATTGAGGAGCGTCTTTCGCAGAACCCAAGTTAAATTTTCGCGCCAACACTCCGACCTAAATAGTAAAAACACAGGTTAGTTCTGAGCAATGCGACTGTGATAAATGAGGCTGGTGTCTGCAAATGTCAGTCGAAATGAGATCAATAACTGACGTCTACCATCATACACGCTAGTAAATCATGACTGGTTAATAAATTATTGGCTAGTCATTCGTAAGACTGCTTCCTCTGTAATACTTTTTCTACACAGTCATGCGACGAGGTATCATGGTTGAAATCAACGTTCGGATACCGCAAAACTGAGATCTACTACTGCAGCAACTAATGTTTATTCCTGTTACTTCTGGGTTTAACATTATATTCGCAGCTTCACCACCACGTGCTGGGCACAAGTAATGTGTGCGAAGGGTTATGTGACATATACCACTGATCTGTCTTATATGGTCGTATTAACATGGCTCAATTAATTAGAATAGACTTACACAGTACACAATGCATGCTTCAAGCATTCTACCGTTTGCAATATCACCCTAGTCAAGTGCTTTGCAAAAACAAGTGTTCGTCGCTTTTACAATCTAAAGGAATAAACATTGCTTGCAAAAAGTGAATGGCCCGCAAAACAGGCAACACTAATCGCCACGGTAGATTTGGGAGAAGTAAAAACAACACTATCCACCCAAGATCAACAAATCTTAGTTATTACGGTCGTCTCGGATGTCAAACCTAATATACAGTTGCTGTGTTTGATGTGGCATTTGTATTTTCTTTCTGACGATGGTGGTACCGATCAAGCCCGAAACGTTTGCTATACGATTCAGTAGAGTTCGTTTTAAACAGAGCGGTGTGGGCAAAAACAACGCAAAAGTACTTCTGGTTTGTTAACCATTGCTTCCACAAAGTAAGCATAATGATAATACATTTGTCATGCAATGCCAGTGACTCGAAATACGATTCGCCTGGGGTGATGACTTATACTTTAAACACACGTCTTTAAAATGAGACCAACAAATAAACTACTAATCCAAGCGACTTAAGTTACTGTAAAACCAATCAATTACGCTTTTTCGTCGAGTAATTTTTACCACTTTAGATGCAAAATTCGATAACGGTAAGCTTTGAAGTAGAGTTAGATTTAATTTGAATCCGCTCGCAAGGTACTGATTTTAAGTCGTTGAATTTCAGTTCGTAATTAAACGTTCGATAAATTCACATCTCTCCGAATTAAAACTAACAAAGCAAAAGTAGCGATTTGTAACTGGTTTAGGCTATTCTATCAGAACATAGCAAACGATCCATTTAATCAAACGAACGGAAAGTTAGCGACGGCAAACGCGACGCCAATAGGTGCTTTGAAGTTTATTTTGCAACAGTAAACTCCCTACCCTTTTATGTCTTTTTTTCATGTTTTTCTATAAAAACTACATTTTTCGCATCACAGTACTGGTCTTTTTGCACTTTCTTGGTGCTACTTAATTTTACGGATTCTCTGAGTAACTGGTTTTTACACGCTTCCCTACAACTATATCTGCTTTTTTTTTCGAAGCCTATGTGATAGTCTGGTTAATCAAATATGGAGAAGTTAGCATCATCGAGTTTTGGAGTGGCGAAACTTATGACAATACATTTGAACCTAAATTTTACATCAAGTCTTTTTAACATAAAGTACTTGAAAGTAGCTTTTGCCAAATCCCTGAATTTGAATTCAAAACTTAAAAAAATGAATGAATGGATGCAACATTGCTTCCAAGTACAAGCGTAAAATAAAGCATCATGTCAGTCCGGCATAAAGCGCGTCGATGGTAAAGGTAATTTTCAATCTTCAAAGATATTAAGAATCAATTAACGAATGGACGATTGATTAAAAAACGCAAAAACACAAGCAATCAGCTGACAAGATGCAATCAGCTACGTTAGATACGATGATTTCAATTTCAACGCAATAAGAGCAAGTATACGAATAAACAATATTAAGAAGTGTGCCGACCTGCATTAACAACTGCATTAGAATTTAATCAAACCTGTGATAAATAAACTACTAACTGATATGGCCGAGACACTGCAGATAATAAACCATTCGTCATACCACTTTCGCAGTAGATTTATGACTGAAGTTTTTTTTTATCGTGAATTCTGACAGTATAAAGTGCCAATAAGCAACCTGAAAGGCAAAGACTATTCTACATACACTAGGTAATGTATCTTTCATAAAATATACATGCAATGACGACAGGCTCGCAAAGCTATTAAGATTCCATCCAACCTTACTTCAAGTTACCGTTGTTGTACGGTCCTATATTGAAGACATTAAGGCATAAACACTACCTAGCAAGCCCATTAGTGGCACATAAACAACATGTCGGTAGCCGGGACGGCATTGGTTCAGTTAGCAAGTAGATTCGCTGGTACAATCAGTGCAGTCAAAAAGCTACTAGCTCCTGCATTGACACCAATAACTACCACATACGATTGGTAAAAATACGGTTGCTGATTTATGTCACCATGACACCGCGTATAAAGAATGTACAATGTACATGTAACAGATGTACCGACTTACACATTTATTTATTGAACGGAAAATTCAACAGTAATTGAGGGGGAATGCGAAATGAGCTTGCGTTGCTATCTAACATCTAATATTTGCTATCTAACATCAGAATTTAAACTCCAACTGTCCATACAATACTCAATAAGTGCAGGACTCGATGGTAATATCAATCTAAGCGTGACAGGTCAACGAGCACGACTAGAAGTTAGATATGAAAAGGAAAGTCAACATATGTAGTGCCAATCTTCATGTCACGAAATGGTGCATGAAATCTTACATGAATGATAGATATTGAACCAATTATGCTATCGTATACCCAACTTCGTACCAAATCAATTTCTCAAGTAAGTCGAGTGTTTAGGCATACCAACGACCACAAAAACAAAATCAATAATACTTTCATTGCAAAGCCATAGAACATGAGTTCCCAATCGGTGGAAAATTTAGGGTTCTCAGTTGGGGAATTAAACACCCCTAAAAAATAACACCGTCTTGTCCCCGTTAAATGTTCCGAAATTTCACTCCTAACGGTGAAGACTTTCTTTTTTGCAGAACACCGGTATTTGTAGCCGAATTTTGATTTGATTTAAAACAGAGGTGACTGATATTTTCACTGGCATACAGGACACTTCGAAAACGTGTAGAGCTTTTTTTGCTCCACACCGATATTTTCACGCGAATACAGGACACCTGAAGACGTGCAGACCTTTTTTTTGCTCCACACCGATGTTTTTACTGGAATACAGGACGTCTGAAGACGTGTAGACCTTTTTTCTTGCTCCTCCAATCAGTGCAGCCCTAACCTTGGCAGTTAAAAAAGTAAGTCACCCCTGTTTTAGTGTACCATGAGCAAAAAAAGGTTGAAAAGCTCTGGTTTAAAACATCTATGTTGTGGGTAATTGAAGGTCCGTCACATTAAAAGTGGGTAATGAAGAAACAAACGTTGAGAACCGCTGCCATAGAACGAAGAGCACCATGTAATCCTTATCCCATGCCGCATTGCCGCAACTGTGCAATCACATTTTTAGAATTTATTTCCTCCATGGCGGATCATAAGGCATTTTCACGTTTGGTCTAACCATCAGCATTGAAAATCAAAAGTGCACAATCTAGCTTTATTACTTAAATGAGTTAAGCTTTTGCTATGAATCAAGAGATTTCGAAATCAAATTTATAAACATCGTCGACCAAGCAGAACTGCAGTTTGGCCAAAAAAATATCAATAAAAAAAAAAAAAATTAAACAGGCGTGCCAAAAATGTAAAACAAATACAAAACAATGCATGAAGTGTTAATTTGCTGATTGAAATGTCCTTCATCTAATTTAGTTTTTGCCAAACTTATAGTAGCTCGTTTAGTAATCTACTGCTCATGGGGATCAATGATGCGGTTGGTTTGGCAAACATGGATTAAGCACAACAGCACTGAATGGTGTTCGCTTTATGTGCATAGTTAATGTACTTCTTTCAAACCAAAAACGAACATACTAACTAACCTATTGAGTAAGTGAACACTGAACATATGTTTAAAACAAAGAAATATCTTCTATTTGCGCTGAAGCTGATTTGAGCGCCAAGGCGGTTTAAAATAATATGCTGGCAAATGAACAGCTGGTGCATATGTTAACAATGCAAGCATATGCAGTTGCTTCCCTAAAAATAATATATCACTACCGCACACTCTCAAATTACAACACAGAATGACGCATCTGATTGGCAATAGGAAAAATACTTGAAATGTTTCAGCATTTAATTCAAGCAAGTCAAGCATTCACAAACTACATCCACAAAACAGGGTACCTATTTGTCAAAAGTTAGCATGTGCCCATTCGCAAGCGCAAGTCGCCCGCGGAATAAGTTTACACAAAAACATTACTGAACACGTACGTTAGCCATCAAAAAACGCAACTACCTTCAGTTTTAGATCAGCTGGCTTATAGCAGTATACTACACTGGCACATTGATCGTAAATAATATCCAGTTTTTGGTTAAGCCTAGGACTGCACTATACTGTGGCAAGACCTACCCAAACAACGCACATGTCCATAAGAAAGTTGCAAGGCAAAGAAACCAGCACTATTTATACAAGATAGTACAGTTACGACGTGCATTTTCAAATACCCCATCATACGCACTGAAGGCACATATTTGGACAAGACCAATCGAATGTCGAAAGCGTTGGTGATGGAGTAATATAGTTCGTAAAGTTCGTAAATAATGCGTAAACTGTAAATTTCAGTTCAATCCATCGGATTTAGTAATTGCTGTACCTTGCAACTTTAAGGCACAAAAACTTAGCAATATTGGTTGAGGCCATAACTTTGCAGAATAAGTTTTAAAGGGTCAAAAAGGGAGACGTAGTGCGTACGTAGAACGATAACGATTTCCCGAACATTACTTCCAACTATACAACAAAAGATGAGCATCAATAAAAAGATAATAGCCAGTATATTTGCAATCATTTCACAAACGTTTCGGTAAAAACTTACACCATAAAAAAAGTGTTAAAAAACAGTGTAAAAAACTAAAAAACTACCATCATCGGTGTAAAAAAACTGATTCTAGCCTAGTGCCCCAGTAGTTTTTACACTGATGATGGTATAAGTTTTTACCGCAACGTTTGTAAAATGATTGCAAAAGGTGAGCAGTTTGGACATGCACTCACTGGCGCACCCAGAGGAAGGAGGGTTGGGGGGTCGAAACCTTCCCCTTTTGAAACCGAACCCTTGTTTTTAAAGTAAAGTGTCCAAACTGTGCAAGTGCAGTACGTGCTGTTATTTCAAAACAGACGTGACAGAATTTGCCTCACATCATGCTGAAGCCAAACCGGCTGGTTGGTGTAGTGGTAAGAGACAGTGTTATCTGTGCGGGCAGGAGCGGATCCAGAAGGGATGTGGGGAATGCATCCCCTTACAAGCCATTTTCAAACATGTTTTTGATGAATACAATTTTATATAAATTTCGAAGCTTTTCGATAACAATAAGCCTTACACCCTGAGCACGCATATCGAAAATGCACAAAAAAAATGCATTACATTTGGTGAAACACTCAGATTTACGGACAAAAAATTTTAAACAAAATTTGCCTAAAAATTATTCAAAAAGATGGCCACTACAGTATGTAAATTTTCAAAAATTTTCCGGGGGAGCAAGCCCCCGGACCCCCTAGAGCCTTTTTTATTCTCAGTATACTTCAAAATAATTTTGTACGAAAAAACACGCTTAAAAATATGGCAAATTTGGGTGCTCCCTCCCTGAAGAATTTTCTTCAATACGTCGCAGACATGAAACCATTTTCAAAAGGTCTTCTTACGCTTTTTTGGGGTCTAATGTCTTTGTATTTAGTTAACACTCAACCTAATTCAAAATTTTATCCCCCCCCCCCTACCAAAATTCTCCGGATCCACTCCTGAGTGCGAGATCGAGTTTTTTTTAGAACCCCCCCTTTGAAATTTGCCGAGTGCGCCAATGCTTGTACTGTAGCTTCAGTGATATTAATGCTGCCTGTACAATAATGACTTATCCAAATAAAGGAAATTGGTATGGCTAAATGAGCTCATGCCTATGAATGCAAATGCAATTCACGCGCTCATTGAATAGAAGAACACTTGCTGTTAAGACATATGCGATGGCCTGAAAATATTTCAACTTTTGCGCATAAGAAACTTTTTGCAGTTAAATAAGGCAGTTGAAGTGCTTAACACAAACTGTAACCACCACAAAACGCAAATATCTTCGTAAGTCGGCCTATTTGATATTTAAGATCCATAAGCAATTAAGCATATAATATAAGGGTCTAACTCAGGGGCTTTTATAATCCAGGGTTCATGAATCTGTAAAAGGGCCCTCAAAAGGGTTTAAAGGGATCGCACACCTAGAACATTTAATACTTTAAAGACTGTTAGACTTTGACCGTGTTAAGTTTTTTCCTTGTACATAGGTTTTCTTAGAATGCTTTAGGAGTCCAAGGCCCAAAAAGGTTAAAACAAAAAACATTGGTCGGGCTTAATTAGTCCCTTCAAAAATAAAGACACTTTGATGAAAGCTGATAAAATGAACAGTTTTAACGTTTAACAAAATGGTTTAAAACGCATTGTACTGTACACCACCCAAGTTTTAACGATCAATATTCTACCTTTTTAACATAAAAAGCTTTTCATAGTCGCATAAAATTGTCAACTTTTGTCTCATCAATCTCAGTCTAACGCGTGATCAACGGACACCAATCACAACAAGCAAATTCATTCTGAACGGATAACGGTGGTGACGTAATTGGCGAACCGAAATGTTAAGAGTGTTTGTTGGGAGTTGAGTTATAGGCAAAATATCCTCACGGAATCTAGTAATAAATCAAAGCTTCTTACACAGGGCTTGAGAACCTCACTGCATAAGCCACATCCTGTTTGCTTAATTGAATCTGTTCTAATATCCATAATGCTGCAAACCTTCGTCATTCACGTCATATTAATTGCAGCATAATAACTTGTACCTGGCAAATGCAAGCTAAAAAAATGGCTACTTCAAGTGCAGAAAGCACAAAAAATATACCACTCTTGATTAGAGAATAGATGCCCCAGGTGAGAACGTGGTGATCAGCAAAAGATGATCAAAAAGTCACCAAAATACACAAAGTTCTTTCTATTTAACTGCAGAATAGAGTGACAGTACCGCAAAAGAATCTATTACGATAAACAGACAGACGGAACGGTTTGTTTTGTCGATAATCTAATAGCATCACCGACGGGAGACTGCGAAGGGACCATTTACGGTTTCAAGTCGAACAGTCACCCTGGAATTTGTCAATGTTTGACCCTTCAATTCGAAATTACAAGCTAAAAAAAACATTTTGATAATTGATAATACAAAAAAGACAAAAATGACAAGTGGATGAAAAATTTAATGGTAACTTTCGAGCAGTAGATTTTTGTAATTGATCTTGAACTTTCTGAAAGTTTGTTGTTTTAAATCAGTGGTTACAGAGTTCCAAATTTTTGATCCTTGGTGTTTAAAAGAATTTTGGCATCGGGAGGTCAAAAATTTAGGAATAAAAAGATTTTGCTTAGTTTTAGATCTTGTGCAGCGTTCATGCACGGTAGAGAGCGGGTCAAATTGGCAATTAAGATGAGAGGGAAGGGTTTGTTTAGAAAACTGGTACATAATTTTGGCCATTTCATAACTAAATAGGTGTCAGCGAGTTTGAGAACACCATATGTTTGGTATAGCGGAGTAACGAAAGTTTTACGCCTTGCATTAGAGATTATGCTGATGGCTTTATTTTGCAATCGCTGTAGTTTTTGAATATATGTTGGATATTTGCTGCCCCACAGTAGAAGACCAAATGAGAGGTGAGGGTGTATAAGAGCATAATAAAAAAGAAGAAGAGCAGAGGAGGGAAAAAGATGTCTTCAAAGTGCACAGTAAATCCTCATTTTTATAGAACGCGAACCTAAACCTATTTTTATAAACGCCCGATTGACACTCAGTTTGTACACACAATTGCTAGGTTGCTGCACCTAGCAACTTAAATTTACATATGAATTATCTAACCTGTAAGCAACATAATTAACTTGACGTGTAACGGCATTACCAACGAATAAATCAAAATATAAACTCTAATGCGATTCTCTTCGCGATGAAGCAAAGTAAAAATTAAAGCAAAAACGATTTTCAAATTATGCTTCAGCAAATTGGCCTCGAGTCATTTTGTGCCAGCAAATTGATAACTAAGTTCTACACACACCATCACAAATACCAAATACGAAAACGAAATTGTTGCTTCGATATTTGGGATCATTTTACCTTGGAGGTCGAAACTTGGACTAGCCTAGACTATAAAAGTACCAGCAGTTAGAAACCGTGGAGCTGAAAGTTTTTTTAAAGATAAACAACTCGTCATGATGTCGCTTATATTTAGTACACAAGCAGTCTCAACAGCAAAGCAATCTCAAGGGCAACGCCACGTCATGTTTGTTTAGCGATGCTTCGCAAGCTAAACATTTTTCGAGGAAGGTTAACAGTTTAGCTAAAACTTCAACTGAAAATGCAAACGCGCTGCAAAAGTGCAAACTAAGTATTGCAAGAAAATCAATCAAATTCTTCTGCCTTAAATCAACCTCAAGGTTTTGCTATGTTTTTGGCATTCATGACCTGAAGCAATAGAGAAAAGCGCTTCAGCACATCAGCATTTTTCAATTTTAAAAATAGCATTTCAGGTACGCTAAGCACATTAGCAGTAATGAGGCACTATATTCGTATAGTTAACGTAAAATTAATAAGCAATAAAGGTGTGTAGACATTGGAATATCATTCAGCCGCTTTACTACAATCAAAGACTTTTCGTATCAAACCCTAGCCTTACCGCCAACACTCCTTCATATTTTAACAAATAAGGTATATAAGATTGTTTTTTTTTGCATTTTCAGGTAAAATTCGTAGAAAGACAAACGTAAAACTGACATAGCTACCGAACGAACTACAGGTACCGGTATGTGTAGTAGTCAGTCTAGTCATAATTATAATCAGTGATGGGCACGATAAACCATTCTGTACTAAAGCGATAACGATAATCGATAACTTCAAAAAAGCCCAGGGCGATACCGATAATCGATAAATTTCAATTTTTTAAAGCGATATCGATAATCGATGAATTATCGCCGATAAATTTTTCCGATAAATGTTGCGGTAAATTTTCGATGTGTTTGACGAAGTTATTTTTTGTAAGTCGAATTGCAAAAATGTTTTTTTCTAAATTTTTCAAGAAAAGAGAGCAGTTCACGGACTCTGCCGTGAAATTAAGCCAAACAAAGAAATAGTTTTTAAAAATTACAACAAGTCTTAATGGACACCGTGTTTTTTCCATAGCGCCAACTCACTAACTTTGAAGTTTAAACACTGCGTGCATAAAAAATCGTTTATCGCGATAATTTATCGGCGATAACAAAATATTCAACAAAAGCGATAACGGTAATCGATAAATCCAAACTATTTTGAGCGATAACAATAATCGATAAAAAGTTATCGCCGATAACTATCGCCGATAAATTATCGCGATAAATGCCCATCTCTGATTATAATACACGTCAAGTTAGTTTACTTGCTGCAGTTCATAAAGCATACCATATGTGTTGTGAAGCAAGATTTATCGTCTTTGTTGTGAATAGCCATAAAAGTTTTGAATGTCATAAAACTAATTCAACAACACCAAGCAAACGATATACTTCCAAATGCTGCAATAGAGTTATAGTATTTCGTTCAAAAGCTCAACGAAAATGCGTATTGCTTTTAAACAAAGCACTGTTATGATTCCTATTTGCACGAAAGACAAGTTTGTGACATGTATTACAAATAATGCATAAATCTGATCAACAACTTTGACTTGTTTTACAAAACTGATCTAAAACCCAATAGTTGGCTTAACCGGAGCAGAATTGCTAGGTGTACATCTCATTCAATCATAAATAACTTAGTAAGAACGTGCAAACATCGTGTTGGATTTAACCAAAAGTAGCACAGGTCTAACCAACTAAAAGAATTCCATAAAAATTTAATGAGCAGTGGGCGGAAGAGCAAATAAGCGTCCCTGAACTGCTTGCAACTAATTAAAAGTATAACCTGCCCAGAACGCAACTGTTTGTAAGTTACTGTAGAGCTAAGAATCACATTGTGACGAAAGCACATAGGTAAAAAGCTTTGCCGAAAACTCTAACCTTGCGACTACGATTGAACCACTTAACAAATACACTGAATGCCTGGTACTGTGGTAGTGGCAAACTAAGTGTGTGAATGGTGAAGAACCTTGCCTACAGCCGTTGTAACTTTCATTTTGATTACAGTAGTCAACTAATGAAATAACGTAGGCACAAATGGCTGAGTTTTAGAGGTTGATCACTTGATTGCAAGTCCTGTAACTTGCATCGATTATCGATAATTCAACATTTACTGTAACTTGCATTGATTAATTACAAAACAAATATATAGTTGCGCAAGAACCAGCCTTTGAGGCTATAATTCGCCTTTCCAAGAAAAAGGACATCAAGGTTAACAACGTCTCGAAAACGAATTGAAAATCAGTTAATTTAGAGGTTGTAGTCAAACTTATGAAAACAGTGAAGGAATAGCTTGTTTTTGTTCCAACAGTAAAATGCAAAGCTGTTCACAATACATTTCACTTTTAAATGATTCGCTGTAAAATCATTTTCTGTCTTGGCCTATTTCAATACACGAAGCAAATGAACAATAGCATATCCAGACATACTTACCGGGTTGTCTGCTTGAGCCGTCGCTACTTGAACCATGACGTTAGCATTAAATATATAAGAAGAGAAGAAAACCCAAAACACGTCGTAAATCAGAAGGCCCGATAACAACAGGCAAGATACTTTGAGACTTGGCAAGCGAAGAAGCGCAATCATGGATACACACAGCCCCATACTCAAAGCTGCAAATTAAAAACATCATAAACTTGTTAACACAGCAAAAGAAAGATAAGGCAAATAAACGGGAAGACTAAATGAGCCGCGGGCGGTGGGTACACATATTAAGTATTATCGATTACAGCACCGAACTCTGATGCTCGCAATATTATCAGTAAATAATTGGTAAAAATTCCAATGCTCCAAACATCGCTACGCAATTGAATTTTTATTTCAATGGAAACGTGTCACAGAATGGAAGTTTTATAAATCTAGTCGAGATTTTTGCAATCTTAAAACGACTTCAATTACATTTCAATTATCGCTTCACGGACAAACTACTACACCACAAGCTTTTAACGTCATCAGTAACGCACAAGCAGTAATAGGACATTAGAAAGAACTTTAATTTGGCAAATCATGACAGCATGTTTTGCTCTTGCTCACTTAACTTCTATCATCTTTTAACTACGCTTTTACAACAGCTTATTTAGAAGATCTTTTAAGTAACATACTTTAAGAGTAGAACTCACAAACCCAACATCAATTATACCCTAGGAAAAAGCAAGAATGCAAAAATAGGAGAGCAACTATCGCGAATAATCAAAGCCAAAACTACAAGTTAACATTCAACATTAAAAGTAGAGCATTTACCACATATATAAGTGGGGTTTAATACGAAATCTATTCTTTTACTCTTCCATGCGCAATGGTAAATTTCAAAAGACACTTCAAAACGGCTGCGGCATTGTTTAGCTTTATTTTCGTTTGTTGATGGATAACTTCCAACGTGTGTTAACCAGCAAGCACGTTTTAAAACGCATATAATGACAGGAACGTGATACAAGTCGACCAGCAAAATAAGTTGAGCCCATAATCTGTACACTAGTGCAGCGTCACACTAGTTCTACGCAGTGTATCGGTCATGTGGTGTTAAAGAGCCTGATGGTTTCGTTTCTTTACAAATGTCAAAAAGTTATTGCAATATACCGGCTTAAATCCATCAATACAGGCAATTCATAGTCTTAAGAGCATAATTCTCAAAATAAGTTTCAGAACCAATCTTACGAATTACAAACTAAAAAAATAACAGACTTTCTGTTTAACCGACTGCAAACTTTAAACCAAAGGAAACATATCTATAAAGTTACAACAACAACATACGCTATTATTTAAATGGGAATCGCAGTTAACTGGACAGGAATTAAATATGAAGTTACATTTTCCAACAAGCAATTTTCGAAAGCATTCATATACCAGTTGAAAAATTCTGCTAACACTAATAAAATTGCCATTCATAAGCTGTAAGTTGTCTTTTGCTTGCTACGCAGTCGAAGTTATCACAACAGTCCCACCAGTTGTACTTGTACACTGGTATGCTTGCAATAATGCATTGTCAAATTATAAAAAGGTAAAACGTTAACGCCAATCAGTTTCCAGGCAATTTTCAATCGTTGAAAACCATGTTGCTGGTTATTCAAGCTCGTTTCAAATTATTTCAAACTCGAACAAACGACAACCTCGCACAAAAGAGGAAAACTTTTAACCTTACTTAAGTAATTACAGTATCAACTTACCATCCATTAATAACCAATGACCAGTAAAGACCCAAATTGAAACAAACAATATTGAGAGTGATAGAGAGAGGAGTTCAGCGGGTGTAAACCGGCCACAACAACCAAAAGAAACTCTACGCAAAACGAGCGGGTTGTAGCCAAAAATTGACGACATATATGTTAATATTTAAAGCATTTGAACAATACTGAAAAAATTCTGCTACATCTTACCTCAGTTAAACCATAAGCCAGGAATCGATAATTATGCCCGTAACAGGCGAGACAACACACGTTTCTGTGTGATTCGCGAGTACTTGTCATAGTTTGTCTAGCGCTAGTGCAAGGACTTACTTATTAGGAGACGCACAGGGACGCATGAAATATTGACACATTGGCAGCATGAGATAAGCAAACGCAGAAGCAGCTAAAACTGAAAAACAAAAGTTGAAATTGCATCACAACCAAATCCTTTCTCTAATTTTTAGGGGTCCCACTAAACACCGCAAAGGAGCGACAAAGAACTTACTAAACACCGCAAAGTACGACAAAAGACCTGATAACCCCAAGTCTAACCCTAATTTAACCCAAACCTAACCCTAATTTAAAGTCCTTTGTCGTTCTTTGTTATGGTATGATTCCAAGTCCTTTATCAATTTTTGGGGTGTTTCATTCTTTGCGGTGTTTAGTAGGACCGAATTTTCAGAATAAAATTTTGCACATATACCTGCGAAACACAGCGCAATAATTTTAACTCCTTCGCATTGTAGTTTGTCTTTCACCTGTCTTAAGCCCTCAAAATACAGTACTACGCCAACAATCCCAAAATACTACAGTATATCAATTACGTGTACCGGTATGAAAATGTGAAAGATACTAGTATCATCTCATTGATTAAATGTGACAAAATAGATATAGGGTGCTAATTTAGGCCACGGTAACTAGACGTCACACAAACCAAAACCCAACACTGGACCTATGTTATTACAATTCAATAACACAGCAATAAACAGTAAATACCTGCAGTACACAAAGCAAAAACAACTTGCATGGAATCAAAAAAGAAAAACATAACTAAAAGCGACACGGAAGCACCAATAGGTAGACAAACGGCTTGGGTTGTATCGATGGTTTGAAATGTTGCTGCAAAAAACATAAGACATCAGTAAAATGACGCAAATAACTAGTCAGGAAAGCGTTTTTAACAATAATAAAATAGGCACTTAATAATTTAAATTTTACTCACATGGTTCAGAGTTTGTTTCTGGCACTTTTTCACGATTAGCATTTTCATAATCCATGTTCAATGATCTGCACCGTTAAAAAATGGTTATTAAATCCGTTACGAGGAAATTAGCTTAATTACTATAACACAAAATTTTTACTAAAAAGCACTACAGACCACACACGCAAATTTTCAAAACTGAGTATCAAGAACAATCTATGATTATGCAATCACAACAATAATATAAAGATTGATTATACACTTACCGAAAGCTACCGTAGACAATTAACAATATTGCAATTACAAAAGTTGATATGCGCGATGAATCCATCAACGAAAAAGCCCTGAAACACGTATAAAATTATGTTACTGATACCAGTTCTATGAAAATGCACACAAACCATTTTTTCAATTTCCAACTAAGCATTACACTAATAATAATATACTTCCCACAGTAGACCGAAGAAGTAACAAAAAGATTTTCAATAATATGGTAAACAGCAAAAAAAGTAGAAGTGACGCAGGCAAAACACACGCAAAATATGTAAGAATCAAAGCTATACCAGCTAAAATAAATTTATTCACAAAAGTAACAGTGTTAGCTTTGAAGATCAAACACTGAAGCTTCTATTACTAGACAGCTCAGAGCTTACAAGATGAAAAATCAATACATTAACTTTTAATTTTTCATGTACTTTGAAACCATCAAACTTTCAACTTTTTTATTGATAAATAACAGAAAAAAGTAAGTTCACGCTAGACAAAAAACGAAACCTAATGTCTTGACAAAAATAAGTATGCTGCCAGGAGATTGTGATAAAAAATACAAAAAAACATAAAAAACACAGGAATAGTCCAGAACCAAACTCCACTTCAAGCAAGTTAGTTGGACTTCTTTTTTAGCTAGCTACAAGTCCACCTTCAAAGCTTCTAAACAATGCTTACCACTGATAATCTCCTTTTGGAAAAGAAACAGCAACTGGTATGCCTTTTACATTATCAAGGCTGTTTTTTTGCTGATTTTCTTTACCATTTTGTGGCACTGGCTGATCAGCAGCATTCATCGGTATTATGCGAACATCGTCCTGTGCTGCAATGGCCATAGGCATAATCAATAAAGTTAAAAGCAATGTAACATTCATGGGCAGAAAATGATAGATATGCATGGGCATTATATCAGAAGAGCAGGAATTGAAGTTCTTTGAAGACTTTCTCAGCAGCAAACTTGATCGGGAGAGTTGATTATCGGAAGGCGACTCTCTAGTATCAGTCGCAACACATTTCATTTTGTCACCACAAACCATGTCCTACGACACAGATACGGTCTTTCAGCTTAACAGTTGAAATTTTTTCATTTAAAATTCACCTGCACACCAAAACCTAAAGCTAAAAAACAAATATGACTATGCAATATTACTACACGAGTAAACCTTTTCAATAGTTTGTCAGAAACCAAGAAAAGGCTAAACCACAGGTTATTCACTTAAATTTAGTTTTTTGTAACTGTGACTACATTCAAGATCTAATTTTATGGTTGCCAGCACCTTCATCACATAACTTTGTGACACAGTAAGTCTTCCAGAATTTTACTCACACTAAAGAAAATTATTTGACAAATTTGGTCATTAAGGACCCAAAAGTTGTGCTCCACACCATAAACCTAAACTTCCGACTCTGAACCAAAACACAAAATGCAAAACCTAAGTTCCGAGCTACAAACTGAATCAAAAGCCCAGAACTTTCCCATGTCGAGCTGCAGGCTCCAAGCTAAGTAATTTAGAATCAAAGCCAAGTAATTTGGAATGGATAATATATACATTAAAGTTGGGTTATTATACATCAAACATTATCTCAGAAGCTTTAATTTTTTATCCATATCTTTTACATAAAAACTCAAATACAAGGGCGTAGCCAGAAAAAAATTGAGGGGGGCCAAGTTTCGTAACTTTTAAATCTGACGTCATTTACTTATTGCAGCAATGCAGCATATTCCTCTCATATCGATGAAAACATAAATCTTGAGGAATTTCTGTTTAAGTCATAAACTGATTGCTAAATTATGCCAAAATTTTACTTTTTTCTCTAAAACAGCCAGTTGGTGGTGAATTTTTACTAGGCAATCGTCACACATTACACTGTTGACCCAGACATATAGGTGCAAATCCAGGCGAGGATGCGGAGGATGTATCCCCTCAATAATCCAGAAGCATGGAGAAATGCTTGAATATAATATTTAATTCAATTGTGATGTATCGCTTAAGGAACCAATCATCAATTAAGGAATTTTAAGGAAAATACTCCCATTGGTAGGTTGAACTTTTGATTAAAGAAGCGATTTTCTCGCAGCAGGTTGCAAACGTGCATCGTGCTGTAACAGTAGAGCTCAACGGAACGTTTATTTCTTCCAATTACCATATCGCGTTGTCTGTACATCACTTGCCTGCAACATAGCAGAAAAAACTTTACCATTTGGCGATGTTTATGAAATTTAGAACAATTAGAAATAGAAGAATTAGTAAAGCCACACCCGACCCCCCTTCCCCCATCAACATACAATAAACACACATCTGCTCGAAGCCAACAACAATTAAATACACCAAAGGTGAAAAAAGTTTCAAGCTTTTACTTTGTTAATGATAATTTGTAATTTGATGTAAATTTCAAGGGGGGGGGGAGCATGGCCTCTTTGCCCTTCCCCCCCTGGCTACGCCTATGCTCGGATATAAGCTTTCAAATTTTTTCCAATCACGGCTAACCGTAGTGTGACAAATGATCTGTGACAAAGCAACCAGGTGACAAAAGTTACAGTAACCAATTTATCACCCTTCTTATTTAGCCAAGATGACAATTCTTAATAACTTTCACCAAAAAAGGATATTTTGAGTTGGAGTCAGGTGGAAAACATATCTCACAGTCAGTACATTATAGATTTGACCACGTCCTCTTAAGCAGAGAAACAACATGATTGTGGTACAACCATATTTCTAGAAACAATTTTGTCAAATCAGTTGTTTGCAACATTTTTCGATAATCACATGCAGACCAAAAGTTTTCATGGAATGACACAATGGACCTATTGACACATTCCCTCAAACAAATAATTTAAATGTAATTTTGCAATTTAAATGTCACATCACAAATACTGAACTGTTGAACACTTACATAGATTTAAGCAAAAATTATAGCACATAGTCATACTTCAGGGTGAAGTGAACAATCGCCCGTCAATGCACAATCAACTGTACGTGACTTTTCTTGTTTCACGTTTTGCTATTGATCTGTGATTGCTCATTCTTCAAACGGCCAATTGTTTACCACACCCCGTACTTCATGTATGCAAAACTGTACATATATATTAAATATAATATATACAGCACTCAATACTGGCATATAATAGGGGGAAAAGTAAAAATGTGGGGTTAACAATTACAGGTAGTAGGCTATAGACAGAATTACAACTGTAACATAATCAGATCATAACTTAACAAATCAACGGCTGACAGGAAACATTACCAGATGATGAGGCTGAAGCGCACCAGTACAGATTGCGATTTAAACAAATTAGATTTCGATAGTTTTAGCACATTTGGATTGGACTTGGATGCATTTATCTGTCCGAATTTAGACTGGATTTTGGACACAGGGATAATTGACTACTTATTCCCATTTTGAACAAAAAATTGCTAATTAAATCAGTATCAAATTATGTAGGATTGGCATATAATTCTAGGCAGTGGCTAAGGTTACGTGACCGTAACTTTCGTTTTCTGAATTCGAAGTTATGTGAGAGTCGTGTGACGAGCATCGATTTATTTGCGCCATTTTGTACTTGATCACCACGACTTCACTTCTCGATAGCTCAGTGGATAGAGTGCCGCGTATTATGGGAAGCGCTGCACAAATTTTGAGTTCGATTCTCGTCGCGGCTTTGGTTCGATTCGGATTCATGTGACCTGGGGTTAAAAATCGAGTTCGTGAAGATAATAGAATAAAAATAGACTAGAAATAGAATAAAATTGCTTGTCGTCTAACTTTGAATTCAGAAAACGAAAGTTACGGTCACGTAACCTTAGCCTCTGCATTAATTCTAATAAAACCTTGCATTATGTGTTTGGATATGGTCTTGGATTTGGATCTAATTAGGATTTTAAAATGATAAATTTGGACATCCTATGAAGGGTACTTCCTATGAAGTTAATAACTGATAGCAAGACTGAATAGCACTGCACAGTACGTTTGCTTGATGCAGGCTACAGATTTTTTGTAGGATCCAATTTATATCTATTAAGTTACAAGCAGACTGGCTTGCTCTGTGACAGTGTGATGGTTCCATAGCTGAGAGTCCAATAATTGTTTAATTCAACTAGATAGGCCTATGATACAAACTCAGAATTACAACAAAATAACAGATAGACTACCGGTAGTGTAAATATTTTTTGCAGTCTTATTCAAATAGAATCAAGAAAACAAACAAGATTTGATTAAACTTGTTAACTCATGAAGTTTACAGTATAACTCAAAAAGGCTTACATAGTACCGGTATTTAACTTAACAAACTGCATGCTCAAGATTGTATAGTACTGGTAACAGTACCGCTGTCCACGTGTTCTGTGTTAACATCACATCTACAGATGTCATCCAACAGAAAATACGGTGCAATCAGTCAAGTTGTGTGATAAAGATGCCATTTGAGTAAGAAAAAAGTCGTTTATTACAAACACAGAGTTTGTCAGCTAGGCTTATGCAAATGCAAGGCCTATTCTTACTTTAATGAATAAATCTAAAATTACTGATCTTACTTTAATGTATAAAATTTGCCATAATTTGACCAATTTAGCTTTTGGTGATTTTTTTGTTCGGTGTTTACAGTTTACTGTACTTTGATTTATTCTTTGGAAGCGCCTATTTCACCGGAAATTCCGGTTACCGAAGTTCAAAAATCGTGGTTTGTGGAACCGGAAACATCCCCTAACGGTGACCCTACTGTGAGAGTCGCACTACAGGAACCGAAAACGGTTACGCAATTACGATTTATCAAACTTCGGTAACCGAAATTTTTGGTGAAATAGACACTTTGTTATTCTTTACGACAACGTAATTGGTCAATTCAATCTATCGCCAGTACCTTTTCTTGGTACTATTAGATCATCACAGCACAGACATTTCTTTGTTAACCAGATTCCTGCCACATATATATATGGAATAAGCTTCCCAAAACTGTGGTTTCCACCCCTACTCTTGTTATTTTAAAAAACTTTGATCTGCATAAAATTACTGCTTTTTCATAGCCTACTAAGTAATTTTATCAGTACTTCTTCAGCTGTTCAGTGTTACCGGTACTCTTCATTTGTGCTTTGATTTTGTTTTGAGCTACACTACCGGTCAGCGGTCAGTGCAGAGTGTAATTTTCCTCACATGTTAGTGTGTGCAGGTGTTGACCTGACAGCTGACACTATTGTGTTGTACTGTAAATAAAATAAATTCCCCGCACTTTTTTAACAACAATTGCCAAATTATATTGATAGGAAGCATCTTGATCGAAAACCGTCTGGTTAGTCTATACTTCCTTGCCCAGTCTCATTGCTTTTTGCTTCCTTGCCTAGTCTAATTGCTTTTTTTTTGCTATGTTGTGTGTGCTTGCTTTTTGTAAACATGGCAAAACAATAGGCCTAAATCTATCTATCTATCCACTATCAGTCTATCTAGACTAGTTGACCTCAAAGTTAACACAGAACAAAATTTCCGTATAAGCTACAGTAAAAGAGCAAAATACCATTACGCTTGTTTGAAACTCAGCAGCTCAGCCAGACCACCTACTGATAACATGGTAGCTCGTGTGTTACATTATGGTTATAAATACTAATCTAGCTAGCCTAGACTGTAGATCTAATCATTCAAACCTAACCTACTGCGTACCGGTACCCCTACCTAACCTATTGCACATGCAGGCTGCACCTGCACGAGTCACGATAACTGCATCACTGTATGCCTTTTTTCGATAAAAAAAAAAAAAAAAAAAAAAAGTGTGCTAAAATGAGTGTTTTTTTATGTGATAGCCGTAAAAATTCGTTGGCAGCTGCTGGGGGCTATGCCCTCAGACCCCCTTGGCCTCCGGCGGCTGGGGGTTTCGCCCCCAGACCCCGGTTATGACCTTCCTTTGCCAAATTCTAGGGGCTCCACTGATACTGCATATTATTTTGGCGTATTATTCCTGTGTTGACGGTACGAAATGTAAGGCACTAACTAACTAAACAGGTTAGCACACTAGCATCCAAATCATTGCTGTAGTAGTTTGCAAGTATGCGCGCTTTTAATTGACGCATCTTTGTCATGGACATTAGATGGCCGCATTTGAAGCTGATTGATGCTTAAAAAATTATTGCTCATTAGCGGGCTGCAACTTTTTGGGCCGCCCAGGGCACCAGAATCTCTAGCCACGCCACTGCTAGAGACACGAACGTGTCAGGAAAGAAGAGCCTAAAAACTGCTTTGTTCAACACCGATTGGTCGAGCGCCTAGAGGCCGTCCCAGAACTCACCCTATTGATCAGATTCTTTCCCTTTGCATAAGGGGCAAAGTGGCGTAGCAAAAATGCTCCTTTGTATGGGCTCAGGTGCGGAATCTTCGAACCTGAAGTGTTAAGCTGACGAATGGTCGAACCTGCAGTTCTTTTCTATGGGTTCAGATTCCGAATTTTCGAATCCGAATTTTCGAACCCGAAGTCACGTTCCGACATTTTGCCCATAGCCATACAATGGAAAGCATGCTGATCAATAAGGTGCAGAACTCGATGGCGAGATTACGTAGAAGATCTTAGTTGGTCTCGCCTTGGCATCCCAACAGAGCATCTGTCCTTTGATGCAGAGGATTGAGATGCTTGGAGGATCCAACTCGAGCTGCTGCCCCGCGCAATTTCCTCAAGGATAAGCGGGTGCAGAAAATTGATTGATTGATAGCACAGTCCCAAAAAGGCACTCCGGTCTAGGTTTAGGTTAGACAAAAATTATTTTAACGGTTCAAATCCGATTAAGGTTTAAGGTTTTTGATGATCTTGGATTCAGGTTCAGGTTCACGCCTATTAAATTATAAAGGTTATGGTTCGATTCGGGTTCAATGAAAGAAAGCGGTTAATACGGGTTTTTGGTTCACGTTCCGGTTCGGTTCTATGCCCTGCTAAAAATACAGCCTAGCCCGCCCAGAGCCCATTCTTTTCATGAATCTACCAGGAATTGCATACAAATTTTTTAAAAAGTTTAAAAATAATGGGCAACATCACTAACACACTTTTTAAAAAATTACAAGGATTTAGAAACAGAAGTGGGTTGGGTCCGTTGGATTGGTGGCGTGGACTGCCTCAGACTACAATCAATGTTGATTTCAGGCTTGTAGGTGTAAATTTGTGCAGTAGCACACAAAATTTTACCAATTCTCACATTTCTATTTTTTGCTACTAGACTAACCCGTAAGTAGGCTACTAGACTACCGATAGTTATCGGTACCATTACCAGATTACTTTGTTACTGATATCGCTGTATCACAGAGCAATTGTCCATTCTAGGTTATATTGATACAAGTACCAACACCTAGGTAGAGCATATGCTTACTCTGTGCCTGTACTGGTATTTGTAACAAGGTAGACAATCAGGGTGATTATTGCCTATCGACCATTGTTGTAGCATGATCAGATGATGTCCCAATCGCAACTGTGCATAACCTGTATGACAGTATAATAAGGCAGATGGAATTCATGAAAAGAAACTAGAAACGCCTCCAATAAAAATTATTTTCTGCTGCAAATAAGAACAAACAAAGGTAAAAATAGTCTGCAATTTGCTAGTGTTCAAATATGGAATTCTATAGACTGATAGACTATGGTAGGCCTACAGCTGGAATGGAAGAACCTCAGCTTTAGCTGCTTCAAACGTGAAATCAAACAAAAATTAATTACCAAATATTCCCCACATAATACCAATAACTAGTAAAAACAGATTCTACGTCCACCAGTTTTGATAATATTTTACATGTTTTGTGTTATCACTTCTTGATGTTTGGAAGTTTCCTACGGTATGTGTTTTGGTTGAGATGCGGTACCTTATATTACTAAACCAGTTTCGATATGAATGTTTTTGTGCACAATAATTTATCCTGTATGCATGATAATGACCAATAGGTAGGATACGTAAATTAAAATCTTTTAAATTATGCATTACTACACTGCTACAATGGCAGGGACAAGGTTATGTATGACTTTGTGTATTAATTTCATTTTCGTTCTAAATTCCACTTTTATGCTTGTTGCTAGTATGGTTATGTACTTCAGGTGGCAGTGACTTAGGTGAGCTTTTCTCCCTTTGCAGTTTTCCTATGTAGGCCTACACATTTCTGCATTGTTGTACTGTTGCTTTTATTAATGATTGTAGTGGAAATTTGTACATGAATAAATTTAATTTGATTGATATGATGCTGTAGGCCTGCTGGGCCCGACTGGTATTGTAACAATTGGATTGAAGTTAGGTTTATTTTACCAAAACAAAAAACATTTTAGCAAAGGGAGAAAAAAGTAACACAGAAAGCAGCGTAAGCTGCCTCTGGTAACTGTTAGCTATGTACCAATAACTTGGAGATTTACGATGACTATCGTACCAGTAGCCTAGCTAACAGGTTCTGGGTAAACACTCTCAGCTCTGCACTGAACAGTGATAATTACAGGATAATAAAATTTTGGACATGACACCCTGCTTAACAGGGGTGGTATGACGTCACCAGCACAAATGTGCTACTAGCACGTGGCAACTAGCACATCTCACACATTTCGACTCTCACATCCAGCACAAATGTGCCACTAGCACATGGGAACTCACACCTTTTGACTAGTACATCTCGCACATCAACTCACACTTGCATCTTTCAACTAGCACATCTTGCACTCACACATTTTGACTCGCACTTCGCTAACTTCCCTAGCTCATTTATGGTTGTTGCAGAAATTAGTGCTATTAGCACGTCATAGCTAGTACTTGCACTAGCAAATCTTTATTAGCACAGGGCAACTCGCACATTTCGACTAGCACATTATTGACTTCACATCGGCACATGGCAACTCGCACATTTTGACTAGCACATCAATGACGTCACTAGCACATTTATGGTAATCGCAAAAGTTAGTGCTATAGCTACTGGCACATTTTGACTCGCACATCGGTGACGTCACTAGCATATTTATGGTATATAATCACAAAATTGAGCACTATTAGCACATTTCTGCGATTACCATAAATGTGCTAGTAAAGTCCCTGATGTGCGAGTGTGAGCAGCTATGATGTGCTAATAGCACTAATTTCTGTGATTACCATAAATGCACTGATGAAGTCACCGATGTGTGAGTTGAAATGTGCGAAGGTGAGCTGCCATGTGCTGATGTGCCACTAGAAATGTGCGAGTGCGTGCAGCTATGACGTGCTAATAGCATTAATTTCTGTGATACCATAAATGTGCTGGTGAAGTCACCGATGTGCGAGTTGCCATGTGCCGATAAGTTACCAGAAATGTGTGAGTGCGAGCAGCTGTGACATGCTAGTAGCGATTAGCACAAATTTCTGTGATATCATAAATGTGCTGGTAAAGTCATCAATGTGCGAGTCAAAATGTACGAGTTGCCATGTACGTAATGTGCTACTAGAAATGTGCGAGCAGCTATGATGTGCTAGTAGCACTAATTTCTGTGATACCATAAATGTGCTAATGAAGTCACCGATGTGCGATTGTGAGTTGCCATGTGCTGGTGTGCTACTAGACATGTGCTAGTGCGAGCAGCTATGACGTGCTAACAGCAGTAATTTCTGTGATACCATGAATGTGCTGGTGAAGTCACCGATGTGCAAGTTGCCATGTGCCGATGTGCTACTAGAAATGTGCGAGCAGCTATAAGGTGCTAATAATAGCACTAATTTCTGTGATTACGCTACCATAAATGTGCTGATGAAGTCACTGATGTGCGAGTTGAAATGTGCATGTGTGAGTTGCCATGTGTCAATGTGCTACTAGAAATGTACGAGTAGCAATGTGCTAGTGACGTCATTCAACAAAAAATTTACTCAGCTTATGTGCAATCGATGTCGCACACCTTTTGATTGTTACCTTCTGCCTTATGATCTAAAAAAGTTAAATATTAGTTATTTGGAATATCCTCCTTGAAACTGTGGTATCTGCTACCAGCCGTTATGTGTTCAAAAAGAGAAAAAAAAACTCTTAACAAATTGGCTTGCATAATGCTGCTAACTTAATCTGTTAATATTTTGAAAGCTAAACTATTTTTTTGGTAATGTTAACTGTTGAAAACTGCTCTCTGTGTACATATTGTTTCGTCGGTATTGCTGTTACATATTCCTCTGTTTGGAATTGATAGATTGTTACTTTGCTTTTTCGTTTCGGTTCTTCAACTTTTGTTTGCATGTGTAAGAGTGTTAGGGTTACTTTTACCTCTAAGATTTTACCCACCTGCTTAGAGCAGATTTGCCCAAATATGAAAATTGCTAAAACTTTGCCCAAACATTTGATGGGTGTAATGCATGGTCTGGAATAGTTTTTGTTTAAATTAAGAGTTTCTATGGCAAAGCACTTTCATTTGACACAAAAAAACTTGAGCACTTTTAACTGATTTGCTTTTAAATCATTAAATAGCAATGTGCAAAAATTGAAAAATTTTGTACAAAAATCTCATTTTTCTCAAATTTTCCACCTTAGAGGGACACACTGGTTAGGGTGTTACTGTGTTAGTCCTGCACTACTGTGCGATATTCAAGTAAGTAAAGCTGTGGCATTTAGTTTTTTCGTAGTTAAGGTGTGGCGAGGTAATTAAGTCTACACCTGTGGACACAAAAACAAATTAGGATAGACTTTGTGGTGCTTTGTCAGTAGGGCCTATCGTAAATAACAGGGTAGACCTAGTGTATTCTGGTATAACATAACATTTCAGCAAACAATGAATATTGCAAAACAGATGTTCAGATGCTACTGTGCATACTGCACTGTCGAGACGTAATTATGACCTGATTTGATAATGTCACAATTTGTAACTATTTACTGATAGCCGACTGTACATTTCCCCAAAGTATGTGCCAGTATTAGCCCTTAGTATTTATCTAGAAAAAACACCGAGGTATTTATTAAAATTTTATTGCTTGATAAGGTTATGGTTAATGCAACCTATCAATTAAAAATGGTTAAGCCACGGAGGTGATCCTCACCACTCGTTACACGCTTCGGTGTAGTACCGCAAGTATTATGAAGATTTGATTTGATTTATATTATGTGCTGCACTGTACTATACTCACATCGTTTGGCAAAACATTTTATCTCCGCATAAGCACTGTTTCAAAAGCAAAGTTTTTGTTGAAAAAGATTTTTAAATTGCTCCTCAATACTGGATTTTTTAATTTTTGGTGTACTGGTACAGTGTAGTAGCAGTAATAAATCATAAAAGTAATCGATATATATATTGGTTAGCTTCAATGTCAATAGTTCTACTTGTAAAATTGATTATGGGGTTGTTATTTTTGCATTGATTCTTATTGGAGGCAAAACCTGTTGCTTTATTAATTACTGGTATGTCTTTATTAATATTTTCTTGCGTTGTTTGTGCATATTTTTTACTCTCGTGATTAGGAATTCAGAAAATTGGTTTGAGTTATGTGTTATGATGCAACGATCGGAAAGTGAATTTAATAAGTTTTGTTACTTTTTGAAAATTTTTACCACATAATATTTTGTGTGAAGTGGAATTAATAATTTGGTGCATCCTGGTTGATGGAAATTTTAAAAAGTTTAGTTATGCATAAAATATTTTAGCAAAAATTAGACATGTTAAAAAACTATAGAGGTGAGGTGTTTCGATTATAACACGTTAACTATTGTCAATCTTTGGTTTTGCCACCTTTAGTATTTCAACATTGGTAAGACATGCTGATTTTGTAATAATACACAAGATGCATTGCATATGACGTATAGAGACGCATATGACGTACAGATAGAGACTATAAAAAAAGAAAAATTTTTGAAAGTTTGGAGTAATTAGGTTTTGCCATATCATGGTAGAATATGTTAAAATGTAAAAGCTAGTTGTGGCTATTTGTTTAATGTTCATCTTGGTGCTTTGGTAATTTTAAGACGGGTGGACAGTAGGATGGTGAGCTATGAACAGCTTTTTTTATTTGAGCCAGGCATAAGTGTTTTCAGAAAGACTGCAGCCATGTTTAGTTACCCTGCACAGTTTATTACATAATTAATTTTTTCTTTCTTTATAGTCAATTGAGGTAATTAATTTCATTACAAAGCTTTTGAATGGCATTACTTTCAATTCTCTTTCTTTTTTCATCTTCTAGAATACTTATTCCTCACCAACTTAATAAAATATGAACAAAATTTAAGCGCGTTTGGCAGTGCCATTAGTTTGTCGGGAAACCCCCAAAAATGCGGGAAAATCAAATTTGCGAGTGAGTTGCGTAACTTTGCTATTATTTCGTCGCAGAAGACTAAAACCGAACGTTTTGTTGTGCAGTAGGTGCATTTTAAGGTGCATTAGATAGCGATCAAGTTTGGAAAAATTCCAATTTAGTTTCTTCCAGATATTTTACAAAGCGTGCATTCAACCCGCAATTCAAAAAAAGCGAAAATGCGTGTTGCGGCCAGAAAACGCAGGGTGGGGGGTTGGGGTCGAGGGAGTTGGGGTCGATAAAGTTGAGGTTGGGGTCGGGAAAGTTGGAGTCGGGGGTGTTAGAGTCGGGGGAGTTGAGGTTGGAAGAGTTGGATTCGGGGGGGGGGGGGGGGTTGGGGTCGAGGGTTGAGGTCAAGGGAGTTGGGGTCCCAGATCGTGACACCCATCCTTCTCCCCCCACTTCCTTGCTCCCACGGATTGTACCACATTTCTCTCCACACTTCCCTGCACCCCCACCTCCCCTTTCCCAACACTAACCCTAACCCAACACTCTTTGCCCCCACCCCAACACCTTTTCCACTCCTCTCCCTACTCTCCAAACACATTTCCCCACACCCCAAACACACTTCCACACACCTACTCCCCATCCCCCACTCCCCCCATACTTTCCCACACTTTCCACACCCCAACACACTTCCCACATCTCCAACACATCTTCCCACACTTTCCCTTATCTCCCCCCACCCCCCAACACATTTCCCCACTTCTTCCATATTTCTCCCATACTTGTCCCAATTTCCCTAACTACCGAAAATTCCCCCATTCCCCCACCATCCATACTCCCCCGTTCTTCCCCATTAGTTCTATCAGTCATTTGCGGACTGCGTTTTCGTTTTTTTTTTTCTCTAGTGTAAGTGAAGCTATCAATACACCGTTTTTTTCAAAAAAAGCTTGTGCATTACCTCAATTGACCATACCGTTTGATTTAACATTGATTGATATAATGTACGTTGTATGAAACTTAATGACAAATTTTTCAATAAAGTGTTCTTGTTAACAGTTTCTCAAAGATTAATATAAAGAAGTCAAAACCTTTGAAGTGAAATTTTTCTGCAAAGATGTAGTGGTAATGGAGATGCTCAACCTGTCAACTCAACAACATGTATAGGTTATAGTTTTAGCCTTTTTTAACGTAAAATTATCTTGATATTGTAACTCTCCAACACCAAAGCTTTAATAGGCTTTCCTTGCTTAATATATTAGGTCATTAACAGCAACTGCCCTTGAAATTTTAATTTTTTTTTATATGGTTGGGTCATCTTGTATCTCAGAAAAAGGATGATTTATTGAAGCCAATTATCGATACAATCAAACAGTAAATCTAACCAAGCCTTTAATTCCTTCTTTTCATTTTTGTTGCCTATTTTTAAAAAGAATTTGCTACGTTACTAATGCACAAAATTGCTTTTTTATTCACACGCAGCTGCCTTTAACCCAAAACCCTTCTGTGGCACATAAAATCAAAAGCTATAGTTTAACAAAAAGAAGGCTTAAAAACGAAATTTTCAAAAAAGTGTTTTTAAAATACAAACAAAAATATTTAATATGAATTTGGTTAAACTGCTGTTTACGATAAAGTGGTTTTTAAAGGAGTTTTCAAAATATTAACAACTGAACTGAGTTGAGAAAACTTATAAGCTCATTGAAGATGCTAGTCTATTTATGTCAAGATGTAATTCTTGCCTGGTTGGTTGATCCAAATTTTTTTTCCAAAAAAGTAAGCTTTATTATTGAAAATGATGAGTAGTTTTTGCTAACTGCTAAAAAATAATGTGGTTGTGGTTATGATGTGTGAAGAGGTTTTTTGGAAAAAAATCGAATAAGAATGGTGATGAGTATTCTCAGTTTGGAGCTATTACGTTTAGGTAGCTCGAGCTGCAGCTGCGATAATTTAAATAGAACTGATGAGTTGTAGAACTATGAATTATCACAATCATGAAAAAGTAGGATCAGAAGGTTAGTACCTCAAAGATCGCAGGTTGCTGTGGATCGTACTTTTGTTCAAGCGTTAAGTTTATACTTTTTAAAATGGGTTATCATGCAAGTATGGAAAAGCAACTTAACAGCATGTTCAGCATGTCTCATAGTAAGCTGGTGTTGTTGATAGTGAATAAACGTAAGATGCTGCATTGCAATGAGCTAGTAGTAATCAAATCAGTGATTTAACTTCGCATCGTATATAGATGTTTACGACATCATATATGTTTTCTATGCAGAATAAGCACTTGAACAGTACCGGCTTGCTCTGCATCATTTATCATGTTGAAGAGTAGAAGGCTACCAAGTCCTGATTCTGATTTTATGTTGTTAATAATAATAATAGTTAGCCGATCCAGTGCCAAGGCACAACAGCCAAGTAAAACAAAGCAAGAGTGTATGAAAAAATAATAATAATAAAATCACATTATTAAACAAGGGAAGCATTAAAACAAAAGAGAACAACAAAGCAATATACAGACCAATCCAACATCCAGTTGAAGAATACCATTGAGCATTGGCAGGTTGATCGCACACATTCAAAATTTGTTGTAAATAGATCAGGTACAGTACATCCAATATTGGATCAATTGAAGTTCAGACAGGTGGCCATGCAAATAGTTTTGTTGGTAAAATTTAAAACAAATTACAGGTTTAGATTATAACATGAAGGTAATTCATGGAACAAAAAAAAAAAAAGTACATAAAGATAATGATAATATTAGATATAGACAATACAATGCAGTATCCCTAGCCAGCCTGGTTGCCAGTATGTTCACTGTTCATAAACAAGAATACGAAACAGTCTATGCTTTTTGATAGTAGTGTACTAAAAGTAGGATAAATTTTTTCCTTGCAAAAATTTTGTCACTATGAGTTTGAATGAGCTTAAAGTAGATGAATTTACAATATCGTATGGAAGACTATTCCATAAGCCAATTACGCGGTTTGAAAAAAAGTTTTTTCTGCATTCTGACTTACAGTGGATCTTTTTAAGCTTAAAGTTATGACCACGTGTATTATGACTGGATTTGCTGAGTTCAAACAAACGGCGATCAGATGTATCACTTTGCAAAATTCGAAAGACCTCAACCATATCAAAGATAAATCTACGTGTTTGTAATGAGTCAAGGCCAAGTATTTTTAACCGATCTGTGTAGCTCTTAGATTGCAAGCCAGTAATGCACTTCGTAGCTCTATGCTGCACTCTTTCAATAAGTTCAAAGTCTCTTTTTAAAGATGGTTTCCATAAACAAGCAGCATATTCCAAATGTGGTCTCACAAGCTGTTTGTAGAGTTTTAAAAATACTTTTCTGCCTCTATACATTCTGTAAAAAACTCTGGTTTTATTTTCTAGCAGTTGTAGTTAAGATACTATATACATTCTGTAAAAAATTCTGGTTTTATTTTCTAGCAGTTGTAGTAAAGATACTATATACATTCTGTAAAAAATTCTGGTTTTATTTTCTAGCAGTTGTAGTTAAGATACTGTATACATTCTAAAAAATTCTGGTTATATTTTTTAGCAGTTGTAGATAAGATATACTTTATACATTCTGTAAAAAATTCTGGTTTTTTCTAGCAGTATTCACATTTGTATGCTCACCACTTTTACCGTACTTACAGGCGGTGTGTTATTTTTCTTTAAAATCACGCAAACGTTTTTTATTGGAGATTTAATAATATCTTGCCAAAATGCCTGCTGTTGCTAGGGGAGATGGAATGAGAGGTCTGGCTGTTTTCATTGCAGATATTCGAAACTGTAAGTAAAATGATTTTTACAGCTAGTTGATTATTTTTTTAATTGTTGTTGAGTTTTTAAGTTTTTGACTCTAATCGAAAAATTTTGTTTGTTGGGTTTCTTACTTGCAATAATGCAAGTAGCTACTGTATTTTACGGACCATAAGGTGCACTCAAAATCCTTTTTCTTAAAAATTGATCTTGCGCCTTATAAGTCGGTGCGCCTAATGTATGGATCAGGTAGTGGTTTATGCTTTATTGCTTACACTTAAAACCAGTACCGGTACCCTTACCATTACCAAATGAGCTTTACATGGTAAACCGATGCTCCTTAAAACCGTTGAGTCATATAGAGCGGTGCGCCTTATGTATGAAAAAAAAAAAACGAATCAAAGGAATTTATTGATAGTGCGCCTTATGGTGCGTAAAGTACGATAACATACGCCATAATTTAAGAATCTCATAAAAATAAGAACATGTGCATGTGTTAATAGTAGTTTGTTTTACACAGTTAAAGAAAAAGCTACACCACATTGATTTTTTAAAGCATTGAGTGCAAATTAGTAATTTTTTAGCAATTTTCTGGCAGCAGGTTTAACATTTTGGGCTTTTTTTATAAATTGGCTTGCAGGATCATGCAAGAACGTACTTCCATTTTGGTAACGAAGCCTTTGCCGGCTGTATTGTTCTTTTCATAATATCTATGATAGTTAAAAGCATTCTTTTAACTTTCCATCCAAGTCTTAGTTGAACTTTTTTTAAAGTGCTTTAACTCCGCTGACTAAATTCTCTGAGGAGAAAGAAAATAATGATCAGACTATTGAAAAACTCTAGGCCTATTAAATATGAAATCTTCCTTCATTTTTGCTCTTATGTTGCTTTTTTCTAGGCCGTGGATAAAAGTTTTAAGTTTTTGATCAATTTTTCTGAAATCTTTTAATATTTATAGGCAAAAGTAAAGAAGCTGAAAGCAAACGTATTAATAAAGAACTGGCCAACATTCGATCCAAGTTTAAAGGTATATATACTATGTGTTCCACATAAACGAATTCTAGTGATGCTCATTTATGTGAGCTATTCATTGTGCAGTGCACAGTACGTGCTTTTGGATTCGAAAGTAACATTTGAAATAATTGCACAAAGTTTTGGTGACGTTTCATACGTTGTGTTTCCTGTCGTGATGCGGTCCAGAAATAAATACGCTTTTGGGAAGTTGTTAAGTGTTCTTGCAAGTTGGCTGCACGCGTTGTACGTTCATAGTAAATATGGGACCTAATGTTAATTGTGCAAGCTTTCAAATACTTCTCGAGTTCGCGAAGTCGCACATGACTGATAATAGAGCTTAACATTAAAAATCTCTGCTGCCCATTGCCCAATAGTATTTCATCGACATTAAATCATTTAATCACTTTTCATCTCGCCAAAACAGGAATTTATCATCTCGCTATTGATTAAATTTAACAGATTGGTGACCCGTTGGTGTATGTATGGGTTATATACATTACGTATTAGGTATTTTGTATCGCAGCGGCCTATTGTGCAGTGTTTAGCTTTCTCTATTCGGTTCCGTTGCAATGATGTGGTCCTATTTGTCGGTTAATCATTGATTGACACTGTAATGTTTGTTTTCATGAGTTTTTGCATGCCCTTGCATGTCGCTCTCACAATTTATTCTCAAAACAGCCAGCAATAAGCTATCTAGATGCATTATTAATATTTTTGTATTTTGTATATCGTCTTCAGTATGTAAAACATGTTTTCTGATTGGTCGCATTAATTTTTATTTTGTAGGCGATAAAACTCTGGATGGCTACAGCAAGAAGAAATACGTTTGTAAATTGCTCTTTATTTTTTTGCTTGGACATGACATTGATTTTGGACACATGGAGGCAGTCAATCTCCTAAGCTCGAATAAATACACCGAGAAACAAATAGTAAGACTTCCTAATCTTATACATTATAGTATTTTTCTAATCCAAGCAACAATAGGTCTATCAAGTTGCTGTTTACTTTTTTAAGGGCTATCTTTTCATTTCTGTTCTTGTGAGTTCGAATTCTGATTTGATGAAACTCATCGTACAAAATATCAAGAACGACATTTCCTCTCCCAAACCAGTTCATGTTAACCTTGCTCTTCACTGCATCGCTAACATTGGATCGGTTGAGATGGCAGAAGCTTTTGGATCTGAAGTTCCAAAGCTGCTTGTATCGGCGTAAGAACTTGTTTGTACTATCGAATGTCTGCTTTATTTTGAAGCAAAAAATATAGAAATGACGAAAGTTTATATCGGACGTGGTTATAAAGTTAATGGTTACTGAACTGTTTTTGCATTTTACCACATAGCTTACTTATCAGCGAAAGGTTTATGTTAAAAGGCGTTTATTTTGAAACTGTTTGAAAAACTTACCGTGTTTAGCGTGCATTTTCAGTGAAGTTTTTGTAAACCACTTCTTCATCTACAATGGGCAAAGATGTCGAAGTGTGTTGCATTTTAATAGTTCTATCTCTGCTATATTCCTAACATATCTTAAACTTCTTCCTTTGTAAGACGTTTCTGAGCGAAATTACCGATCAGTCAACTTTTTACACGTGGTAATAAATCACTTTTCTGTTCTCACGTCGCAATTAAGTTTAATGCCACTTCAACAATTGCTTTATATATGTTACTTTGATATTGTTCAGTCGATCGTATTCGCAGTCTTTTTTTCATCCATGATTGTACCTGTAGCTTTTACCACTGTTTTTTAAGCTGGGTTAATCCGACTTGTTGTGCAGCCATGCCAATGAATCTGTGAAGCAAAGTGCGGCTCTCTGCCTCTTGCGACTATTCCGTACTTCACCTGATTCTATGACGTATGCTGAGTGGGCTTCAAGAGTCATTCATCTTCTGAATGATCAGCACATGGTGTGTAGTTATGTCTGCATATTGTCAGTGTTAAACTGTGGCCACAATACGAGATGGGATTTTTCGGTGTTAGCAGGGTTTTGGGTTCGGGTTTGGTTTGGTGTTCCGGTTAGGTTAAAAGTTGGGTTAGGTTGGTGAACGGGTTTCGGCCATATTTTAGTACCATAACGCCGAATTGTCTCAGCAATATTTCCCGGTAAAATATGTTTGATACCGTTAAGTTTTTTACGTAAAAGCATCTTCGTGCGTTTATCTGCGCTATTTCAAGGTATTGACGTTTGATATTATTTTACCACAGGGAGTAGTGACAGCAGCAGCCAGCTTAATTCAAGCACTTGCGCACCACAGCCCGGTGGAATATAAAGGCTCTGTTTCCCTTGCTGTTTCAAGATTAAGTCGAATAGTCACTTCAATATACAATGATCTTCAGGTAAATATAAAGTTTTAACGTTACAGCAGTGGAATGGCACACGATAACTTGGTTCATAATGTTGCGCAATAGTTTATGGACAAGTATTTAATCCGCTTCTGTTAGAAGAAAGGCGCGGGTTTGGAGTTAGTTGCTATCAAAATTTCAAAAATACGGTCTGCCACTTTTAGCGGCGATTTCAGCGCTTATGAACTGTTCATCTGAAACTCTAATCCGCTTAGCGCCCAACTGTCTTGACGCCCTAATGTTTGCGATCGAAAACATGTTTACTTTGTGTTCGATTAGTTGGGCAAAATAGAAGTGGTGTATATAATCAAAGTTATTGTTGTTAGCATCGCCTATCCTTTGTTTTCAGGATTACACTTATTATTTTGTGCCGGCGCCCTGGCTGAGCGTGAAATTGTTACGACTTCTTCAATGTTATCCAGTTCCAGGTACGTAAACTGTTTACTTGCTGTGCATATGCTACTTTGACATTTAGTATTAGTGAGTTTAACTGGATGCTATGCAATATAACCTGCGTGTTGTAATTGTTAAAACAACGGCAGAAAGAGTTTTACTTTTTATTTCATGATGAACAATTGAACACTTTCAAATAAATATATTTTTTACCCTATGTGTTCTGCATTTGTGCTGTGAATACTATAGTTGTATTAACAATACTATAGTTCCAATACTAATACTATATGAACAATACTAATGCTATAGTTGCATTAGTGCTTTGCTCATCACCAGCACATATGTTTAGTGCGGTGAATTTTAAGTCGCGTTCAAATTGAGCTGAATGTATTTTTGCATTGTAACTTCGGATTGTTTTGAACTGAATCGGTGCCTCATATTGCGTGAGCAATTTGCATCGATCTGCAGTGCACTCTAGAATCATTTTTAGAACGGCGTTTTGAGGCAAGCTTTGTAGAGTAAGTTGCATGGGAAAGCAGTTCAGTTTTGGTTTGCTTTCGCGAGCTGCCTATTCGATCAGAATATCTGTAGCAACGTCAGGTATATACAACTTGATTCAGTTTTTCTTCGACAAGGAAGAAATATTGAGCTATTTTTTGGAAAAGCATCTCAATGCATTGTTGTGTTAGCAAGTGCTGGTATTTTGTGCTTTTGCCTTTTATGTATTACTTTTTGATGTTATGTTGGATGTAATGTCTTACAAGAAAAGTATCTTAGATCGTAATATTTTACAAATGTTATGTACTTTTTACAGAGGAGCCAGCAGTTCGAGGTCGTTTAGTAGAATGTCTTGAAACAATATTGAACAAGTGTCAGGAACCCCCTAAATCGAAAAAAGTCCAACATTCTAACGCAAAAAATGCTGTTCTATTTGAAGCTATTAATCTTATTATCCACATAGACAGGTAGGTTAGCTTTTGATAGGCCAATAATTATATACTTTGAACGGACTTCGCCACTTCTTTTTGTTATATGGCATTTTACCGTCAATGATTTTTCCCAGCCTATTCTTTCTATGTACACAGATAATGCTTCAAGTGCTCTCTTGTCCAACGCATATTAACCGGCTTTTTAGGAGAACCTACGAATTGAGCAGCACTTTTTATTGATTTTCACGCGGTTTTGTTTTTGACCAGCGAGCCGAATCTGTTGGTACGAGCATGCAATCAACTCGGTCAGTTTTTGCAACATCGTGAAACCAATCTACGTTATCTGGCATTAGAAAGCATGTGCCTTTTGGCTGGATCGGAATTTTCATCTGACGCAGTCAAGAAACATAGAGAAACAGTAATAAATGCACTTAAGGTTTGTTGTCGCCGTCAATACCATTCTTACTATATCTTGTATTTGAGTGCTTGTTTTTCTCTAATTTTATTAAAAGTTGCCTAAAAGTGATGACTAAAAGTTGCTCCCAATTTTTGAAAAATAACAACATCAAAGTGTTTAAACTATGAAATCAATGGATTTCAATCACAAACTATCAATATCAGATAGATGCTTTGGTTAAAGATTTTGAGATGCTGCGTTTGCTTCTTGTTGGACGTTTTTTTTGCGAGGCACTTTTGTCTTAGGTCTATTTCATTGTTTCCTAGAAATGTAAAACTGTACTTGAATTTTAGATTTAAATATTGATCTATTCAGCCTTTTCGTCAATGAGCGAACGCTAGAAAATGCCTACGATATTCAATATATGCCAGTTCATAGCAAATATGAAAACTAAACTGGACCAAAATATAGTTCATGTTGAATTGTTGTGCATTAAGCTGTTTTTCACTCTATCACACCGCTGAGCTATTTTTTCAGCTTTGTATGGCAGACATATAGCTGCGCTCATACATGTGCTGCGATTTTGAAAGGAAATATCAATACTAACTTCTGGTTATTTTGTATAGTAAGTAGTGTTGTTGTTATAGACTGAGAGAGATGTGAGTGTCAGACAACGTGCTGTTGATCTCTTATACGCCATGTGTGACAAGTCCAATGCTGAAGAAATCGTTGCGGAGATGCTAGAGTATTTAAAGAAAGCCGACTATGCAATTAGGGAAGAAATGGTAAGCAGGATATGCTGAATCTTCCATTCTCGGTACATGACTGTCTGTATCCTGTAGCCTTGATTTTAATAATAAAAATTGCGCTTTGTGGTTTAAAAGCCTGCTCTCTTTTGACAGAGATGAGGTTTACTAATTCTTGTGTAATTAACATTGAGCAATTTTGGTGTAGTAAACTTTTGGTTGTTTCAATAAAGTGTAGAGCAATTTGTGATTTCCGGACAATCAACTGTTTTGCTGTAAATATAGTCACCTGGTGCAGGTGAGCAATAATGCCAAGCTTCGCTTTTATTTGTGTTGTTTTTGTTGAGTACGTCACGTTAGAGTAAATGATTTACTAGGCACTGATTGTTTTCATTGTTTAATAGGGACATGATAGGACGAAAATGATTTTTGACTTGACGGGTTTAATCACATCTTCCAAACTTCAAGCAATCTGCTTCAGCGATTCAAGATTAGAAGTTTATTTGCTTACATAGTTTCTTGGTTCAGAAACGTTGTGCTAGTCGTTTCGTCGTAGCATTTCTATGGTGCACATTATGCACACCGTACCAGTTTCCGTAATTAGGCAATAAATATGCGGAATGTTGGGTCGAAAAAATTTACTCGAGAAGTGAAAAAACTACTTGCACAACGGAGAGATCATTGATAGTCTTAACGTAGATTCATTTACGTTTTGTTTAATGACTAAAATCACCTTGTAATCTTGAGTTTGATAGAAGTGTCTCTCGCTAGCGTCTGTAATAGTAATAACTGTGCACTCAAGCATGTTCTTTGTTTTAAGGTTTTGAAAGTAGCTATTCTATCTGAGAAATACGCATCCGATTACACTTGGTATGTGGATACGATTTTACAACTGATTCGTGTTGCGGGTGATTATGTGTCGGAGGAAGTGTGGCATCGAGTTATTCAGATAGTTATCAACCGTGATGACGCCCAGGGCTACGCTGCTAAGACCGTGTTTGAGGTAACCTATTTATTATTTATACAAACGATTCATGTTGAAACTATGCGTGTTTCAGCATACTTAGATGCAATTTTATGTCCTGTTTTTTTATTGCAAGTGTGGTGCAACTACAGTTTTGATGTCTAATATTACGCAAAGCACAAAATTCAAAAATAGTTAAAGATTTCTGGAACTTTTGACTAACACAACCCTGCAAAGCTATTACAACACTATAGATATTCCTATGGTGCTGTGATAGCTTTGTAGGGTTGTGTTTGTGAAAAGTTCTTGTAATCTTCAAGTTTTAATACCTTTGTGTATTTTGCTGGTAAGCAATTTTGACGATGTTAAAATAAGAACTGTAATAATCTAATGTGAATTAGGTTTTGTAATGCGCCTATTTCCTGCTGCGAAGCTCTCTACACAGTTACGAAGTGAAGCTTGGATATATTTTTTACCACAAGCAAATTTATTGCTGGCGGCTGCAAATACACATGGTCGCAGTTGAAATTTCGACAGATTTGCTGAGTTTTTTGATCACTATTCAATTGCAGCTAAATACAAAAATACTTAAGCAATGGAAGACTGATGATGTAAACTTAAAAGTTTCTTATCTACGTGGCTTCAGGCGATGCATTGAGTGTAGTTTTGAAATAGTTTCAAATTCATGGGCTAAACTTGTTTAAGTGTATTATTTTCAAGTAGCACCGGAACAATAGACTACGGTACCTAAAGTTATCCTTAAATAGACGTATTTTTGTTGATTATGTTTAAAAGAACTCTAGTTTAGAAATCTGCTCATTTACAGAACCTTCAAGCACCTGCTTGCCATGAAAACATGGTCAAAGTTGGAGGATATATTCTCGGTGAGTTCGGCAATTTGATAGCCGGAGATTCTCGCTCTTCGCCGCTTATTCAATTCAATCTTCTTCATTCAAAATTTCATCTATGCTCTCCTTCCACACGTGCATTACTGCTATCTACCTACATTAAATTTGTGAACCTCTTTCCAGAAATAAAGCCGACAATTCAAGTAAGTTTGCAACATCAAAAGTTTTCGTTAGTTATCTGTTGCAAGCATTTTTCAATGAACATTTTTACTATTAAAGTTTGCCTTTCACAGTGTTAAAAACTTACCTGTTATTGTAAGATTATTCTTCGAAATCTAATAGCTGTAGCCTGGTGTGTTGAAGTGTTTTCATTTTGGATTATTTTAAACTTTTGTTAACTATACGTTAAAATTATGAAAAATTTCTCCATTTTTAAACATAAAACAGATCACGGTTTGAGTAATTTTTTGAACACAATAAAGCATAAGAACTTTCTAACCTTAACTTCGCTGGGGTATATCCTCTTTGAACTGGTTAACGTTTGAATTTCAGACTGTCCTTCGCAACGATAACCAACTACGCAACGCTGATGTCGAGCTTCAACAACGAGCATTGGAATACTTGCAGTTGAGCAGCATAACCTCCACTGATGTGCTAGCTACCGTGCTGGAGGAGATGCCTCCGTTTCCTGAGAGAGAATCCTCTATCCTAGCTAAGTTGAAAAAGAAGAAACCTGCTTCTGCTCAGGTATCGTATATATTTAATTATTTTCGTTTATGAAATTGAACAGAAAATTCAATAGTAAAGTAGGGAGACGGCGAAAGTGTGCTTTTGCTTTTCAAGTCGGCAGCTACCCGGTGTTTACGCCAAATGCGATGGGCTCCAGTCATGAATCGAACCCGTCACGTAGGATCTGTCACCTGCGCGCTGTTCCCCCGGTCATTTGCTAGAATGAGTGCATGCAAGCAGCCACAATGTCTTAATTGACGCTATCAGCTATTCAGCGTTGAATCATCCAGTTTAGGCGTTTTCCTGACAACTGTAGTAAGGAAAACAGTCTATGATTGCAGCAGTGGTTCTCAAACTGGGGACCGCGGTCCCCTTGGAGTCCGCGAAGCATTTTCGGGGGGACCGCAAAGGGGTCGCGGATTTCCAGTGCGCGGCTTTTTGGCGTGACCGATTCGACATGAGACGAGTCGGCTTGACCTACTCGTCGTTGGGACGTCTCGATGTTAAGACGATTCGGCGTGGAAAGGTGTGATTTGTGAGCGGACGAAATTATCGCGTTTCGCGCTAGAATGTGCGAAAAGACGTAATCATCATGTTTTAGAGTGCTAAAAGCAAACAATAAACGACTTCATATCTACAGCTTTATAAAAGTTTCGCGAGATATTATTTTAAAGAAATTCAAAATAATTCCAGGTAAGTTTCCTTACACGGCGTTTGCTTTTAATCGCCAACGCTTGGTTTCTCACCTATCAAGCATAAGAGTGATAGAGCTGCACCCATGATCAATAGATGTTCTTGTTCAAGTCTTCTTTTACCACGTTTTATAAAAAATTCAAGAATTTACATTTTATGATTGCAAACAATGTTTCAATCCAAACCAGGCAATTATTTTTTGACCACATCTTCGAAAGCTTTTCAACGTAGAAAAGTGAGCAGCTGCAATGCCGCCATCGTTTATATGAAATACTTAATTCTGGCGCAGTAATCGCTAGATGAAGTTATGGTGAATTAATTATTCAGCAAAATTAATTAATCGATTGCTTGAACCGATTGTTTAGGCACATTGCTGTATGGGCAAAGACGTTTTTATTGGGTAAGAGTTTCGTGAAATGTATTTCAAACCTCTCATATCTTCGTTCACGTAGATTTGCATTTTTGTGTTGCTCCAATTAGAAATTGCACGGTTACTAAATTTAATATTGTTACTCCGTCTTAATTTGTAGCTTGAAACGTTTAGCAAGCTAATCAGCGCTTGATTTCATAAAAGTATTCTCCTGCGAAAATGCACCTAATAGACAAGAAATTCAAATTCCATTAATAAATTAATGGCCAGTGGACATCTGTTTGTTAGTCCTAGCGTCGCATTAAAAACTACTCGGTGTGTATAGAATTGGGTGAGTGAATCGGCATACTCAGTCCTTGATTCTTTTTATTAAACGTGGTAAAAGAAGACTTGAACATCAATTGATCATAGTGGATGCAGCTCAATCACTCATATGCTTGATAGGTGAGAAGCCAAGCGTTTGCGATTAAAATTAACTACCGTGTAGGGCTGCTCGCATAATTGTATTTATTTGTATTTAGTGCATATTTATCTTATCACAAGAAAGCGATCAATGCGCTATGCGAGCTCGCTTAGGAGTTGCCATCCATCTGTCTACCACACCAAGATGGGGTAATCCCGCTAAGTGCTTTTCTTAACGGCACAATAAGTAAACTTGCCAGCTTGTTGTTCACACTGTCCTTTTAATGCTGAGTGCCAAGCAGGGAAGCTGTGAATATCAATTTTAAAGTCATTGGTTTGACCCGACTCGGAATCAAACCCAAGTCTACAGCTCTCGAGGCAAACGCTCTTACCACTCGGCCATCTGAGCGGCAGTAAGGCTGAAATATAATCGAGCATTTTGCTTCTGATTTAGTTTACTACAGTAAGCCACAGCCGACCAAGCCGAGGCCTTGACCTTTACGCGGGTATACTTTTCGTCAACAAAAATTTCTGTGTTTGTTTAATCTTTTCTACTTTCAGTTGATACATATTTTTTGCGGCGTATTGATCAAAAAATGAAAATTAAAGTGCTGTCGCAGCACTTATCAATTGCTTGTTAAACGCGCAATTGTATTTCATGTTATAAAACGAAATTAAATACTTAAAGTTGTAAAACAATTTTCTCACCACTTTTTGGTTAAACTTATGTCGAACAATTTTGAACCTCTGTAAAATAATATCTCACAAAACTTTTATAAAGCCGTAGATATTATAAAGTCGTTAATTGTTTACTTTTAGCACCTCTAAAACATGATGATTACGTCTTTTCGCACATTGTAGCGCGAAACGCGATAATTACGTCCGCTCACAAATCACACCTTTCCACGCCGAATGGTCTCAGCATCGAGACGTCCCGACGACGAGTCGGTCACCCCGACTCGTCTCACGTCGAATCGGTCACGCCAAAAAGTCCTGCCCCGCTGATTTTTGAGAAATCATCCCATTGAATTGTGCTTGCAAATTTAGTGAATGTTACTTGCTTCATTTTCTCATTCGTTCTTTATGCTTAGCGCACATAGCATTTTATTTCAGTTTAATGTCCATGTATTTTACATCAGCTACACCACTACTTTTGCTGCCGAACCAGAATTTATGCTTAAAAATAAGGGACCGTGAGTAATAAAAAAAGTCTTTCGGGACTGTAAAGTCAAAATTTTAAAACAGTTTGAGAACCACTGAGTTACAGTATGATTTGTTTATGTGTTAAAGCATTAGCCATAATTCAAATGTTAGTTCAAACTATAGCTTCAGTTAATCTTACCTACATGAATTTACAAATTGGTATTTATGATACGTAGGGCGATTTTTTATTGACCTAAAAATCTCAAAAAATTGACCTTATTTTATCAAAAAATTGACTTTATTGACCGAACGAAACAATGAAATGAAAGAACCAGTCGATAAGAAAAAAAAAAACACCAAAGTCACTTCAGTTAGTGCTTAGATTATAATGTACGCACATATAATTCAAGTGTTTTGCTATTCGCTGTATTGCAATCTGTGTAACATCAAAGTATGTTCGAATAACTAATGCATTTCTTTTCAATTCTAGTGTTTTTGACTACCGGCACGTAGCGACAAAAATAGGTAAGAAATGAAAACACATCGAAAAGCTTATTTCATCGTAATCCAATTTTGCTAAGATTGCAATCTTGCAAAGCTGTCTGAACAGATCTTTACAATCGAAATCAATCAAATCACATCAAGCATTACATGAGTAAATTAAGCATGTGTAAAACTGTAATACCGGTAACAGTCAGGCGACAGCATGCACCTCCCTGGTACCACCAACAGTTACGAACCTCCATCTCTAAATTATCTGAGTCATCTCTTTTTGAGTAGGCTATAAAATAGAAACGCGCAAAAAAAGCAAGAAAGCAAAAATTGACCTAATAAAAAAAAAATTGACCAAAAAAAACAAAAAATTGACATTTATTGACTTTATAACTTCATAAACACTGATCCTACGACCGTGAAATTTTGTTTCCACATTTTTAGAGTTATTTTTTACTTCCAAAAAAAATTGACTTTATTGACCATGAATCGCCCTAATGATAAGATAAAATCACTATATAAAAACCACTACAGCCTGTTTCGCCGTTGTCGGCTCTTCAGGTGATATAATTGTTATTTATTTATAGGCGATTGAGAAAGAAGAGGAAAAGCACAAAAAAGTTGTCAACTCTGAAAATCACGTTGATGCAAAGAAAGCAGCCTCCCCTTCGGTAAGTGGATGCTATGTACTACACGCAACATAAATACGGAACCTTTTTGTCTTAAAAGTTTGTATGTTGGACTTCTGATTATCTGCTCCGTATCAGGTCAAAAACTGATACTGTTGATACTACTGTATGATGCGATGGCTCTGCTCATGCCCATGAAATTTGCTTTATGTGGCACCCCTTGCACTTTTAATGCTTCTTTGCGTTTAATGCAAATGCCGTAGTTAATTATGAGCAATACAACATGCGCGAAAAGCGGTTTAGAAAGTCATTATAACAAAAATTCTACTTTGCATAATTGTTTTTGTTTTTTAATACATATAATAAGCTTAGTTTCTCTACGCTTTTTGTAGGATTTGATTCTTGATACCGATTCATAAAAAGATAAATGGGTTGGTAATTCTGAACCTGGCAACGCATAAGCCTCTTGTATTCTCAGCCTTTGACTTTGAGCTACAAAATATCACTCACAAAACTTAGAAGCGATACGTATTTTACTGTCATGGTCTTAAATTGATCGCATATGCTTTGCAATTTCTTAGACTTCAACATGAATTGCTGTGGCTGTTGCTCTGCTGCCTAATAGGGTGCCCCCTTTTAGGGCAATTTTTTAATTTCAATTTGTCTGGGTGTTAGATTTTTGCTTTAGGGTGAAATATTGGGAAATACAAAATTTTTTTGAAATTGAACCGCGTTTAGACCCTGCCCCCCCAGCTTTTCTAAATTGTACCCTCTGAAATAGTTAATAATGCTTAAATTTTGACTGCGAAGTGCTAAATATGCATTGCTGGTATTCATTTTTAATGTTTTTCAGACAAGAAGACAACTGTAAGCTATATTTTATGATTTAAACAACTTTATTTTTTTCATGATTTACTTTGGTGTCAGAATTCGATGCGCTCTGAAATATAACAGTCGTGTGAACCACCAAATTATTTATTTTTTTGGAACCAATATCCGCATAGGAGTCACCATGTACAAAACAGGATACAAAATAATTCACAGGGGACACAAATGCACAACATAAAAGATGTAAAGTACACACAGCACAAACTGTGGCATACTATCATTGTTCAAAAGATCTTCTTGCAACTCTCTTGGATTTTCCTAACCATTGCTTTTTTCTAGCTGCCAAAGAGCACGAGGCTTCACCCATTTGGCGCTTTTGTCCAGCTATTCGGCTAGCTGCCTTTGTTGTCAGTTTTACTCCACGTTCCACTGCTTGAGTGTGATTTGGATATAACTAAGTTGCAGTGGTTGCTTGAGAAATTGCTTGAAATTGGTGCATGTCTTTGTCAATGGTGGTTCATGCAAAATTAGGACTCCTTTATTGTTTGAAAGATAGGTAATAGCTGTTCGTCCTTTTTTATAAATGTCAACGATTTCAGAGCGGCACTTTGCATTGAAATTGCATCTGGGATGATAAAACTCTCGAAGGGAAGTACGATTGTAGGCTTTCATTATTGCGATTCTCTTTCATTATTGCGTCTGATTTTGGAGATCATATTCACAGCTTTTGCCCTGATTGCTTTGTTGTCATCACCCAACAGAGTATGAAGATTTTCTGGGTGGGCAAAATAGCAGTTTTGTTGAATACTTTGCTGTATGATTGGGAGGAGACTATCATTACTCAACAGCTTTTGCATGGATTCGATTTCTTGAAAATTCGATTTCTTCAAAATCTTTTTATACTATCAAGATCTTTTTATACTGCTATTTTGCCTTTTTATAAAATAAATCTTTTTATACTGCTATTTTGCCTACCCAGAAAATCTTCATACTCTGTTGGGTGATGACGACAAAGCAATCAAGGCAAAAGCTGTGAATATGATCTCCAAAATCAGACGCATTAATGAAAGAGAAGCCTACAATCATACTTCCCTTCGAGAGTTTTATCAGCTGCTTTCCTTCTTCTTTCGGCCTTCTCCTGTTCGGAATCGCCACAGCAGGAAAGTCTTGTCCATAAGACTCGGTCACTTTCATCTCCCTCCCTTGCTCTAACTGTCGACTCGTCTTTTTTCACCAAATCCATCTTCTCTTTGGCCTTCCTCTCTTTTACCAGGTATAACCATCTCTGTCATTCTTTTCCCAACGAAACCTCCTTCTCTCCTCTTCACGTGTCCATACCAACGTAACCTTGTGCCCCGAAGTTTGTCTCCCAGCTTTGCAACTTTTGCCGTCCTCTCATATACTCGTTCTTTATTTTGTATTTTCTTGTAACACCCAGTGCCCTTCTCACCAGTTGCTTTCCATCTAACGAAAGCCTGCTTTCCATCTAACTAAAATGATGACAGAAGGTTTAAGTCTTGGCATGGTCAAAAATGAACACCATGAATTGATGTTTGTCCGAGCCGCACGGTTTAACTAGCAATCAGTGTACTATACCTGAACCAATGACAACGAGATTCTGCTAGTTGCTGCATCGATTATTATCAGTATAATGATCTAATTAGGCTTTTTTGCGGTATTAAAATTAATAGACATTTTTTATGTACTGCCACGTCAGTTATAATTCACCGACAAAAATTTTCGTTGTGGCCACGTTAGTTACATGTGACTGACAACAAAAAATTCAAATAATTTAAAAAATACGTCTCTAAATGCACGCTAGTTGGGTCAAAACATGGTTTTGAGCCAGTACTGAGCAATACTAACATTTTTTATAATTTAGCCCTAGGGGTAAATTTTCAAAAACATGCTTGGCAGGCAGTGTGTAAAGTAAGATGTCTTACAGTATGAAATCATTACAGTCAACACTTATTTGTCACCACTGCTATTCATGACAAATTAAAGCGAAATGCAGCAATTACTGTTTTATATTGCTAGTATGACACGACTGTTGAACCTTTGCTTCTGGTTCATAGAAGACGTTCTAGCTGTTACTCCAAGCCTTCAGTTCTTGTGAAGTAAAAAGGTCGCGCTCTAGTTTCTTTTTTCTGACTCTCCAGAGATTCATTTTACCTGTCCTGGTTTTTAACCTTGTTATTTATTTCAATAGGCACCCAATATGTTGCCGGTTTCACCTCCTCAGGCAGCTGGAGGAGGAGATTCCTTGCTTATTGATGTTGGAGACACCACAACGAATCAGGAAAAAGCAATCGATGCTAATTTGCCGAAGTGAGTACTCGCATGTTTGCTGCCATTGATTGGTCCTTAAAAGTGCACGGATTCACCTTAATCTATGCTTTGTGCTTGTTTTGTTTGTGATTAAGAAATGTTACTTTGCTTTTTTGTGTTTTTAGTAATGTTTTTGCACTAACTTTGTTTTCCAAACTGAATTTTGGTAGCGTTTAATTTAGCTATTTTTATTTTTGGCTTGTGGAATGTAACTTTTTACACAAAGTAATGTTGCTTTTGTTAACGAAGTAATCTGAATGTGATTATTAACCTGATTAATGATGAGTTTTCACCACTTCATTTCTTGCTTGCACATAATTTAGTTCGTCGGATATATTAGCTGCACTTGATGGCGCTCCCGCGGACACAACAACTGATTATGAAGCTCAGTATCTAACCAAGTAAGAAAAATTGCCCTGCAAGTCTTATTGTTTAAACAACTATCTAAAAATTAAGCAATAATTGTTCTCCGCCCTATTTTCACCAGTAACCTTGTGTTTTTTGATATTCCAACTTCTTAAAATCGTTGCGAATATTCTATTGATGTTTTAATGACAAAAACCGAGCGTTAAGTAATGATTTACCTACAATCTTGAACTGTTGTGTTGAATCTAAGTGCTCGTTTTTTGTTGGCTTAAGGAGAAAAAGCTGGATGCTTAAGATTTTGTAAATCGTGCACATTGCCGTATTATTGCGTAGAAACTGTTTTGCCGAATGATAAAAGAATTGTTTTTGGAGTGAGCTTGTTTGAGATTTAGATGCATGTGTATTAGATAGAGAGATTGACTTTGTTTTTGTACATAAATTAACTCTTTTTTCGGTTGAGTTTTGACAACGATGCAGAATTTGCAAAGGTTGTTTTCAAAGCATCTTTGGTAAATTAACTGCATGTGTTTTTCTTTTAAATCTTGAATAGTTTGCTATCTGGCTCCCAAGTTTCTTCTGTTGGCTTTGATGTTGATTTACCTGCAAACACGGAGCACGTGACTACAGGCCCATTGATACCTCCTGAATCCGATATGTCGAATTTAGTGTCTGTTGACTTAGAGCCCGAAATGCCGTATGATGTTTGTGGTACCAGTTTATACTGGGATCAGGCTGATTCATATCCGGACTCAACTGATCTGGCTCCTTGCAAGGTGCCGCAGGATGTCGAGGACGAATCTTCTTATGATGTCCAAATGTGAGATTCACAATGTAGCTGGGAGGATACTGCTGTGGGATGTTTGTTACGTAATTAACAAATGTCACTATTTTAGAACTTTTTCTTATTTGACTTTCTGATCAAAACTCCTTGCCGCCTCACGTTTCGCCGTTTCACTGGTGGCTTTGACGAATAACTTAGTGGAAATCTTTTTTTCGGTGCAGAGGTGTTTTTATTAGTGCTTCTGAAACAGAAGCAAGAAGTGCCCGTTCATTACTATTTGCAGGGCTCTTTGGCGCAAAATGCCGAGGTTTTTGCATTTTTCATCACCAGTTTAGACGGAACTACTGGCCCTATTTGTGAAATGAGAGTGTGTCGTAGCGTGTGAAGTGGCAGTATAAAATTTGGGAAGCTATTACCGGTATCGGGAGTGTTTTGGGAAAGTATAGAAATGGGTATTTTGAATTCTTCAAAAGAGCTGGTCCAGTATGTCTAGGCATTTCGGCAATATATTTATAACTGCGATTTTTCCTCGCAAAATAGGACTGGGCACAAATAAATCATTTGCAACTTTTTTGATCAAGCTAGCGCAGGTGTATCTATTTAACTTTTTAGTAAGCTAGCAAGTTAAAGCAAGACTGAACTTCTGGCGGAGTGCTTTGATTATAGTGTCACAGAATGGAATAACGTGCTCAACGCGCTAAGTATTTTTGCATTTAGTTGCATATTTATCCTCCTATCACGAGAAAGCGATTAATGCGCTAATCGAGCTCACTTAGGGGTTGCCAGCCATCTGTCTACCACACCAAGATGGGGGAATTCTGCAAAGTGTCTTTCCCAACGGCAAAACAAGTATACTTGCCGGATTCTTCATCACACTGTCCCTTTTTTGATATTGAGCGTCAAGCAGGGAAGCTGTGAATACCAATTTTAAAGTCATTGGTTTGACCTGACTTGGAATTAAACCCTAGTCTACAGCTCTCGAGGCGGATGCTCTTATCACTTGACCATCTGAGCTGTTGAGTACGGGAGCTGAATACGAGTTAAAGCAATGCTCAACTTCCTCTGGCAGAATGCTCAGCTTCCTTCTGTTTGAATGAGATAACTACATGAAGAGCCGACAACGGCGAAACAGGCTGTAGTGTTTTTATGGTTTTATGACTGTGGTGATTTTTCGTAATTCTTTAATTATTAGCTTATGTTTATTTTTAGGTTTCTGTTCAAGAACAGTGGTGTTCTATTTGAGAATAATCTGATGCAAATCGGCGTTAAATGCGAATTTAAAGACCACTATGGTATGTGTTTTAGTTCATTCTAAACCAGCAAATTGGTATATTATAGAATATACAGTTATACACCGCTATTTGTTTTATTGCAGGTCGAATTGGAATATTTTTTGGCAACAAAACTTCTGTACAGCTGATGAATTTCTCTGCATCTGTACAACACAATGCTGAAACTGAAGGAAAGGTAAATGGTCTGAAAAATAGAAGTACTTGTTTGTGTTTTATCCAATTTGGTATAGTGTCAAGGAAGCAAAAAAAAACTCGCTTTTTTAAGTTAAGTTATTTAAATTGGTTCCCCTTATTTGCTTTGTTATTCTAAAAACCCTCAGTTATCTTTAATGAATCTTTATTTTTGTGTTTCTCCCTACGTTTCAGATGAACGATTAATTTGTTGTTTATTTTACAGATTAATGTCACCATTCAAAAGGAAGCTCCTTCTGCTATCGATGGTGGCGCCCAAGTGCAACATTTTGTCAACTTGGAATGTTTGCGCGTGTTCAAAGACTCGCTTACTCTTCGTGTCCAGTGAGTGCTTATTATTTTGCTTTAAATTTGTTTAAGACTTTTTACGGACTTTGCTTGTCCGTTGAAGCTACCTGAACGTACTGCTTTATCTGTTGCATCTTTTTACAAATTTCTAATTAATCCGACATGAGGCTTTGAGGTTTTCTATGAATAAATTTTAAAACTTTTGCTGTGGTGGTTTTGATTGTTACGTCCACTTTGAAAATACTTGTTTTTCTCTTTACTTCGACTTCAAGTAGAGATTTTGCTTAAGGTCTCCTTTTCTTTATAATTTTATTTAGCTAATTTTATCGTTATATGATAGATACTTTTAGTTGGGGTATTTTGTCTTTCATTTCAAATTAGATTTACGGAGGTTTTCAACCTATGGGCCGTGGCCCAGCATTGTTTGTGGTAGGCCACAGAGATTGACTAGAAAGCCACATCAGCATTCTTTGATCATGTGATGATCATGCTTACTTTGTGCTTTTTAGTAAAAGTAGTTGGGCCACCATCGTCCATCATATGTTATCATTTTAGTGGGACTTGAGCAAAAAGAGGTTAAAAAACCTCGATTTAAGACAAAGTCTGGTTGTGGAAGTGGTTTGGAGTATTTGGTCTTGCATAGTTGCAAATGCGAAGAACTGTCCACTATATGATGACGGAAAATGCTATTTTTTGTCTTTGCAGCAATGCGTTTTCAAATGCCAATTTGTTATTTGCTTAACTAATTAAAAATAGTCTGCTTACTGCTCCTTGGCCTTACAAGCATTTTTAACTTCACATTAGTTACAATCATGCCGGTGCTCCTCATTCACTCGTCCTCAAGCTGCCAGTACTGATCAACAAATTCTTCGAATCTGTAGAAATGACATCTAGTGACTTCTTCTCACGCTGGAAGCAACTTGGACAGTAAGTAAAATAAGCGTATTGCAAATTAATGAAGCCTTTTTGGGAAAAACAACTTTGGATATCGGTTAGAGCTGGAGTTCTGAAACTGATGGCCGTGAATTTCTAAGGTTTTTGCAAAGATGCTTCATGGCCATGGGGCCCATGAACCAACTACAAGAGCTGTATCCTTGTACAACTATTAGCCGTTACAACGTTTTTCTTATAAAGGGATCGATCCTCCATAGGTTTCAAAAATTTTGGGGGTCCGTCGTTTAAGAAAGATTGAAAACCGCGGGGTTAAAGCTTCCGCTGTTTCGCCGTAACAGTAGGTATCGGCCGAGTCTTGTTGAACACTTTAAGAATGGCATACACAGTTTTCCTGCTTGTTGCGTCGATATGAAGATGCTACGAATAGTTAGATGGTAGGTAACATGCTGTGCTGTGTTGTCTTGTCAAAGATTACTGTAACGATGTTTAAAATCAGCCAACTGGTCCCCAGATAGAATTTTTTTATTCTGTATCCTGTGCAAAAATTCTATCTAGAGGTTTGGCTCGTTTTCGACCTCGTCACAGTGATCTTTGACCATCAAGTCAACATCGTGTAGCTAAACAAGTAAAATTTATTATTTGCATCTTGACAGACCTTCACAAGAATGTCAAAAAATATTCCAAGCAAAGCACCCCATCGATACTGACCAAGCAAAAATGAAGCTTTCTGGTATGTTGTTTAATAGTAATTTACACGTGTGTTAGAGGATCTTAAGTTGGGTTTTTTGAAGAATGCTCTTTGCTAAATGCTTAATGCACGCTGGCAACAAATGACAAGCAGATGTAGCAAATTGATGAAATTACTATTCTAGGTGGGATCGCATTGTCCAATGCAGAAATAAACTGATTTGCGATTTTGAAGACATTTGTCTTGGAGTGCCGCATTAGCTTGCTTATTTATTGTTCAATCTTGAATGAAGAATCACTTGATTCGAAAAACATCAAGATGTTTGATTAATTTTCAATCTTGCTTCAGTCTTTCATCGTGAAACCCATCAGCTGTAAGGAGCGGTTCCAGAATTTTTTAGAGAGGAGGGAAGGGGTCTGTTTATTGAGATGTATGAAAAAAATTTAGGGAGGGACACGTCAGCGACATTGGTCTGGGGGTACCGCGCCGGTTGCACACCCTACGTGACGGGTTCAAATCAGGGCTAGCTTCTGACATCTAGGTTAGCCTATATTGGGTGACTGCTAACTCGAAAAGTACAAAATCACTTCGCAGCTTCCCTCAATCTGTTTTGAGTTTTTTGTTCAAGACAGCTTGAAAATGATCTCCACAGCTCCTTTCCTTGTTTACCAATGAAACTTGCGACGCCAAAGCTTAAAATAATTGGCCTACATTGCCGCAAAATGTACTTGAGCGTCACCTTTGCAAACCAATGAGCACGTATGCACTTATAGTTGGTATTTCAGTTTTGTACTCTGCTAATGCTTCAGGTTTTGGCTTGGCTTGTTTATCCAATATTGACCCAAACCCAGAAAACTTAGTGGCTACTGGCATTATCAAGACGAAGACTGCTCAGTGTGGATGCTTGCTTCGACTGGAACCGAATACTAAAGTCAATGTGAGTTGTAGCAGCTTGTTTCTCGTCTGCGTTCCTTGTCAAGGAAGTGTGTAGTAAGTAAGGATATTGTGTCAGCTTATTTGAAAAAGTAAGGTTTTGGTTTGATGGGGTTGCTATGATCGCCACGTGATTTATCACCCGCGCAATTTAAAGAATCCTTGGGTTTTGAATGACCTATATTTTCATACTGCTCTGATTTTTGCTTTTAGACGAATATAGTGACACATACTACCATTACTAGATTCTGTTTTTAGTACATACACAAATGAAATCCTGAACAAGACAGAGAGAGATACCTTGCTTGATTGCGTTAAGAGTAGACAATATAGTATTTCTGGCTTCCACTATTAGTAACAGTGTGTTCTGTTGATATTGACCATGTAGCTGACTTTTTCGCCAGTATTACACAACATTTGTTTTGTTTAGATGTATCGCCTCACCATTCGATCCAGCAGCCCTGAATTATCACCTATTCTATGTCATGTTCTCGAGGAGCAATTTTAAGAAATCTTGCTGACAAACATCTCTATATTGAGACTGCACCATTATATTGGCTTACATTCCCTCCGTATCACGTCATTTGCGTTAGAAATCGACTTATTTTGTTATTTTTGTCGTAGCTTCCAATACAAAAAAGTTATTTCGATCAAACTAATTGCGCAAAGAACCGCAACGGTTTAGAAACCCCTTTTGTTAAACTCGATGTATCGCTACATTGGAACTAGCGATGTAATCTAGTTAATTAATTTATATATGGGATATTGTGTTGCACTCTCCTTATTTAGGTGCTTTGCCAAATAAACTTTGACAAAATGGAGTTATTTCACTGCCCTTTCCCCACTGCACTAAATGTTGATCGCAAGCCGATAAATTTTCGATGTCGTTTTTCGCCTAGTAATCGTTAGTGATCAAAAATGTCCGTTTAACCTGCTGAAATATACGGTCGCTGTAAGAACTTGGAGATTTTGCCAACCCAAGTAGAAATAATTTTGAAATTACTGGTTTTGGGTATATGTATCTTTTTCATCAATGGATGTCGCTTAATTTGATTCTATTTCAACCTTCGCGGTTGCCTAATACTGGGGAATTGGATTCTGCAGTGAATTAATCGATGGAAAATAAATTGACGGAGAAAACTGATTTTCGTCTCAATTCGACAAGAACATGCCGTCGATGCGCCTCCATAAGTCCGTATCGCTTTAGATCGCAATTCAGGACTCTTTTCTGTTTCGAAATTATATCAATGTGTGATATTAAGCTATTTGAATATCGATATTGTATTATATATGAATAGTATACGCTGCATTATTGTAATTATATCCTTGATATTCATATTTGAACCAATTGCGTATTATTTTGTTGTAACGACTTTTTCATTTTTCATGTCTATAGGTCTACGAGCGACTAGTCTATCGTTTGACGCCTTTATTACGCAATGTGGCTGCATTGGTCTCTGCTGTCTTTACCATGATTATCTAGTTATGACATACGTATTGCTTTCAAATTGAAAGTTTAATTTGTTATTGTTGTTAGGAACCAGATTTTTGAAAAAAATTAAGGCATGTGTGTTAAGATGTCATTTGTTACCTACGTTATCCAACTTCTTAAAAACCAATGGTATAAGTACCTATTTATATCTAGGCAAGACTTTTTGTTTTGCATTATCATAAATTTCGTTCAAAAGCGCCTTATTCTTGATGAATGACTCAGTTAACATCATCAACTAAATTTTGTTATTTATGGCTAATCAAATGATGGCATCAATAGCCTAGTTATAAATGTTCTCTAAAAGCATTCGTTACTAAAATGATGTTGAATAGAAGGATGTAACTCGTGTGAGTTTTTGTTGCAGCAGATAGATATTGTATTTCTGTTGGTTGACTCATTAAAGAATCTGTATGTTATAAATATCTATAACATTGAATTAATGTGTCATTGTCATTCGACTTGCGCGACGATCGTCTTTACAATACAACATTATACAATCACGAATTCATGATGAACCTTATCTCAAAATTAAAAAAGCTGGCAGCGTTGGTGTGTGAAAGCTGAATTCTCCAAGGGGTATTAGCTGAATTCTCGCATGAAGATTGTTGTTTTTAGCGGTGTTGAAGTAGTAACGCTTGCTCACAAGCTAGCTACATGATTGGTACCACAAACAAAATAAATCAACACACGATAGTTTATATGTAGGCTACCTCGGAATCATCAATATCTGCTCCGGAGCACTTGAAGTACTTCACCGCAGAACGCGTTCTTTTGACGTTTGGCTACATGTTGGAAAGTCGATGTGGTTTTAAGTTTCATCAGATTTTCGAAGTTGCGGTGCTTGATTTTGATTGTAGTGTGTACACTTCCTGAAGAATGCCATCTAAATTCTGTCTTATAGCGTTATAGCAGTTTTGGAAAGTGTTGATTTGGTTTAGTTTTATCTGGTTTTCGAAGTTCTGGAGCTTGATTTCGATTTAAGTGTGTACGCTACCGGAAGAATGGCATCTAAATTCTGTCTGTTGTGTTATAACGAACTTTTTTTTCCATCAAAACCAGTGATGTAGTTACTGGGCTGAAATTAGGCAATGCGGGCCCCCCTCAAAATCATCTTTCGGGGCCCCCTAAAATTTTTTTCCTAGATGGTAATGCAAAAGAGCGAGCCCCGAAGGGGCAATGCCAAGCTTGGGGGGTCTGGAGGCATGCCCCCCAGAAAATTTTGCGGAATTTGACCTTATTTTGGAGGCTTTTTGTGCGTTTTGAGCATTTAAAATTCCTCAGTTTTAACAAGGTGTAGCAGTCTGTTTAACTAGGTCCCTTCCAAACCGACTAAAATAATGCTGCAAGCAAACCCTACTCTATCATTTTGTTACCTATGCGAAGAAAAAACGTTTTTAAGGCTTATTTTTGCGCCTTTCGCTTGAGGATGAGGGGCCCTTGGCAGAAGCGGATCTAGGAAGTTTTGGTGGGGGGGAAGTGATTTTAAATTAGGTTGAATGTTAACTAAATACAAAGACGTTTAGACCCGGAAACGGGCGTAAATAAGTCCTTTCAAAATGTTTCATGTCAGGGGCGTATTCAGAATTTTTTTCAGGGAGAGGGCACCAAATTTCGTCACTTTTTCAAGCGCAATTTTTTCCCGGCAGAGTTATTTTAAGCAACTTTAGTAACAAAAACGACTTTAGGGGGGTCCAGGGGCATGCTCCCCCGAAAAATTTTTGAAAATTTGCATACTGTAATGGTCATTTTAGCGCTTTTCGAACAATTTTCAGGCAAAGTTCGTTCATATTTTTGGCCCCTAACTTTGAGTGCTTCATCAAATATGATGCATTTTGTAAGCACAGTTTCGATTATGCGTGCTTAAGGCGACTAAGGTTTATTGTTATGAACAGGGATGCAAATCTATGTTGAGCATTGGGGGAGATGATTTAGCAAAATCGACCATTTTTCGATATTGAGGGGATGATTTAGCAAAATTGACACGTCTGCAGATGTCCAATTTTTTGCCCACAATGAAGTAAAAACCAAAAAAAAAAAGGTCAAACGTTCCCAGATGCCCAATTTTTTGCCCAAAATGAAGTGAAGACCAAAAAAAGGTCATCACCTTCACTGATGCCCAGTTTTGGGACATGAAAATATTGGGGGGGTGCTGCCGGATCATTGGGGGGGATACATCCCTCCATGGATTTGCACCCATGGTTAGGACAAGGTTCGAAATTGTAGAAAAACTTTATTTATCCAAAGCATTGTTAAAAATGGCTGATCGGGGGGGGGGGGGCGCATCCGCCCCTGGCCCTTGGTATGCTACTAAACGTTTGTTCGCTAGTTTTGTGACTGCTATTTTTGGAAAAATTTGCAGAGGCCCCCCATGGCCAGAAGCATAAATATGGTATGGGGGTCCCACATCGCGCGAGTTGAGACAAAAAATATATTGAATCCTAGAATAGGCTTATTTAAGGCACCTTTATCATACGTTGATTAAATAGTGCTACGTACTGACTATTTACGGGGCCCCCTTTTTGTGCGCCCCCCCCCGGTTGTGGGGTTCGGGGGGCCGCTAATTTCGGCACTGTGTAGTTAAGACCACCACCTACAAGACCTTGTAAATTTTTCAAGACCAAGACCTTAAAAATCGGATGAGAATCAACAGTTTATCTCTTATCGCTATTTTTCTACAACAACAAAAAAAACGGGCAAAATATATAGAGAATACTGAAAGAACAACACAATCACATACACGCTATTGGATACTTTTTCTAGCTGTGCAGAATCACTTAAATTTTTACTAGATGCTTTTTAGTTCTTTCGGTCTGAAAACCAAACTAAATGGTCAAGACCTTAAAAAATGGTCTTAAGAGCGAGACCGGTCTTAACTGATCAAAACTAATTGTTAGGTGAAAAAATAGTTGAAGCGAATCGACATGCATGCTTCCATCAATGTTTAAGATGTGCTTTCTGTCCGTCAAAACAAAGCTAAAGCTCTCTTTCGTGGTGCTAGGCCTACTTGATAAGGTTTCTTTTCTACTAACACAGTGGTTCTAGCCAGGAATTCGAATTCGAAAAAAGTTTATTGAGTTTTGAACATATCCTAAACTTGACAAAAAATGCATGAACTTAGCCTAAACCCGGTAAAAACTACTTGAACTTAGCAAGAAGAGGGTAAAAATTACTGAATTCGATCTCGCAAAATTCAAAATTTCTGAACTCAAACTCGGCTTGCAAATTTTTAGTGAACTCGAACTTGAATTCGATTAAAAATGCTTGCGAGTTCCAGGGGCGGAGTTAGAAAATTTTGGTGGGGGGGTACAGTTTTGAATTGGGTTAAATGTTAACTGAATGCAAAGATGTTAAACCCGAAGAAGAGGGTAAGTAAGCTCTTTTCAGAAAATGTGTCCATGCGAGGGGAGTATTTTCAGAACTTTTTAGCACCAAATTTTGACAATTTTTAAGCGTAGGCCTTTTTTTGGAAAGGTTGAATTTGAAGCAAATAAGGAAACAAAAATGATTCTAGAGGGGTTTCGGGGGCATGCACCCCCGGGAAATTTTTGAAAATTTACGTAATGTAGCTCTTTTCGAACGATTCGTAACGCAAATTTTATTCTTTTGCCCCTAAGTAGTCTTTCACCAAATATATTAATTACATTTCGTTCGCACATTTTCCATTTATGCGTGGCTAAAGGTCTGTTTGCTCTAAATTTGTCGTACGAAATTTTATCCATTTTTTGACGTAAGAAGTTGGTGGAAATACAGTAACTTTCACACAACTCGAACCTGAACAGGTTTGCTTTTTATCGGTTATTTTGTAAAGCATCTTACGATTGTTTTTTTTGAAATGCCGTGCAAAGTGACGTAGTTTTACGTTAATTGTTTCGTGCCTACGTCACTTCACGCACGAAAAGTCGTATCGTATTCTCTGTAAACACACCTAAGGCGTAAGAATTATTGTTGAATCGAAGAGGTTCGAAATTATGGAAAAAATGTATTCATAAAAACATTGTTGAAATTGGCTGATGAGGGGGAATGCTCCCCCACACCCCCCTCCATAAGCCGGATTAAGGGTTTCTGAGGCCTGGGGCTATCTTGTAGTCAGGGGCCTATTTTTCCCCGTTAATCGAAGACCTGCTGAAATATGCAGCCTACTTACCAGTGTTAACCCTCATACGATAACCACATTTTCACTCGCATTGAACAATAAACATAATTATTCAAAAAACAAATTTTCTGAATTTAAACCGAACGCCTTATTTGACACGTACAAAGCTTTAGAAGATGTCATACCACAGAGCCCCAATTCCTGCAAATATGCTTTCTACAGTACTTCCTCGATTATCCGTACCTCGTTTATACGGCATTCGATTATCCGTCCATTGGGTCTGATAATACTTTACGACATAATAATGAAAAGTTATTTTCATAAATTTTGCTCCAGCCTTGTCAATTGCCATTGCAATCTAACAAAGCTTCTTCGCCTGGTACAGAACCATTGGAATGAGACAGCTGGAATGATCAGTTACTAGTTAATTACTGCAGTCGACAGTATCGGTTGTCAAAAGAACTTTGACCTACGTTTTGAGATGGCTATAAACGCAAAAGAGTTGTTTTGTCGATTGAAGAAAAACTGAAGGAGTGTGAGATGCAGGGTCGAAACTAGGCAATGCGGGGGCCTGTCCCAAAATCATCTTTCGGGGCCCCCTAAAATTTTTTTTCTTGGATGGTGATGCAAAAGAGCGAGCCCTGAAGGGGCGATGCCAAGCTTGAGGGGTCTGGGGACATGCCCCCCCAGAAAATTTTGCGGAATTTGACCTTTGTTTTGGAGGCTATTTGTGCGTTTTGAGCATTTAAAATTCCTCAGTTTTAACAAGGTGTAGTAGTCTGTTTAACTAGGTCCTTTCCAAACCCACTAAAATAATGCTGCAAGTAAACCCTACTCTAACATTTCGCTACCTATGCGAAGAAAAAACGTTTTTAAGGCTTATTTTTGCGCCTTTCGCTTGAGGATGAGGGGCCCTTGGTATGCCACTAAACGTTTGTTTGCTAGTTTAGCGACTGCTATTTTTTGAAAAATTTGCAGGGGCCCCCTATGGTCAAAAGTGTAAATATGGTATGGGGGCCCCACATCGCGCGAGTTAAGACAAAAAATATATTGAATCTTAGAATAGGCCTATCTAAGGCACCTTTATCATACGTTGAGTAAATAGTACTACGTACTGACTATTTACGGGGCCCCCTTTTTGTGCGAGGCCCCCCCCCCGGTTGGGGGGTTCGGGGGGCGCTAGTTTCGGCTCTGGTGAGATGTTTCGAAACAAAATTTCTAAAACTGACATCATTTTACAGTAATGTTGACCCTCGCATGACGTTTTGGAGCATTACAATCTGTTACTTGCTTCGTTGTTTTGGTATAAATAAAAGAATTCAATTATCCGTTTTTTTCGCTTATCCGTTCAGGTTTCTAAGAAATGCTGTCCCAACTAGACCGGATAATCGAGGAAGTACTGCATTTGTTTTGTAAATGATTCTACGATTAGTTTCTCCCAAGCCATGAAAAGTTTACGTTAACCTGCGTACGGCTTTTTGTGTGAAACTAATTTTAAGTTACGCTGCTGTCTGTGAATTACCGGTATCACGAAATAATCATAAATTTCAATGACTCGCTAAAACGACGACATTTCTTCGAAGCTGTGTGGCTCAGCAGGCGCTAGCCACGGAGATGGACCCCCGCCACGTGTATCACGCTTCAGCGTAAACTTGAGTTAATGAACATTTGGTTTGATTTTGTTCTAGTTACAGGATAAAACGTTACATTACACGCTGTAACCGATGCTAGGCAATCGATAGTAAGTTATTTGATTGTGATTTGTTGCCAGAGATGGGCATTTATCGAGATAATTTATCGGCGATAGTTTATTTCCGACTATCGTTATCGCTCAAAATAATTTGGATTTATCGATATCGCTTTCGTAATATATTTCGTCATCGCCGATAAATTATCGCGATAAACGATTCTTTATGCACACAGCGTTCAAAGTGGGCGAGTTGACGCTTTAAAAAAATACGCGGTGTCTGTAACGAAATTGACACTAAGTCACTAACTAGTACTGTAAAACAGTACATCGACAGTTCGACATTGAACACGTTTCTTGTTATGAATCAAATGCTCAGACAACGACTCACATATAGCCTCGTGTCCAAGGGTGGAAACTCAAACCTAAACCGAAACCTGAAAACCCGGTTTTAAAGGAAATTTGGGAAACCCAAACTGAAACTGACACCTACTTGGTTAAAATTTTGAAAGCCTAAACTTGAACCAAAACCGTTTTTTCTTGAAACGTCAAAACCGAAACTGAAACTAAAACCTGTTCAAAATTTTCTAAGATTTTAGGTTTTAAAAATTGTTATCACCATCCTTACCAGCTCAGTTCCTTTAACGCTGAGCGTCGAATAGAGAAGCTGAGAATACTAGTTTTTGAGTCTTTGGTTTCACCGGACTCGGAATCAAACCCAAGTCGACAACTTCCCAAGCAATTGCTCTCCTCACTAGGCCATCTGAGCTGCTACGTATCATCGTAATAAAACAAAAACGCCAAGAAGTAGAGGATGTAAATAATTCGTATTCACAGTAAAACAACTTTCTTGGATGAAACTTAAACCGAAACTGAAACCCAGAAACCGAAGTTGTGCGTAAGCAAAACTGAAACCGAAACTGAAACCGATTTTTCAACAGCCATGAAACCAAACAAAACCTGAAACCTGACATCTGGGTTTCAACACACCGAAACTGAAACTGACACCCTAACGCCAAGCAGCCAGGTTTCCACCCTTGCTCGTGTCTATGACGTAATAGAAGAAAAAACTCTTAAAGAAAATATCAGATCTGTGACAGTGTCCATAAAGCAGGGGTGTGCAACCTTTTTCACTGGGGGGCCACTTTCGAAAATTTTAACAACGTCGAGGGCCAGTCACCGTCAAATATGTATAAAATTATAAAATGCTAAACACAACCCGTGTATTATAGACGGTACAAATAGCTAAATAAATCGATTTAAAAAAAAAAATTTTTTTGTCCTGCCGTCGTCGAGGGCCACATTGACTGGCCTGGAGGGCCGGATTGTGGCCCGCGGGCCGTGGGTTGCACACCCCTGCCATAAAGCTTTGTTGCAATTTAATGACATCTCTTTGTTTTATTTAATGCCACGACAGAGTCCGTGAACTGCTCTCTTTTCTTGAAAAATCTAGAAAAACATTTTTGCAATTGGAATTGCAAAACAACTTGGTCAAACACATTGAAAATTTACCGCAACATATATTGGAAAAATTTATCGATTACCGATATCGCTAGAAATTGAGATTTATCGATTATATCAATGTCGCCCAGGACTTTTTTGAAGCTATCGTTATCGCTTTAGTGCAGAAAGGTTTATCGTGCCCATCACTGTTTGTTGCAAAATTTACACAGCAATGAACATTTATATCAATAATCATTGTATTTATTCGGTTTGAATTTTGTTTTGAAAACCGTCAAAATCGTTGTACGAACAATCATAGGCCTATTGCGTCAGAATGTTTTCATGTAGGCCCATATTTTTTGGCATTTTTTCGCATTTTGCGATTTTGACCAGTGGTGGGCAAGTTACTTTTAAAAAGGAACCAGTTACAGTTACAAGTTACTTCGCACAAAAAGTAGTTACAGTTACAAATTTAAAAACGTAACTAGTTACAGTTACAAGTTACAGTTACTTTTTTGCATGCCGCGAAGCAAAAAAGAACTATCAATTCTTAGCATGTAGAAGCTCCATGGTGTGTATTCAAACCAAACTCATTCATCTTTATATTGAAACCATACGGAAGTAGGCTACGATTCTGATACGATAAACGCTACTGTAATAACAATTGATTGCCTTTTCAAAACGATAACATTTCAAAGTGATTATATATCACTAAGCCCATACAGCGCTTCGGCTTTAAAATGTCTTTTTCAATACTTAAAAGTCGTTCAACTGCAGCACTAGAAGCAGCGAGCGAGGCGAGAAATTTTACAAGAGGGTAGGGCCCACTAATTTGACCTTTTTTTTTTCGAGCGTAGTTTTTGTAAGGCAGAACTAATTTGAAGCTGATTGCGAAACAAAAAAAGGCTCTAGGGGGGTCCGGGGCGTGCTTCCCCGAAAAAATTAAAAAAGAAATTTACATGCTGGAATGGCTCTTAAGTGCTTTCTAAATAATTTTCATGCAAATTTTGTTTAAATTTTATGACTTTGATTGTGAGGGGTAACGTCTAGTATCAGCCCCCAGGTTCGGTTAGGCTTAGGTTTGGTTAGGATTAAGTTCGGTTTGGGTTAAATGTAGTTAGGGTTCGGTTCAGTTACAACCCTAACCCTAAGTCCCTAATCGAACCTAATCCTAACCAAACATAACCCTAACCGATCGTGGGGGCTGATACTAGACGTTACCCGATTGCAAGTGCTTCGCGAAATATGATCCATTTTGTTCGCACATTTTCGATTATGCTTGCTTAGGCTAAGTCGTAAAGCTTATTGCTCTCGAAGAGGTTCGAAATCATGAAAAATTGTACTTATCAAAAATATTTCTGAAAATTCCCGGTAAAGAGAATAGGCCTACTTTCCCCAAATCCTACCCCCTGGATCCGCCCCTGGCCATAAGCTACAGAAACCATAGAAAGAGACTGGCATACCCATAGGCGCGGGAAGTAGGGTGCCAGGGGGGGCTCAAGCCCCCCCTGAACTTTTTTTAGCCCCCCCTGACAATTGAAAAAATTATGCCCTGAGTGCGACGGGATTAATGCCTGCAACGTACATACGTAATGAAGCAAATATTTTTTAAAGTGCTTTTAACCAACGAAGAATCACTATTCTTTTAAAAATCAATCAGTTACCGTATTATTCACTTGGTTAACGTAAAATTTTCAATGTTTGAAGTTCATTTTTAACCGTGTTTTATATCAGCGTTTGCAAACCTTTACAGCAGTCATGGACGATGGACCAGTAAAAGTATAATGGCTGCCCATTCTTGTAGCTGCCAAACACTTTACGCCAAACTACTCTGAATGCTCGAATGAAAGTCGCTACTGATCATGGGAATTACGTAAATCGTGAACGAAAATGCGATGAAGTGCAAAAAAACGGTCCTCAATCCATCAGATGTTCCGAATTCCACCAAAATTTTTGTGAAGAGCTAAAAAAAAGGTCTTCACGGCCCGGACGCGTTACATGAACTGGAAATGTTGGTGGCCAACCTGATTTGTATACATGCCAAATTGACCCGCGATCGACAGCCAAGCATCCAAAGATCGACCGGTACATCGCGATCGACTAGTTGGGCACCCCTAATCAAGCTTATATGAGCTGGTGCAAGTTCTCTTCTGGTTGAGTTTTTTTAATGGTTTTGAATTTTTTCTACCAACCCAATGAAGCGGCTAAATCACTACTAAACTGGCACCGATGATCAGTAGGCTACTCGATTTGAGGGGGATGCCATCCACCCTGAAAACAACACCATCCCCACATAAAACATTTTAGCGTAAACCATTCCCTTACAACTATAATGACCATCTCTTTTTAGGTCTGCGTGAAAAGTTGTAGCCTACCACCCCCCATAAGTGTTTTCGCAACTCGAGCACTGCCGATGATTGTTACTAAAATTGAGCTAGTACGCCTACCTAAATACCTATATCTACACATCTCATTATGTTAAAAAATGGTTCAGTGCTTTATTTTGATTGTGTGTTTTTTGTTATTTTTAAACCTCAATGGGGCATTGTTTGTTGCATGTAACTCTGATCAGCAAAGCAAAAGTTAGATCGGACAAATTTTGTTTGCCTACTTTTCGGTTTTGTCATTGAGGGATTTGCATTTTACAAATACATGAGTAGTAATTCGAGCATGGTTAGAAAAGCCTAATGGTAGTAAGCAATCTTGTTTTCCATGATAAAAAATTATCCTGAAAAAATTCCGGTCACTTAAGCGGGCATGCAATTGATGTCTATCAAAATAGGTCTACTGAGTGTCCTGCTCTCAAAAACGTGCGTTCGAAAAAAAGGGGGGTCTGGGGGGCTTCGCCCCCCAGACGTTGACACGATCTTACTATTTTGAGCCCCCCCTGTCCAAAAAACGTTCCCGCGCCACTGGGCATACCGGTACTTCAGTCATTTGGTACCATGAATTTTTTTCTTTTTTACTAAAAGTCAAAGTCAAAAGAGGATTACCCTTTTGACCCCCTCCCCTAAACACGCTCATGACTAGAAGGAAGAGCAATATTGTAATGAATTAAAAGTTCCATACGTTCTTCGTGCATAAAAGCGTTTGCATTAACAGTTTGTGAGGGCGAGGCAGAAACGAACTCCTCTGCACTTTATCGACATTGCTAGATTTTCGTCGCTTTGATTGTGCGAACAAACAGCCAAAAAACTCTCACTTAAGCAAGTTGAGCTTGCATCACGGTCGTTGTCGGTGTCACTACTTGTCGAAGTATCTAGAGCAGTGTTTCCCAAAGTGGGTAACTTTTTATCGCGAAAGAGAAGCTTGGGGCGAAAGGCGAAAGAGAAGCACCAGGGGGCGAAAAGCAAAAGGAGGCGAAAGCGGCGAAGGGAGGCGATAGCTCATGAACCGTGTAAGACCTTTTTTTTGCTCTTCACCGCATTTTCCTTCGCGACTTGGGTAACTCCCATCAGTGTTGCCAACTTGGCGGAAAATCCGCTAGATTTGGCGGATTTTGTTTCTGTTTAGCGGAAAATTTTTGCATTTGGCGGACAGCGGATTTTTTAGCGGATTTCTGCGAAAGTGTTGGTAGGCTTTTTTAAACCTGTGAGAATTGTAACGGCGTTTACCGACTTTAGAGTTGATGCATTCTTGAGAATTGTTGTGTTTATGGTTACAGTGGCTGTTCTTTCATTGTTTTTGGTTTCTACAAGTATGTTGGTTCAATCATGATTCAATATTGCCTATTAGTTTATGCTTTTCACGTTTAAAAGTTCTTGCAATTTTTCTATCTGTACAGCAAGAGTGAAAAAATTCTTGCTGGTATGCTCTTCATCTTGAGTGTTTTAAAATATTTGGTGACCAACAGAATAAATTCAGCACTTTTAGTGAATTTGAATGTTAGCGGATTTTTTAGCGGATTTCAACCACATGTTTAGCGGATTTTAGCGGATTTTGAAGTCTCATTTAGCGGATTTTTGTCATAATAAGTTGGCAATACTGATTCCCATTCATCAATAGCTCTCGCTTTTGCGAGGTTTATTAGAACGCAAGCTAGTAGGGCGAGGAGGCGATGATGATATGCAGAGTACCGTAAAGGGGCAATGGGACAAAAAAGTTGAAAAACCACTGATGTAGAGCATTGTCGGTTTCCTTGTTTAGTACATTGATCGTTTTTGTTTTTAACTCGGCCTCAGTTTTAGCGGGCTCGTCAAGAACCAAGCTCGTTATCACGAATGGAGTGAAATTAAATAATTTTTTTTAAAATTTTTTTTAGCGGAAAAAGATACCCCATAAAAGTAACTGTAACTTTTGAGATTCTAGCGTGGTAACTAGTTACAATTTCCGTTACTTTTGCAGAAAACCAATTTAGTTACAGTTACTAAAAAAGTAACTAGTTACACTAACCAGTTACTAGTTACTTTTGTAACTAGTTACTGCCCACCACTGATTTTGACCCAAAACAGAGGGAGATTTGATTGGTTAAGAGGGGCTCGAATAATTTCAAAGCTAGCTTCTGGACCTTGTTTCCTGCTCCAATGAATGCCTCAATCATTGGGCTGGTGACGCTGTCTGAGGCTGTACTGCTCCGAATCTCGCAACGCGAAGTAGGTCCGAATCTCACAAACTCGTAATCAGTCCATTTTGATTTCGCGTAATTGCCGCAGATCTTTTGATTTAAATTCAAGAGCATTTTCCTTGAAATTTTTGGCATTGATACAATCTTGAATCACTCTCTTAGCCCTAACCTAAACTGGATAGTTCAGGCCTGCCTAATAAAGTTTGGTAATTAGAATTCAACTTTAAAATAAATTGTTGATTGATGAAAAAATCACTTAGTTGTTCACAATACGTTGTAATCGAGGGGTTTATTTTTTCGGTGGGCCTGGGGCTGCAGCCCCATCAGCCCCTGCCTTAATGCGGCCCTGATCCCCCCCCCTGGATCCGCCATTGGCGTGTTCGCAGCCTTGGTTCTGGCAAAGGCGGTAAACAATCTACAATTAAATTGCAATTGGGTACCACCAAATTTTTTGGTTGCACGATGCCTCTTGCCAGTCCACCTTAACTTTTAACATTTTGGCATGGAAAAATTTTTGACCAGTCGTTCATAGAACAAATTAACAATTGAAGCTTACTTTCCCACAAATGTTTTGCACCGTTTAACAAGTTCTTTTTGCTAGTGACGTACGCAGGATTTTTCAATGGGGGGGGGGTATCAGTGACGTCTCATCGTGAAGACGTAAGTTTCAGTGACGTCACAGCTATTATAATGCCATAACGAAGAAAACATAACAGATATTTCGTTCACACTTTTGCTTGATTCTTTACGCTTTATGTAGGAGCGAAAAGGTTTCACAAAAACTCAAGCTGTCAATTCGTGATTAAAAATTTACCAAAAAGTTTTAGTCGACTTCATTTTTGGGCCATATCAAGGTTAACTGACTAGAGTAAGCTAGCTTTCGCAACGTCACACACAGGGTGTAGCCAGGGGGTGAAACAGGTAATTGCTTCCTTCCAAAAAAATCTTTTCAAGAACCAACATTGATATAAACAACACATATGAACCTTGATAAAAACATTCAATATGCTCTCATTATAAAAGGGGCAGTTTTCCCTGTCTTGAAAACTGAAGACAGTGACGCATGAGCAAAAACTGCCCTCCCTACCGAAACATTTTTTAATTACGATAAATTACGCGCGAGAGGAATCTCTAATCATGTGATTAAGGTCAAAAACAGCGTCGATTATATCTAAGTATTTTTCATTCAAATCACAGCGTCGATATCATGTGATACTCTCAAGCACATAATCGGGGTGTCTGGGAAACAGATTACTCCAGCTCCTGAGACAGTTACGGTGCGTAAAAACGATTTCGACAAACAAGAAAGGTTTCACTTTTTCTGCAATCGCCAACGTCAAGCGCAGCGCACAAGCAAAGGTTTGACTATTAGTAGGCCTATTATTGCATCACAATGAAAAATTTTCGAAATTTTATAAGCAAGAAGGATAGCACAGAAAAGCATGATAGCAGTTTCGGCAATCTCTGCATGAAAAAAGACGGTTCGCTCCAAAAAGAGAGGTTTTCATTTCTTTTAAAATCTTCAATTGGGGGGGTTTTTGACCCCCGAAACCCCATCCCCCGTGCGTACGCTACTGCTTTTTGCTATATTTACTAGGGCAGGGGTTCCAAACCGGTGATACACGTACCACTGGTGGTACGCGAAAGCTTTTCAAGAGGTACGCGAGATATTTCCAAAAAATCCCCTTAAAAACTTTTTTACTTTACAACTGAAATAAGTTACATAAAAATGGGTTAGTCTCTGATGTACGGAGACTATGGTATGACATAGCACACTCTTACATGGACATTGCCAATAGCTCGCTTGCTTGCGGACTCTTTTTGTTTCTTTCTGCAGTTGCAGCACCATCGAGTATTGTAGCTGGCGTGATTGAAATGTAGAGGTGAATCTATGGATCAACCTAACCGGTAAAAAAACTTTTAACAGAGGCGATTCTGTGCTTATTCTGTCTTTATCGAAATAGTGAAACTCAGGGTTCAAAATTACTCCTTGCTTGAGTTTCGCAGTTCTAGCTAACATCCCTGGGTGTAGCGAAGAAGGAACGCATACAAACTGCGTTTCGCACTGGTTTTGCAAACGTTCTATATTTCAAACTAAAGTAGCAATAGACGGAGACCGGGTGTGAAAATTTGTCGTAAACTTGTGCATTTATGCATCTATTGATTGATCATTCAGGCTAAATCCAAAACCTCCCCAAAAGTGTTCGGTTAAAAGCGCCAATTTAGGGGAGGTTTTCGCTTTAAAATTGTGCCTTGCCAGATGCCACCCTACTTTTTTAAGCTTTACACCCTTGGATATCTCAGAAGTATCGACCTCGCAGAACTTCATACGAAGCTGCAATTTAGATCAGAATACACATCATTGCTACTTTGTACGGAAGTGAGGTCTCGAGGGAATACCCTTATAGATGCGTCTTTTTGTGCTGCAAAAGAAACTACTTCAGTTCTTCCAAACCAAAGATTACAAAATTCAGAAGATTTTAGAGACATAAACTTCATTCTTCACCTTTCCTATTTGTCAGATATTTTGGAAGTAATGAATCACTGTAATTGTCTGGGACTTTAGAGGCCTGGGAGCAACATCGTTGATTTTGCTACCAAATTGACTACGTCAGGGGTGGGCAAAGTGCGGCTCACAAGCCGCAAGCGGCTTTTAACCCTCGAGACGTGACTCTTTGCGAGAAACTCCGAAGACCTTTTTGTTTTTCAATTGCACTCACATCCCATTTCCATCAGCTCTTGTGTGGTCGATGACATTTTTTTGCTCTTTAATCCCCCATTTACATCTCCTGTGGGGTCGAAGACTTTTTTTTGCTCCTTGACTCACCAGTGGCAACTCTTTGGTTGTTCTGCTTTTCCGCAAGTGGCTTTTTCAATGAAAATTTTGCCCACTCTTAGACTATCTTCATCCAAAAGCTCGATTCACAATAAAATATGACTTGCACGTAGTGAGGTTTCTTCGAAGTTCAAAGCTGTGTTGCCCAGATGCTAAACCGCAGTGTTACCTGTTATGCGCTTCAGCGTAATACCGCGAGTGTAATGAACAGTGGCGTACGCAGGATTTTTCAATGGGGGGGTTTCAGTGACGTCACATCGTGATGACGTAAAGATACTCCATTGCAATCACAGTAGTTTAGAGGTATTAAAGTGGATCGTATTGTAATGTTTCCAGCCTAAATAGCAGTTAACCATGATTAAGCTATATAATGCCATAACCAAGGAAACAATCCAGATATTTCATTCACAGTTTTGCCTAATGCTTTGCGTTTCATTTAAGGAGAGAAAACGTTTCACAGAAACTCAAGCTGCCAGGCCGGGGTTAAAATTTTTCTGAAAAAATTTTAGTTGGTATCATTTTTGGGCCATAGGAAGGTTAATTGACTAAAGTGTAGGCTGGCTAGCTGTAGCAACGTCACAAACAGGGTGCACCCAGGGGGTAAAACAAGCAATTCCTTCTCTCCAAAAAAACTTTTTTCAAGAACCAACATTAATATAAACAACGCATATAGGCTAAACCTTGTTATAAACAGTCAATACACGATATGAAGGGGGCAGTTTCTCGCTTGAAATTTGAAAAGTGAAGATATTGCAGCATAAAAAAAAACTGCCCTGCCTACCAAAACGTTTTTAAACTAAAATATATTATGCGCGAGAGGAATCCCTAATCATCCGATTAAAGTCAAAAACAGCGTCGATATTGTCTAAGCACTTTTCTGCCAAATCACAGCGTCGATATCAGATGCTTTCAAACACATAATCGGGGTGTCTATGGGAAACGAAGAACTCTAGCTACTGAGATAGTCAGCTTACGGTACGAAAAAACAATGTTGTCTCTCCCCTCGTTCCGCCCCTAGGCCTCTTCAAATCTTTCGTTGGTCTATGGTCGTCTTTGGCAGTATTTTTATCTTACTTTTGGCACTTAAAGCAATGTCAATTTCGTTATTTATATTTTAATAAAATTTCTCCAAAAATCGGGCGATTATAACGCAGTGTTAAAAGATTTCGCTATCGACGCGGAAGGTGTGGGACTCCATTCCCAGGCCGGTCAAATCGGACACAGTGTAGCCAACGGCTCGCAACCGCTGCGACGTTTCTTTGGAGCTGCGTTGTCCAGGCGCTAAGCCGCGGGGTCGGGCCCTGCCACTCGCTACCACGTTTCGGTACAACAAGGAATTTAATGAAACGAGTATAATCAAGATTTGATTTAATTAAAAAAAAAAAAAATTGTGTGCAGCCATAGTTAGGCCTACTGCAGATACACTGCATTTAAGGAAACTCCTACTTCTTAATTGTTTCACAGCAACATCAATGACAAAAATGCACTTCAAGCAAAACACAACAGAAAAGTTGGACTACCGGGTAGCGGTATCGTAGCATTGCATCGTAATCAGTGCTCGAGTTGTAAAAACACTTATGGGGGGGGTACAACTTTTCACGCAGACGTAAGGAGGGATGATCATTGTACTTGTAAGGGAATGGTTTACGCTAAAATGTTTTGTGGGGTATGGTGTTGTTTGGGATGAAAACATGATAGCAATTTCGGCAAGCTCCGCATGAAGCAAAGTCGGTTCGTTTTAAAAAAGAAAGGTTTCATTTTTTCTACAATTGTCAAGGAGGAAGGGGAGTGCTGACTACCGACCACTGCGAACGTCACTGGGGCCCGTCTCTTAGCGCTTGGGTAACACAGAAACGTCGCAGCGGTGGAGAGCCGTTGGCGCCACTGTGCCGATTTGACCATACCGGGAATCGAAACCCAGACCTTCCGCACCGATAACCTGTGCGCTTAACAACTGAGCTAACGGCCGGTATCGGCCCAAAAATTGAACCCAAAACCTCCCGCGCCGATAGCGATGTGTTTAACCACTACGCCAACTGGCCGGTTTGGCTCAAAATTATGACATCGCAAGTGGAATACCTGCATGCGTTGCAACCGTTCTCTTCGAAGCATGCCTTCTGCGCTGAAACTTTGTCTTGTCCAGCCATAGCCGTTGAGAACAATGTATTTATGACATCACAACACGACTACAACTTTAGTGCCCATTGACCTTGTCCAGGCTTACGCTTTGAGCCAGCCATTGGTTCAAGCTCTACACACCAGAAAAGTTTGACTACCGGTATTATTGCATCACAATGAAAGTTTTTCGAGATTATATAGGCAATTTGATACATCACAGAGAAGCACAATCTCTGTATGAAAAAACGCTAATCGGTCTAAAAAGAGCGGTTTTTGATTTTTTCCAATCGTTAATGGGGGGTTGACCCCCGAAACCCCCCTACCCCCCGCGCACGCCACTGATAATGAACACTAAATTTAATTATGCATTCGTTTCTGTAAGTAAAGTAAACCTTTCAGAACAGCTCTTATATGTTGTTATGATCAAAAAGTATTCATCAGAGGTAGGTGGTACGCAGCTACAGAAAAGGTCTAGAAGTGGTACGCAGAAAGCAAAAGGTTGGGAATCCCTGTACTAGGGTGTATCGAAAAAACTTTTTTTTTTCTCAAAAATTTTTGCAGCACCTTGAAAAGTACGTGAATTCGCGTAAAAACACTTGGGTAAAAATCTGAGTGCTCTAGGATGACCGGAACACTTCGCGCATTGAACCCAAAATTGAAACTTTGGAGCAAATATGCGCATATTTTCATAATTGAATTTCGAAGTGAATTAGCGTAATATGATGTTTGCAGCCCCATGTAACCTGCAGTTTATAATCTCAAGACATCACATTTAAAATTTTATTGCGTTACGACGACAATAATACTTTGTGCAATACGTTTGAACTTCACGGGAATTTTGAGCGTCAATCGAGCCTGATTAGCGCTTGTTTACACGCCTTTTTTCTACTTTATTAACCTTTTTCCCCATTGTATTCTTAATGCGAAGATGAATCTGAAACGTTATTTTATCTCGCCTACTTTCACAAGTCTACAATTTTGTTTGATCCTTAGTACAATCAAAGAAACAAAATTTGACAACTTATGAAAAGAAATCAATCAAAAATAAAACTAAGTGAGTATCGTAAGTAGCAATAACACAATGTGTTACAAGAGATGATAGCAAAATTTTGCTTGCAACAAACATATTCGGTTCTCTGCGTACGGTAGTGTTTATACACAAAATGTCTATCAACAATTGCTCATAAAATATCCCAGGACTCACCACGCGGGGGTGACCGGCTTCGCGTCCCATTTTACTCCAGCACAATCGCCAAACTTTATATTATTGTAAAGTTTTCAATTGAGTACTGAGACTTAAGCCGCATTCACACATAGCGGTTTTCGCAACCAGACACCAAACTTAATTTTGTTTTAGTGAACGCATTTTTCAAAATTTGTTTTAGCGATTTAAAAACCAACACTGTTCACGTTTTTAAATCACCAAAAGAAGTTTAAATATCTTCAAAATTGCATTCACAATAACAAAAAGAAGTTTCGCGCCTAGTTGCGAAAACCGCTATGTGTGAACGCGCCCTTAGTGTCAAAGCATGACATCGTAGCTCTTGATGCGAGTTTATTTCGGATCAATCTCATTGTACTGGCATGATCGCAAACTAAAGATAAAGCTTCTGACACCAATTTGATGTGACGTTCAACGCTTTGAGTGTGACAAGGCAAATCAGGAATTTTAATGCCGGAAAATGTGTTTGATTTGACCAGCTTCCTTATAGGCTATCGTTCCTCGTCACAGAAGCAACAAAAGATGGCTCTGAAACAATTGTATCAGTCCAGTCAATGAGATAAATGTACTTACTTGCATCGATATTAAGCTAAGGGACTCCTAGTAGTCTGATTCGCTCATCAGAAACGTTTTGCTCTTTGCTGCAAAGTATTCTTCTCTTGTGCTTCAGATTGGTACTTGAAGCCATTCAACTTAAAAGCAATGTCCTTCCTGGCCTACCGGACGGGAAGTCATGACGACTTCCTCTTGTTGGGTCAGAAGCTATAACAGCACTCCATCACCAACAGTGCAAAGCACTCCAGTAAATCGTAAAACCACTAGTAGGGCGACACCATCATGACATATTGTACCACAAACTTAAAATGGCTTGATGGCGTTTTAGTTGAAACACGCAATCTCAATGCTCTTGACGCAGTAGTCAAAGAACGAGAGTGTGTCATTTTTCTAGGCTAACCAACTCTACTGTAATATCAAAAAGAACAGTTCAAAAAGCTGCACTTTTGAACTCATTTTGAAACTCAAAACTTAATTTGACAGTCAAACCACGAATCTCAAAAAGTTAGCTCAAACTATGGGCCGCGACCAGTGGCGTAGCCAGCCCAAAATTTCGGGGGGACAAAACTTTATAGGCTTGTCCCAGCGGTGGAGATCTGGAGGCAAAGGCGCACGCACGGGGGGGGGGGGGGGGGGCTACGGTTCCATGAGCCCCTCCTTTAGCCCTGTAATAAGGTGCTAAACCTAACTTTCAGTCTATAATTTCTCAAACTAATAATGGTTGCAGCCTCCTTTCACTTATTTCAGCCAAGCTTCTGCTTTTACACATAAGCTGCAAAACAGTGACGTAGCGAGAAATTTAAAAAGGGGGGGGGGGGTATAATTTACACATTTTTTTCAAGGGTACTTTTTTCTGTGGAACCAATTTGAAGCTGATTGAGAAACAAGAAAGGCTCTAGGGGGGTCCGGGGGCATGCTTCCCCGGAAAATTTTGAAAACTTTCATGCTGTAATGTCTATTTTCGTGCTTTTTGTATAATTTTCACGCAAGTTTTGGTTCAACTTTTTGACCCTAATTCTGAGTGCTTCGCCAAGTATGATGCATTTTGTTCGCACATTTTCGATTAATCGTACTTAAGGCGTAAAAGCTTACCGCTAATGAAAAGGTTCTAAATTATGGAAAAAATTGTAGGCCTGTACATCAAAAACATTTTTGAAAATGTCTAGAGGGAGGATGCATACCTCTCATCCTATCCCCCTGGATCCGACCCTGGCCATAATCTACGGAAACCATCAAAAGAGTTATATCGCTTTCGCATCCCTGGATAATAGTTCATTTAAAGGAGGTTAACACGTTACCGAACGTCGATGTGGCTACGCTAGCTAGAGGAAAGCATAAGTTATCAAGCAGTCTCCCAGTGACTTTTCACTGAAGTATAAAGCGCATGATAGGCATGATATATGTAGTGATAAAGGAGCACTTCTGGGGGGCTTCGCCCCCCAGACGTTGGTATGATAACACAAGTTTTAGCCCCCTCTACTAGATGGTCGGCAACTTTTAAGCGAGCTCATAAAGTACCCCGTCGCTTTCTCGTGATAGGAGGATAAAAATGCGATTAAATAAAAAAAAATACATAAATAAAACTTTAAATCCCCTCACAAGGTGTTAATGAATTTGAAATAATTTTTTTCTAAAGTACTGAATTTGAATTTAAAAATAAAGAAATGATTGGATCCAACTCCGCCCCGGCCTCCTTCTTCAAGTCCTATGCGCACTCTTACACCAGTATATTCTTTATATGATATCATTACGCAGTTTATGATGCTATTTAAAAGAGAACGATAGCGAAGAATTTCAAAACTGAAATATAGAATCTGAGCGCAAAAAATTTCATATAACGCGATTCGCAAAGCAAAATTTTATTTTTGAATTGATGCAACTTTGAGTTTTTAAGGCAATTTGGAGCCCGTTTTGGCAGTATGGGCCCCCCATTTGGGGGGTTTGGGGGGCGGCTCCTACGACTGTGCATCTGAATATGTTCTATTGGCATCTTACTTGCATAGAATAGAAATAGGTACATTCGGAATATAATTTGGATATTGTTGTAAACCACAATTATCAGTTAATGTTTACATTTATTAACCTTAAACTAAGGCTCTAAGGAAGTAATTAGTCAACCTAAGAATATAAGAATAACATAAACGAGTCTCACATAAAATAACTTACACAATCTGGTTTCGATTACTTAGTATCACATTGAAACTAACGTCTAACCGCTGCAAGAGTTTAGCGACTTATACTGGTGCGACATACTAAGCAAAGCACGTTGTTGTCTGACTCTTGCGCGTATAAACCAATTAATTACACTGGCCGACAAAAAAAAATTTTTTTTCGAGTGCCATAGATATTTTAACGATTTAAGGGTAATTTTGGGCCGCTGAGTCCGAGAATGACATCCGTTTCTGTGAATTGGCTCTAGTTTTTGAGATGTCGATACTTTTCGTTTTTGGCTAGGGAAAAATAGTTAACTTTTGTATCTGCTAAATGTGAACACAAATATCAATAACATGCATACTGGAAATGTCTCTTAGGTAGTATGCATTCCTTAGTCTCTATATCAGGTAGTGTAATATGTCTAATCTTTGATGTAGCATTCAATTACTTCAGTATAGTAAGTTAATGAAAACACTCTTCGGCGATTTATTACTTCAGACTCCATTTTCCATAGAACACGTTATTTAGCTGTGTGAATGTTGTTGTGTGGTATCTTTAGCTTTAGAAGTGATTTCTTCAGCTTTTGGAAAACTGTACACCATCAGACAGTAACCCAGGGGATAGGAGTGCAACAGTAGACTTATCATTCTGATAAGCTGCAGTTTCTTTGTGATGCTCACCGCATGTACGTCTGCACTCCCTTCAGCTATCATGTCATGGCAGATCATGACAGTATCTCATTTTGTAGCTATATTTTTGTAAACTAGTAGTTCAAAGTTTAATAGCTCTGTAGCCAGAGAAAGGAATATTATCAGTCTAGTTTGAACTCATACTCACGTACCTAAAGTTTGAAAATTATGGAGGGTTTTGGAATTTAAGTAAGAATTGGGTTTATTAGTGAAGGTTTGGCCATATGCTTAGATTAGCCACTGATAGGTATGTATTTCCCTACAACTAAACCGATTGTGACAACCTGACGCAGTTTAGTACAGTATTTATTCTTTATCACAGATTTATATGTACTTTGGATATTGAATTCTACATATTGATTTAGCTGTGTTCAAGAGCTATGAGTTCATCACGAAGAAGCTGTTGCTATGATCCTGACAAGTTTATTACATCTGTGGGCAATATACATTCAAAAAACAAAGGAAAGCTATCACTGATTTTGTGAGGAAAGTGTATCTTACGTATTTTAAAGTGAAGCTTGGTGACCAAGATAAGCCATGGGCACCTCATATTGTCTGCAAAGCATGTGTAGAAAACTTGAGAAAGTGGACTAATGGTACGCTTGCAAGTCTTAGATTTGGTGTACCGATGGTTTGGAGGGAACCAAAAAACCATTTCGATGACTGCTACTTCTGTTTGGTCGACCTAAAAGGATTTAATCGTCACAAGAAAAATTCTTGGAACTACCCTGATTTAGAATCTGCTCGGCTACCTGTGCCTCACTGTGAGGAAGTACCTGTGCCTGAATTTAGTGATTTACCTGACATATCCATGGGATATGATGAGTTTCATGAAGAGGTAGAAAGCTTTGCAAGTGACAGCGTTGGAAGTGTGTTTGAAAGTAGTTCATCAGTTCCGGAACAAATCAAGCAGGAAGAGGTGAGTGATCTTGTCAGGGATTTCAACTTATCCAAAGAAGCAGCAGAAATTCTTGCATCCCGACTCAAAGACAAAAACTGCTTTAGAACAGGAGCTTCGATAACATTCTACCGAACAAGAGAAAAAGAATAAGAGAGACTTTCGAACAAGAGAAACTTTCGTATTTTAGCGAGCAAGACGAACTTGTTTACTGCAAAGACATTGAAGGGCTTCTACTAAAAATTGGAGTGCCACACTATAGAGCTCCAGAGTGGCGCTTAATCATAGACAGTTCAAAGAGAAGCTTGAAATGTGTATTGCTACATAACGGTAACAGGTATGCATCTCTCCCATTTGGCCATTCAACAAAACTAATGGAAGCCTACAGCAACATCAAAACGGTATTACAGAAACTTGATTATGACTCTCACCAATGGTTAATCTGCGTAGACTTGAAAGTGGTGAATTTTTTGCTTGGCCAGCAAAGCGGCTTTACAAAATATCCATGTTTTATCTGCCTGTGGGACAGCCGAGAGCGTGATGATCATTGGGTGAAAAAAGAATGGTCTCCTAGAGATTCCATGAGAGTTGGTGAAGCTAACGTGATCAACGAACCTTTAGTTGCCAGAGAGAAAATCATCCTTCCACCCCTCTTTCGCTGAGACCTCTTTTTTTTGGTCTTCACTTGATTTCGGACGGTAAATTGGACGTCGAAAATTGCAGCCCCCCCTTTTCAAATTTCTGGATTTCTGGGCATGCCCCTGTGGCACTATACAAAATGCTGATACGAGACAATATCGGCAATACACTTTAGCAATACCGGTATGTCGATGTTTACAGGGTTAAAAGTAGGCCTACTTCCAACGCCACTGGTAATGATTAATGAATCTTCATTCTGATAACTTGTTTATGATGATACAATCGTCCATTCCGACGGTCTTCCTGTCCTTAAATAATAGCCATTTGAAAGTAGATCAGCTTAAGCTAGAGAGGAACAAGACGGATCCAGGGAGGAGATGTGGGGTATGTATCCCCTCTCCAGCCACTTTTCAACAATGTTTTTGGTGAATACAATTTTTCCATAATTTTGAACCTCTTCGATGACAATAATCCTTACTCCAAGCAAGCATAAATCGAAATGTACGAACAAAATGCATCATTGGATCATATTTGGTGAAGGACTTAAAAATAAACCTATAAGGGTAAAAAATTTAAATAGATTTTCTTAAAAATTGTACAAAAAGCACTGAAAAGGCTATTACGTTACCTAAATTTTCAAAAAATTTTCGGGGTAGCATTCCCCCGCACCCCCCTATAGCTATCTTTGTCCCTCGGTTTGCCTCGAAGCAGCCCTGCCGGAAAAAATGTCAAAATGTGGTCCCCTTCCACCCCCCTGAAAAAAATTCTGAATACGTCCTGTACACAAAACATTTTCAGAAGAGCTTACTCACGCCTTTTCCCGGGTCTAAACGTCTAACGTCTTTGCATTTAGCCTAGTTAACATTCAACCTAATTTAAAACCTCATCTCCCACCAATATTTTCTGAGTCCGCTCCTGGAAATGAGAGGTCAAAATTTTTGATAGTCAATAGGTCGTTTCAATAAAAAGCAGTCTAAAACAATCGATAACTTTAGCATGCTGAGCTGGCTAGCAATGGGATGCAGGCTAACGTTTCGCCTTGTAAGCATATGTTTCGTCCGTAGAACGTCTGACAAATTTGTCAACTCCTTGTGTGATTGTATTGATCAACTCTTTGTTATGAGAACACAATGCAAATTTTCGATAAGATCTTGCTCTCATTTTTTTCATCAGTTATGTACTTTTATTGTGTTGTTATTTTGTCTGCGTCTTGAGCAAACGTGCATTTGAAAATGGCTCTCTATAAGTATTTGCTATTTAATTATTATTATCATTGTTATTTTGAATTTTGAACCTAATTCGTTCTGCTTTTTTTATTCTTTGTTTGAGAGAATCTCTACAGATCCTTCCAGTGGTGTAAAAAGTAGTCCAGAAATCTAGTTAAGTAAAAATATTGTTACTGATGGCGGAAACTACTTGAAGTAGAGTAGAAAGCAGGGGATGTAAAAAGTAACCAAGTAAAAGTAAAAAGTACCACCAATTTGAAGCTACTTAAGTAAAAAGTAGCGTTTGCAAAACCAAGTCCATAAAGCTGAGCTTTGAAAAAAGATAATTTGCTCACTTCCAAACTTGACATATATTTTGCCGATGCTTAAGTGTATTTAGGATAATTAGCACATTTATTTGACGAAAATAAAAAAGTGAAGTGTGTCATGATCTGCAAAATGCAACCTCATTGTCCACGCCAAACACAAATAACAAAAGACCACTTTATATCACGAAATTGTTAAACTTGCTACGTAAAATAAAACAATACACGTAATATTAATGTTGCCAATTTTGTTATCAAGCAGGATTATTTATTATTTGCGTGATAGCCTACATTGCTAATATTAACTACTTATCATTTTTAAAGCCACTTAAGTAGCGTTACTTTCTGATCGAACTACGTAAGTAAAAGTGGAAGTAGTCGAAATTTAAATTACTTAAGTAAGTACTAGTTACCAAGCAATATATACTTAAGTAGTCTACTTAAGTAGAACTACTTCGTTACTTTTCACCACTGGATCCTTCTTCCACAGGACTCAGTTCTTACCGTACCTCACTGCTGCAAAAAAAACAACACAATATTTCAAAAATTTCTGGATCCGCTTTTCATGTGGTCCCCCCCCCCCGGTAAAATTTTGTTCCGCCGCCCCTGATACACCCTAATATTTACCTTCCTTTAGCCAGCCAATAGCTCTCACGGGTTCCTTTCAAAATTCGAAAAGTAAAAATTTGTGTTGAAATTTGCGCGGTCACTTCAAGTTACAAAAATAGTACCACTGCACTGGTACCGTGCAGAATCTATTGTATCTGTCTATTGGTAGTCGTGGGTGCTAGGCTACCACACGATGTGCAGAGCAGTGTTTTACCGCTTCATCGCCCGGTATCAAAAAATATTTGAAATAACCTTGACGATGGCACTGAGACAATGCACGCTTGATTGTTATGACACCATTGAACAATCAGCTGGCTTGACGCAGGCTAGCAAATTTTATATCGCGTTAATCGCCGGCCAGTATGATTTGTAATGGTAATGGCATTGCCGCGTATTGGTAAACGCACCTTTGTACCTGCTTCCTCAGCTCCGTTAGAGAGAGCTTTTTCAAGCGCTGGTCTCACCGTAACAAAATTACGAAACAGACTGACAGGTGAACATGTGCAGATGTGGACAGGTGGAGGCCATAAACAGATAAACTTTTTTCATATGAATGAAGATGTGTTGCAAATAGGCTTTTATCTGTTAGTGTATTTTGTGCATTTTTTTAAGTACACTTGTTAATAATTTTGCAGCATTGCATTGTGCTCATTTTGTTAGCCACCCAAATTTTGGATTCGAAATGAAGATTCAAAATTCTGGATTTGACATTTGTGATTCAGATTCGATTCGGAATCACCTAAGGTTCGGCTATGGCCATCCCTACATTTAAGCATTTTTTCTGCTCACAAGCAATATGTTTTGTTGTTTTTCACACGCTTTTTGACCTCTATGGTCATGTTTTACTCGTTTATCGATGTCAAACTTTACCAACAATGCTGAATAAGAGAAATAAGCATTTACAAAAATTTAATGGAGGTTATCAAGCTCTAACGGAAGTAAATTTATTGCGTTAATTTCAAAAAGAAATTTAACAAAATAACTGGTTAATGAAAAAGTTACCGGTAGCTTCCTTATTAACGAATTAACTATTAACGAAATTGTGCCCGCAGTCTCTGGTTCTAGACAGTAGACAATTTCCAGTAAACATCAAGTTTTTAAACAGGGAAGTTTGGTTGCTTTAAATTTCAGATACTGCTCACTGCAGTGGCAGAGTTGTCATGTTGGATCAGCAGCTAAAATTTCCTATGCAGTTTGACAAATTAAAGCGGATTTTATTATTTTGTCTTCTTTGCCTTAAATATAACAGCATGCGGTAATTGGACTAGACAGCTAGAGTACCGTAGTCTATTCAATCTCATCTGCTTAATCACTGATTTTTGTGTTAGCAGTTTATTTAAATCCTTTGATTTGGCTACTCAGGGAGTTGCCGGTAACACTGCAATGAGCTGGGTGTTTGTGTTATTGTGTTAGGCTTCACTGGGTAACAAGCTGACGTTGCATAATCCTAAATCTGATAGTTGGAGTAATTGTTAGGGCTAGACCTTTATACATTTGTAGGCAATTATTTACTCTGTTAATTATACACCACTCCTTTCACAATTTTAGATTGCAGATAAGTCCTGAGTTTATCAGTAGCCCATAGACTATTGTAGATGCAACTTTGTAGCTTGATGTGCTTTATCGTGAAACGTAGTTGGGGTACATTGTCAAAGCCTGGATTTGTTGTAGCAATTGTGGCTGATATCCTGCAGATATACTGGTAGATTATATTTTTGTAGTGCTTCCAGCACAGCAATAGTACGGTAATTCTTGGACTGTTGGAGACATTTTTGTGTACACATTCATTAGTATTTGCTAGTGTAGACTAGTAAACATGAATCTGCTGCATAAAGATGAAAGACAAGAATCACTGCTTAACCTGGTGAGTTGAATTTAAGTGATTTTGTTTTGTTTTTAGTGAAAAGAGGCTACCAACTTACCTCTGTACTGGTATTGTTTTTTTTTAAAAGAAGTCGTTGTACTGTTCTACTGTTGTTTGTTTGTGAATGCTTTGAGCAACTTCTTTTTAAAAGCTTTTCACTTACGCTGTACTTAGTGCTAAAATGACCATTGATACAGTACTAATACCATAGCTGATAGCTAGGGTGACCAGACATCCTGTTTTGAATGGGACAGTCTCGTATTTTCACCTGATTTTGAGCGTCACGGGTCCTACTAAACACTGCAAGGAAGTACAAGGTACGTTTAAACCAACTACAAGGTATAGATAGTTGAAAACACTACAAGAAACTACAAGGTACGTTACTTTTAAACCCAAGTATATACAACAGGACAAGGTGGTTGAAAACTCTACAACAGTACAAAGGAGCTACAAGGTACTTTAAAACCAACTACAAGGTAGTTGAAAACACCTCAAGGAACTACAAGGTATTACAAGGAACTACAAGGTACTTTTAAACCAAGTATATACAAAGTAATTGAAAACACTACAAGGTATGATACTTTTAAACTAACTACAAGATTGTTGAAAACAGCAGGTACTTTTAAACCAACTATAGGGTAGTTGAAAACACTACAAGGTACTTTTAAACCAAGTACAAAGTAGTTGAAAACACTACAAGGAACAAGAAGGAATTTTTAAACCAACTAGGCCTACAAGGTATAGTTGAAAACACTGCAAGGAACTACAAGGTTCTTTTAAATCAACTACAGGATAGTTAAAAACACCGAAAAGAGCTACAAGGTACGCTTAAACCAACCCACCCTTGAACCCCTAAATACCCCACTCCAACCCCCTCTAAACACCCCAACCATCCGAACCCTTAACCCCCCAAACATCGCTCTCCTCGAACATCCCAAACCCCCTACCCCCAAACACCCCACCTCCCTCCAAACACCCAACACTCCTGAACCCCCAACTACTTGAACCCCTAATTCCCCCAACTCCCCAAACCTCCCAACACCACACCCCCCAACACCACACCCCCGGAACATCCCAAACCCCCAACCCCATCCAAATACCCCAACCCCCTCCCCGGTCTCCTAACTACCCAAACACCCCACCCCCCAGAACACCCCTAACCCCCTCCAAACACCCAACCCTCCCAATTACCCGAACCCCTAACCCCCAGATCTTTAAATGTCGAACCCCACACCCCCATCCTTCAAACACCCCGCCCATCCAGAACATCCTCACCCCCTGCCAACCCCCCATTTACTCAAACCCCCCAAACCTCCTAACACCGCATCCCTTGAACATCCCAACCCCCCAACCCTATGGGAATTTGCTGCAAAAGATCACTTCATGGGGAAAATAAAATTGAACAATTGATTGGGGGTAGAGAACTTGAGAATAGCTTTGAAAAAAGCTGTTTTTGCGGTAGGCTTTAAGAAACCCTCTGTCATAACTGTTAGAGTAGCTTTAAGAAAAGCTGTTTGTCTCAGTGACTGTTTGGAGTAGCTTTGAAAAAAGCTGTTTGTCCCAGAAGCTTTTCGTGACGCACTTGTCAGTGGGTAATCGTGTCAAACTGAAAACGAGAAAGCAAGGTCTTGCGATTCACAAATATCAGTTTGGACGGCAGCGAAGCGGTAGTTACGTTGGCGAATTCAATCAAATGCAGCAAAGTCACGCACAGTTCTGATTGGACAAGTCGTGCGAACCTAAATTCTACTTGAACAATTTAAGAGTATAGACAAACTCTTTGTTAGCATAGATTAGGTCGCTGTACTTTAATGTAGCTGGCTTCGAGCAGACTAAGATGGAAAAGACTGCTCGCAGTGTCCAGAATAGAGAATTGATCATTGTTGTAATTGGCAGCACATTGGTCGTTTTCTAGTAAGTGTTGTCCAATTGCCGAGTCACATTCTGGAGCGGGTTGTTGTCGCTTGCACCCTCGGTTAGGTTGTACTTGCTTTGAGGCTGTGTGCTGTCATAGCCATTTCGGAACATGCTGCTTGATGCAATCTTGAAGTCGTTGAGCTACCTACGTACCGCCTGTCACAGTGGCACTTGTACTCACAGATGAGGTAACTTTTGAATGGCAGGTAGAACATCCTTCCGACTTGCAGGCAGCATTTGTCTGGAGACAAATACAGTCCGTAGAGCCATGGATCCATAACAGTTTTCAACAGCGATTCAGAGGTTCCTTTCTAGTGTCAGTGCCGCCTTGCCAGTGTAGGGAACCCGGAGGTAGACTAGGCACTTATCAGGGGCCAAACCGCTTGGGACGTGAAAACTGCGTGATCTTCTTGGATATTTGTTTAAGAACAAAATCCTCAGGGTATTCATTGTCCAGTAAGATTTCCTTGATCTGCTTGATTTCTTCCTTCAGTTTGCTTCTGGAGCAGATCTTCAAGGCACGATGAACAAGCGTTGACACTAAACTGGCTTTACGTTTTATCGGCGTAAAGGATTCCCAGGGATGGTACTGGCCTGTGAATGTAGGTTTGTGATAAACCTTTGTTTGGTAGCTGCCCTCCGTGTGTTCATCGTGGACGTCAAGGAAAGGAAGAGAGTTGTTCTTCTCCTTTTCAAAAGTAAACTGAAGAGAGAAATGTAGATCGTTAAGTCTAATTAGAAATTCCTCTGACCCTTTTTCATTTTGAAAGATAACAAAAGTGTCATCGATATACCTGAAATACACGGCAGGTTTGGATATTTCAGAAAACAGTTTTTCTTCATCCAACAAAGATGTTGGCTAAAGCGGGGCCAAGTGGTGAACCAGTTGCCACTCCATCTATTTGCCTGTAGATGGTGTTGTCAAAACTGAACTCAACCGTACTTGTGACACTGTGCAACAGTTCCACAGATACCTCTTTTGGAATACAAGGTCGAGAATCAGGGATGTTATACAGCGTGTCTGCACGTATTGCGATGGTTTCATCTAGCTGGACGTTCGTAAACAAGCTGCTTACATCGAACGAACACTAGGGTGCATCAAATTTTCATCATTTTTCAAAAAGGTTACGGCTCAGTGATATTCTTGTTCTCTAGCCTAAAATATGATGACATGAAAATTTTGGAGGTAATGGGTCACCCCTAGACCCCCCTCGCTTCACCTCACCTCTTGTGGCACCCCTAACTATGAGAAGTTGTGTTTTGCGTTGGTTTTTTAAGATAAATAGGTCATGTTTGGTATCAAATTGATCAGCATTCTACCAGCTATAACGCAAAAGCATTTAGAACACAAAATATTGCTATTTGATTTTTGCACTATTTAAAAGCACACTGAAAGCCTAAGATATTAAAACACTTTTTGCATAAAAAAGAAAAAACTGGCTAGCTGATATGAGACATGATGTGATGATAGGTATGTATGATTGTACATGTTTAAGAACCATCTCAAAATCAAGAAATATCTTTCATACAGCTGGACGGACATGGAAATTAGAGGTGTGTAGTAACAAACTAAAAATAGGGCACTATCTGATAGATGCATTTTGTTCAACGTGATCATAGGGCAGCATTAATTCGCAATGTAGATTGCAGTTAGCAAAATAAAGTTACTGTTGTGGAAATCAACTTTTATGATTTGGTTTATTTATTTAGTTGCATATTTATCCTATCACGAGAAAGCGATCAAAGGGCTATACGAGCTTGCTTAGGAGTTGCCAGCCATCTGTCTACCACACCTAGATGGGGGAATCTCGCTAAGTGCCTTTCCCAACTGCACAACAAGTAAACTTGCTGGCTTGTTCTTCGCACTGTTCCTTTAATGCTGAACGTCAAGCAGGGAAGCTGTGAATACCAATTTTAAAGTCATTGGTTTGACCCGACTCGGAATCAAACCTGAGTCTATAGCTCAAGCGACAGACGCTCCATACCACTCGGCCATCCAAGATTCATTTTTTCTTTTGCAGATCAGCAGATCGAGGTAATCTTTGCGTTATATTTTTGACAACCTGTGAAGTGTTGTTCAAAGTAAAGCTTTTTCTAGTAAAGTGCCAACAAAGCCAGATACCAATTTAACTCCTCTCTCGGTTCCGTCATTGACCACGTTTAATCTTGCACAATTCTTATGAAGTGCGATATGTTTCACTTGTATTCCACTCTTCGACAGGTTCATCAAAAAAAGGATGCATTAATGTTGGGTAGGTTAAAAATATACCAAGAATCTGGGCCGATTAAAGATGCAAGGGTTGTAGTGGTATTGAGGACAGGAAATACTGGTGTTCCAAATGTTGCCCCACATCTATTTATTGGAAAAGATGTGGAACTATGTTCACACACTTTCAAACTGGCCACCACGGCTTTTATTCACTTTGTCACTTGGCAGTGAAATCGGAACAAATCTTCGCACAAATACCAAAGGTGTCGATTAAAGGTTGTTATGGCAACATCAGCAATTTTTTGATTTATCATTTTGTACTAATGAAGTTTCTTGAATAAGCGTAAATCATGAATTGGAACATTGAAACATGATGAACAAGTAAACCACGAAGGCACATACACATGAATCACAAAAAACACTAAAGCTGTGGTGTCCAGTTTGAAAGTGTGTGAACATAGTTCCACATCTTTTCCAATAAATAGATGTGGAGCAACATTTGGAACACCAGTATTTCCTGTCCTCAACACCACTACTACCCTTGCATCTTTAATCGGCCCAGATTCCTGGTATATTTTTAACCTACCCAACATTGATGCATCCTTTTTTGATGAACCTGTCGAAGAGTGGAATACAAGTAAAACATATCGCACTTCACAAGAATTGTGCAAGATTAAACGTGGTCAATGACTAGGACGAGAGAGGAGTTAATGGTAAGCCTATCTGACTTTGCTGGCACTTTACTAGAAAAGGCTTTACTTTGAACAACACTTTACAGGTTGTCAAAATAAATGCAAAGATTACCCCGATCTGCTAAAGAAAAGACGAACCAAATGATAAAAGTTGATATCCACAACAGTAACTTTATTTTGCTAACTGCAATCTACATTGCGAATTAATGCTGCCCTATGATCGCGTTGAACAAAATGCATCTATCAGATAGTGCCCTATTTTTAGTTTGTTACTACACACCTCTAATTTCCATGTCCGTCCAGCTGTATGAAAGATATTTCTTGATTTTGAGATGGTTCTTAAACATGTACAATTGTACATACCTATCATCACATCATGTCTCATATCAGCTAGCCAGTTTTTTCTTTTTTATGCAAAAAGTGTTTTAATATCTTAGGCTTTTGGTGTGCTTTTATATAGTGCAAAAATCAAATAGCAATATTTTGTGTTCTAAATGCTTTTGTATGATAGCTAGTAGAATGCTGATCAATTTGATACCAAACATGACCTATTTATCTTGAAAAACCAACGCAAAACACAACTTCTCATAGTTAGGGGTGCCGCAAGAGGTGAGGTGAAGCAAGGGGGGGTCTAGGGGAGACCCATTACCCCCAAAATTTACATGTCATCAAATTTACATGGCTAGAGAACAAGAATATCACTGAGCCGTAACCTTTTTGAAAAATGATGAAAATTTGATGCACCCTAACGAACACATAATACAGTACTATCAATCTACCCATCCAGTTTACGAATGTAATCGGCAAACGTGAACGAGTCAGAAATGCAGTGTACTGTGTAACGGTCCAATACCGGTTGTAGCAAGCTGGCTAACCACTTGCTTGATTCATAGTGAGCCAAGCCGGTCATAGACAAAATGGGAAGCAATAGAATTTTCGGCTTGTGCGTTTTAAGGAGTCCATACATCCGGGGTCTCTGGGAACCTGTAGGACATATAGATCGGTAAACTTCTTCAGGATAAGCTTAGCCTTGAATAATTCAAAGAGTCGCTTCTGAAGTCGTGACTCGATGGCAGCAGTGTTGTCGCATATCGAGGCCGGTCCAACACGTTCGAATTTCTTCTCATCGTGTAGAATGTTGTTTATCTTATCGGTGTAATCACTTTTATTCAAGATAACTACGCCTGAGCCTTTGTCTGGTTTGGTGATAATGATGCTATTATTTCTTCGCAATTTATTAATTGCGGAGAACCACTCTTTTTGCATCGCTATGTCGTGGTTGTCAGGTTTGCTCTTGCAATAGATATATACAGGGTGACCCAAAAAAAATGAGCCCCAATTCTAATTATTCTAAATACACGGGCCCGTTTTTTTGGGTCACCCTGCATAAGCAAGATCAGCGAGGCACGCCTTCAGTGAATCGCGTTGTTCTTTGTTTGCAGTCGCATGGTGTTGCAGCTGGGCCCAAAGTGACTCGAATTCAGCGAAAGGTTGCTCCTTGCTTAATGACTTTGGTAATAAGCCAAAGCTCAATCCATGTGAAAGTACAAACCATTCCAAGTCTGACAGTTCATATTCTGAAAGATTCAAAATATGTTGTTCAGTTTCACTCAAGGCTTTGCCAAAGCGTGTGCTCTTGAGTGAAGCCAGTTGACGTAGCTGTTTTTTGTTAGTCTTTCGTTCTGCTTGTTCATCCAGAATCAACAAGTATCTACAGAAGCGAATCTTGTCAAAGAAAGACAAAAAGTCATCGGCAGTGTGCCAATGTGATTGGTAAACCCTTCGCAGCCTTCTAGATTGTACCTCAAGTCTCTCTATTTCATCACTCTCAAACGCTCATTCCATTTCAGGACTATGCCTGACACGGGATTTCTCGAGACGATGAGTAATGAATTTAGGGGCAACTCTTTCGAAGATGCATTTCTAAAGAAATGCCGACGACAGTGTTCCCTCTAGGATTTTGACTAGTGCGAATTTGCCCAAATGATAAATTCATTGAAATTTTTGCCCAAAGATTTCACTACTTTGAGGACGCCTTTCACAAATTTTTTGCATTAAATTTGCTTTTCCAAGATACAAACTACAGTCTTGCATGAAAATATTCAAGTTTTTTGTTTAAGTTTTACAGTTTTGCATTTTATAATATTAATTTCTGTTTCAAAATCAGTAAAATTTGCCCAAAAATTTTGCGTTTTTCTCAAATTTCTCACTCTAGAGGGAACACTGGCCGACGACAATCTGTAGTTACTGATCCAGCTGCAACACCATGCGGCTGCAAACAAAGAACAACGCAATTCATTGAAGGCGCGCCTCGCGGATCTTGCTTATACATATCTATTGCGAGAGCAAACCTGACAACCACGACATTGCGATGCAAAAAGAGTGGTTCTCCGCAAGAAGAAATGATAGCATCATTATCACCAAACCAGACAAAGGCTCAGGCGTAGTTAATTTGAATCAAAGTGATTACACTAATAAGATGAACAACATTCTACATGATGAGACGAAATTCGAACGTGTTGGACCGGCCTCAATGTGCGACAACATCGCTGCCATCCAGACACGACTTCAGAAGCGACTCCTCAAATTATTCACGGCTAAGTTTTTTCCTGAAGAAGTTTACCGATCTATACGTCCTACAGGCTCCCTAAGATTATTGGTCTGTTCATTTTTGCTGAATCCACCATTGCAGCGAACATTTATCTGGATATGCTGAAACATTACGTTGTTCCTCAATTAATAAAGTTTTAACCTAGGGTTGTGTTTCTACAAGACAGTGCCCCTCCACACTGGGGTTTGATAGTTCATGGCTTTTTGAATGAAACTTTTTTAAACCAATGGATTGGAAGAAATGGCCCAACACCATGACTGCCAAGATCTCCAGATATCACCCCTTTAGATTTTTTCTTGTGGGTTATGTAAAAGGCAGAGTGTACAGAACGCCAGTACGTGACGTCGAAACATTGCAATCACGAATAATAATTGATGTTTTTGCCACAGTAAACGAAGAAATGCTGGAAAGCACTTGGCGCGAAATTAAGTATCGCCTTGACGTATTGAGAGCAACAAATGGAGCACATGTTGAAGTCTATGAATAGCATGGAAAATTAAATTCTTGAAATATATGGCTATTACTTAAACTGCTAGACATTTTTATATCATATATAAAACTTTAAGAAACAAACTTTACAACAAACTGTATGATTTTATCTACTTTAGTTGTTTAGCAATACAATTTTGAAAAGTGTTCAAGACTTTATGCACACCCTGTATTTACATCAGCAGCGATAATTTTTCTGATTTACTTAAATACATAACGATTGACTGGTCCTACTAAACATCGCAAAGGACTGAAACTTCGCAAAAGGGTGACAAAGGACAACAAAGGACTTACTAAACACCGCAAAGTACGACAAAGGACCTGATAACCCCAAGCCTAACTCTAATTTAACCCTAACCCTAATTACAGTCCTTTGTCCTTCTTTGTTATATGATTCCAAGTCTTTTGTTGTTCTTTGCAGTGTTTAGTAGAACAATTTGAAGTCTTTTGTCGTACTTTGTGGTGTTTAATAAGTCCTTTTTTGCTCCTTCGCTGTGTTTCAGTCCTTTGCAGTGTTTAATAGGACTGGCGATTAACCAATTACAGAGGCAACACTGCAATGCAAGCTTTTTTCATATTTCAGACCAATTTTTAAATAATATTATATCCTTCCACTTTTAGTCGATAGCATTGCTTAGCGATGGCGGGGACAATGCTGTGACTTGTAATCATACACTCTTGGTCTACTGTTTCGTACGGTATGGAATGGTTGATCACAGTTCCTTCACTTCTGCGTTTTTTTTTCTAAATTTCCGTTTTCTTTTAAAATGTGCCGTTTTTTTCTGTCAAAATGTCCTGTTTTTGTCATAATTTAATCTGGTCAGCCTTACCATAGCTAACAACTTGAAATGCCGTAAAACATACAATGATTGTGTTGTTTATTGCATGTCATTAGCTTTGCTGTTTGTTTCCTCTGTTTTTTTTATTAATGAAGTGGTCTGATCATTGTTTGTTGAGGTTTCTATTGAAGGGCGTACAGGAAAAAAGTTGAGACCTTATGCTTTCAGAGATAGAACTAATAATTTTCATAAACAAATTAATAAAAACTTTGATTTGTTATTTAAATTATTATGTTTTTAAAGGTTATTTGGAAAGTTATGACTGCTTATTTCTTCTGTTTTTGCATGCTGATAGCATCATAATACTGTATGATATTATGCCAATATTGAAGTTTTAGTTACATGCAATGTTTACAGCTAGGGATGTGCCTCAAGGAAAATTACTCGGACTCGCCGAGTAATGAGTATTCACGACATTACTCGGCCGAGTCCGAATCGGAGTATCTACGGCATCAAAATATGAACTCAAAATCAGGTGAAGAGCAAAGAAAAAAACAAAAGGTCATCACGTCCGTAGAAGTCCTACTTTCGACTCAAATTCGGATGCAGGGCAAAAAAAGGGTCAAAATGATAATGCTGTAATACTCGGACTCGACTCAGCATATCCCTTCTTACAGCAGACCCTGTACCGGTGCCTGTTTGATGAGTATGATATACCTGTATAGTTTTGCATATACAGTTACAGTGAATGCAACCTGTATGTTCTGTCAGACTTTTAAATTAGTATACAAAATTTAATTGCAATTATTTCTTTGCAAGGGACAAATTAATGTTTCGACTATAACAAAAGTCTCGTCAGCCTTGCTACGCACAGCCAATCCAGGCTAAACTCATTCCAGACTGTAAAGACTCTTTTTTTTTTTTTACTGTAAAGACTCTTTTTTAAATTAAAGTAAAGCAATGCAAAAAAGAGTCTTTACAGTCTGGAATGAGTTTAGCCTGGATTGGCTGTGCGTAGCAAGGCTGACGAGACTTTTGTTATAGTCGAAGAATTATTTCATTGTTTTTTTATACTTACACAGTACAGTAGGCCTAGTTTGTAACCATGTAACTGTTGCTTGCAAACTGCGCAGCAGTTGCTATATACTACTCAATATTACTACGATAGGATAAATCTTTCCAGCACCATATTGTTGTTTAAGTTATTGCTGTATTGACAGATAAAAAATTCTTCAGTAACAGCGGAAGGTCGCAAAGCGCTTGAAAATTGGGCAAAGCACATGAAAAGTACAAATTATGGAAAGTATGTCAGGTTTTATGTATCATGTATTATAAATGTGTATCATAATTTTACCATTTAAGTTTTTCAATTTGCTATATATCGATAATTTTCTTAAGATTTTTGAATGTTAATGGTTTTTATATCACTCTATTAATGGTTGCTGTATGAGCAATTGCACTGGTAATTCCCAATGCAGCAAATGCTTTTGACTCTATAATAGGGTGTTGCAGGCGCCCCATGAAATTTAAATTCTTATCCAAACTCGCTCACCTTTTTTTTTCAAACTACGTTCAGTCCAGTAGAACATTAATATGAAGTTTCGAAAAATTTTATTGACATTTATCCTACCCGCCGGTGCATTTTCTGGACCCACTTTTTGGAAAAAATCAACTTATTCGTCACTGGAGGGCGCCATGTCAAATGTACATAACTGGAAGTGGTTTCAAAAGATGCTCCTTGTTCCATACATGTTAACAAAAAAACAAAAACCAAGTGAATTGGACCATTAGGTTCAAAGATATGGTCATTTTATGGTCATGTGTTACTCATTACTGCATCTAGTGGCAAGAAGTTAAGTTACATTAACTCAAAAACTGCTCAACCAATTGGTGTACCCCCGCATTTTCAGAGGTAAGGATTTCATTGATGTCCTGGTTTGAGTTGAAACTGCCCCTGGAGGGCAGTAATCTATCTTTTTTTCATCGATTGTTGCTTTTCCATTGCTTCATGTTTATGTGATAATAATATTCAAAAGAACGTAATCTTCTCAAATTTAAGAGAGATCATCGCGTATACTTCCTTTATCAATATTTTCTGGTTATCCACTGTTTCCTCTATTTTCTGTTTCCAGGACCTGTTTATGTGATGCAATTATAATTATTTTTGTTAAACGAACTACACATGACAATACAGTATTAGGGATGTGCCGGATACCGGATATGTATCCGGTATATGGCACTATCCGGCGCTTTTTGAGGTATCCGGTATCCGGCTGGATAGTACTTCGCTATCCGGCCGGATACCGTATATTTTTAAAGTTCAGGAAAATTGCGTAGAGTTGACTCGATAAAAATAAATTTACTTTTTCGATCTATGTGAAAAAATTTGGAGCAAGTTTGAAAACTTTAAATTTGTTTGGACTCTATACAAAAAGTAGAACCGAGTTCAAACCTTAGACTGCGTTGGTAATTTTTTATATCAAGTGGATTTAAATTTAGTTCATAAGTTTTTTTTTTCGGCGTTGCAAGTTTTGTCATCAGGAAAGCAACTTCAATGGTGTAGCAGTAGGCAGTAATCAATCGGCATCAAACAGAGACGGTATAATTTGGATGACCCCCACCGTTGTCTCCCGTAAAGACCATGCAAATAATTTACGTTTAAAAGCCTGTCTTCTGACCTATTATAGGTGCCAATTTTTTCTCGAAGGCAAACGGCAGGGGGAGAGAACTTTTATAGAAACTTTGTTTTCTACGTTCAAAAAACGACGTTTCAAGGTACCAGTAGCATTGTAATGGATGTGCTTCTGCTTTTAAATGTTGTGTGGTATTGTAACGTTAATTAAGTTGAAGTCTTTAATTCAACGTCCTTAGTTTATCAATTGGCTGTTTGTGTTAAAAGTTTGACGTAATTTACCCATCATTGTATATTTACGGCAGGATCGATTTTATGCAATAATTTTATGATATTTACTATAAACTTTGCGTTTTTTAGTAGCTCTGATGATAGCGCAAAGCAAGTGAAAATTCAAATTCAAACTTGCCTTTTACCGACCGCTTAGCGTAGTGGTTAAAGACATCGCTATTGCTGTGGGAGGCTCGCCACTGTTGCGACGTTTTTCGGAGTTCCAAATTGTGTTGCACAGGTACAGAGATGAGCCCCGCCACTAGTTACATGCTTCGGCGTAATACCGCGAGTATAATGACGATTTGATCGTTTTTGAAGGTTGCTATCGATGGGTATCGCAAATTGCTCACAAGCGCAAAACCGCAAAAGTCAACACAATGTGTGGTAATTGCTAACTCGATTGCTTTACTCGTAAAATCACGCCGCTGACGCAAACCACACGCTTGACAGTTTCCTTCTTGCTTTATTTAGCATGAGCGCAAAATTTCGTGAAAACAATGCCAAGATTTTGCGCTGTTACATTTTGGAAGTGTTTTAGCTACCTTGCAATGTGCAATTGTGCATGCAGTCAACTTTAAATATAATGATGAAAACTCCCCGGAGGCCGGACATATGTTGCCCTTTTCGGTATCAGACCTGAGGAAGCACTGTTCCTGCTCCCGCTGATTAGACACCCATGGTGGCTGTCTGACTTGGCGTCCGATTTTCGGCTCACTCTTCACCAAAATCCACTCTTTTAACACAATTCTTCTTACTCGAAATTAAAGCCCAGCATTGAAAACGTGTTGACACACAAACGTAGTGTTGTGGATCGTAGTTGAATCAAAAGCGATCAGTAAGATGGTCATTACATCAACTGAGCTCGTGCCGCTCGACCGCGTCGCCGATTCGGCCAACTTGACCCAACGCTTTTGAAAGTTTCTTGTGTGTCACACAGAGCTGCGAACTCAAACTTAAACTCGAGCAAACTCGATCATTTTGCCGAACTCGAACTTGAAATAATATTTTTTCTGAACTCGAATATAACTGTTCAAGTTCGAGTTCATTGGAAAGATATATAAATTGTTGAGAAATAATAAAAGATCACTACGATCACTAAAAAATGAAAGATCACAAGAGCTAGTCTGTAGTTCAAGCAGTCACAATCCGTGTAAATTGAAGTTGCGATTTTACCAAAAGAAAAGCTGCATGTCGTTTATTTGTTCATGCCATTGCGACCTATATTTTTATTCTTTTTAATTGCATGAGCCTCGACGATGAAAAAGTTGTTGCGATTTTGGATATTCATCTGTCTGAACTCGAACTCTAAAAAGCTTATTTTGGTCGAACTCATAAAAATTAAATTAGAGAACTCGAACTTGCTAAAATCGGTTGAACTCGAACTCGATTAAAATTCGATCGAGTTCGCAGCCCTGTCACATGACCTCATGCAATAGTTTCATGGTTCGCTAATCGAGCAAAACGATAGCGAGGTGCCGTGGACAAAAAATGTCAAAATATTAATTTTGGCTTAGTGCTATATTATCCGGCTGGATAGTGACGCACTGGATATCCGGCCGGATACCGGATATCCGGTAAGTTAGATTTGCCGGATACCCGGTATCCGGCTATTTGGCAAATTTGCTATCCGGCACATCCCCATACAGTATGCAGTTAAGTGTTGTGCGGCTTAAAGTGGATGCCTTAAATGTCAGTGATCTTCCTTCTGTCCAATTCCATCACTATAGGAGCTTACTGAGAATGGTATTATTACACTTGTTGTGCAATGTGCATGGCTTGAGAACATCTTAATCCCACATCACTTGCTCAAACTCATCATGCACTACCTTTTTTCTAAATTTCTCAAACTAATGTAGACTGAATCATGTTATGAAAATGTGCGAAGTGGATTAAAGTGATTTCATCAGCTTTCTTTGTGAGTAAAACATCGCTTCATCTTATATAAAGGATAATGCAATCAGTTGTCACGTTTTTGAGAAATTCAGGAAAAAAGGCGACTTGCATGATAGGTATATATATGATTTGAAAATAAAAGGCAACTTGCATGATAAACATAAGGTATGTGATTTGATAATAAAAAGTTTGGCGCAACTACTTACCAGAGACCCACAAGAGCTAGGGTAATTTGCCATCACACAAGAGTTACAAAGCTCAAAGTGCTAATTGACAGCATTCGTGAAGTGGAAGCATATCCTAGAGGTGATTATAAAGAATTGATTGACATAGTGGAAGCACACATTGGACTTATTTAAGGACGATTTCAGTTCTTGGGATGTGGTGCTGCTCACAAAGCCCCATAGATGGAGAAACAGCTCTATTGTTACAAAATGGCAATGCTGCAAAAATATATCCTGCGAGGAATCGCTTCCAAGTCTCAGTTACA